>CM060305.1:140697791-140747791 GCA_030674185.1 Monoplex corrugatus
ACACACAGATACACACAGAAGAGTTTGGAGTGCGTTCAAGAGGGATTCATTGCTCTCAAACATTGTTTCATCCAAATGATCTGGCAGTCTGTTTGGAGGCTTGCACAAAACTGTATGCACTGACAAGGGACTTCGGAATCTGCAAACACTAAGCTGATACCATCAGAGTAATTGAAGCGCGAGGCTTGCACAAAACTGTATGCACTGACAAGGGGACTTCGGAATCTGCAAACACTAAGCTGATACCATCAGAGTAATTGAAGCGCAGTGAGCAAACTAGTTTTTGTGTTGCAAGCTGGGATTAACCCTTTGACTCCTGCACCCTGTCCACCAACTGCAAATATTTAACCGCAACTGCAAAAACTTAACCCTTTGACTCCCTCACCGTATCCACCAGCTTCCTGCAGGAAGCTGGTGGATAGGGTGAGGGAGTCAAAAGGTTAAGTTTTCTGCTTTGCTAGAATGGTTGACAATGCAGGATGCTGGGGGGACAGGGAGCGGGAGTCAAAGGGTTTTAAACATGAATCATTAGATCATGAGTCCACGGCTCTATCAAAAGAGACAGCCAGCCCATGGCCTTCGTGGTACATCACGGAAGCCATGACCAGCCTGCAGAAAACTGGCTCGCCTGAGGGTTTTGAACCTTCGACCCCTGCGTTATCAGCATACCGCTCTGACCAACTGAGCCATTTTTTTAAAAGTATTTTTGTTTAAAGCCCAGCCGACTGCATAGAGCCATATCAGGGCTATAATCGTTTCAAAACATACACAATACTTCAACAGGTTAAAAAAAAAAAAAAAAAGAGAAAGAAAGTTAAGTACATAGATCTATATCAATGCATTTGCGCACATAAAATGTGGAGATGCCCCTGATGTTGACCATTCCGTCCAATTTATCGCACGAGATTTAAAAGAATATACCTGAATACAAATGTAAACACAACTAAGGACACTGAAACATATATAAAAATGGGGCTAAATTACCTAAAATTGCTTCCGCAGATCTCATTTACTTGGAACCAAAAATGCACTTCGCACATGTACCCAATTATCAATCCTAAGAGAAAACAAATAAGACTTTATCCAGCACATACAGGTGAATGGCCCAGCAAGGCAGAAAATGATAGGAAGAAATGACAGAAAGCAAAGAAGGAAGAAAGAAACAAAGAGAGTGACAGAAAAGACGGAATTCTCGCACAGGATTTCCAGAAGGTGGGGATACTATTTACACTGTAAGAGCCCCCGGCATCCCCACGGGGGTAACCAAGTGAGCTAACGGCACGGACAGAAAGGACAGAAGGTGTAAAGACGGACACGGACATGGACGGTAGACAGGGACGCTACTATGATAAAAATGAAGACAGGGCCACATAACACCCATCGAGGTCATCTACACGTCAGTGTATCACTGTGCCTGCACATCACCCTTTGTTTCAATGGAGATTAATTACGTCACACGTGGTCTGATTGGCGCAGAGGTTGAGATTTCTACCTTCCAGTCTACCTTGACAAGTTGCACAGGTCAACACTGACATGAGAGGGGATTAAGAATGAAAAGAGAAAGCGATGCGTGCATTCTCCAATCCACCCGGCTGTGATTAAGTCCTCGCCACTCTTCAGGGTTGGGGAAATTAAAGCATAGAGGGAGAGAAGATTGGCATCGCTTTCATAATATTGGTCTTGAAAAAGTTAAGGTCTCAACCATCTCACTCTCCTATGACCTCGGAGGTCACGGGACAACTTTTATCTATGTGTTACTGTGTCTATATGTCAGCTCTTTGTTTCAATGAAGATTCTGTTACCGTGTCTATACGTCAACTTTTTGTTTCAGTGAAAATTCTGTATGTCACCGTGTGTGTCAGTCTTTCGTTTCAATAATTCTATATGTCACCGTGTCTATATGTCAGCCTTCTGTTTCGGTGAAGATTCTATACGTTACCTTGTATGTCTGCCTTTCGTTTCAATGATAATTCTATATGTCACCGCATCTGTAAATCAGCCTTTTGTTTCAGTGAAGATTCTAATGTCAGTGTCTCTATATATGTCAGCCTCTCTCTCTCTCTCTCTCTCTGAAGATTCTATAGATTGCTGTGTCTATATGTCAGCCTTTCGTTTCATTGAAATTCGTGTGTCCGATATCTGTATGTCACGTCAACCTTTTGTTTCAGTGAAGATTCTCATCTCGCTGTTCTATAGTCAGCCTTCTGTTTCAGTGAAGATCTACATCTTGCTGTGTCTATATGTCAGCCTTTGTTTCAGTGAAGATTCTATATCTGCTGTGTCTATATGTCAGCCTTTTTTCAGTGAAGATTCTATATCTTGCTGTGTCTATATGTCAGCCTTTGTTTCAGTGAAGATTCTACATCTTGCTGTGTCTATATGTCAGCCTTCTGTTTCAGTGAAGATCTACATCTTGCTGTGTCTATATGTCAGCCTTTTGTTTCAGTGAAGATTCTATATCTTGCTGTGTCTATATGTCAGCCTTTTGTTTCAGTGAAGATTCTATATCTTGCTGTGTCTATATGTCAGCCTTCTGTTTCAGTGAAGATTCTACATCTTGCTGTGTCTATATGTCAGCCTTTTGTTTCAGTGAAGATTCTACATCTCACTGTGTGTTATTCAAACTTTCGTTTCAACGAAGATTGTATATGTCACATAAAATTCTGTCACACAAGATACTAATGTCACTGTGTCTTACGTCAGCCTCGTATTTCAACGATAGTTCGACATGTAATCGTTTTCCTGTCTGTTCGCCACTCTGCAACTACCCACACCTTCTTTCCCGCCCAGATCAAGAGATATTCGATTACTAGTGACAAAATGGTCAGTCTGACTGGAGCTGAGTTTGGAGACATCCTGTTAGTCTCCTTGTAAATGTCCTTTTACCTTGAGTAGCTCTAGTACATTTTGATACTGTGGTGAACTTTTGAGGCGTTAATCTACATACTTACAAAGATGAAATGTATGGATCAGGTCTTGGGTTCTCGCCCCATATGTCACGCTAAGGTCACTGATCGCTAGCAGGACTGAGAAGTAGACTGCCAAAATCCGCCTGCTCTGTCCTCTCCTTCTTCCATTCCTGTTTCTGATATGAATGGACTTCCTGAGTCAGAAAATCGGATCTTGGTGTCATAAAAGACGTCAGTAGTTTATACCAAGATTGCTAAGCCGCTGCCCCCCACCTTCCACTGAAATGTGACGTGCCGTCTGTAAATGCAATCAAGGTGAAGAATCTCGAGAGAATGTTCATGGGTCAAAGTATGCCACTCACTCACTTATCAACCAGATCTACGCCTACTATTTCCATCAATTTATAAGTGCCGGCCCGTGGTGTTTAGGATGACTATACGAAGCAGACATGAGTCATTCACACCAGGAACAACAGCCAGTCACATGTTGTCGGCTACTTGATTTTCCTTCCATGTAACTTTCAAAAGCAGGATATAATTCTTCAGATGGAGAACATTCTTTGTCCGTCTCGCCACCGTCCCCACTCCCACCCCGGCCTCCCTTTTGTTCACTGTGTTTGCACGTGCATGTGTGTGTGTGTGTGTGTGTGTGTTCGTTATTTCTTTTAAAGTCTATTCACATACGTGCTTTTAGACGAATAAAAGCATTAACAAATTGAATAGACAAATAAATAAGTAAATTAAAAAAAAAAATAAAATATGTATAAGATAAAGCAGTGTCTATGCGATGGACGAATCTATGAAGTCATAAAGACATTGTACCGTATAAGGTAATATCATACGATTTAACGAGCAACAGGAAAGCATTCAGAACTTTAGAACAGTAAGGGTTTCATCAGTTTGTGCAGGATTGTGTGTGTGGGTATGTATGTATGGTGTGTGTGTGTGTGTGTGTGTGTGTGTGTGTGTGTTGTGTGTGTGTGTGTGTGTGTGTGTGTGTGTGTGTATGTGTGTGTGTGTGTGTGTGTGTGTGTGTGTGTGTGTGTGTGTGTGTGTGTGTGTGTGTGTGTGTGTGTGTGTTGTGTGTGTGCTACGAACATATAAGTGCCTGTTCCGGCGTATTACAAGTCATCTCTGTTATTGTCTGGAGGGGTAAATATGGAGAAGAGGATTTTCTTGTCGAATTAAAAGCGTAGTAACTGTCAAGGAATAATGAAAAACCTAGCAAGCAAACAAACAGGGGAAGGTGGGAGTTACAGGTATAAAACAATCAGGCATAATGAAAGAAAATGACTACAGGACTGTGCAGTAAATGCCTAGGAATGTGTAAATACAGAGTGAAATCAGTATGTTTCTGTTTTAAATTTGTAACTGATGGAGGAAAATAAACAACACAAAAGATAACTAACTGTTATAAAATCACTACAGATACACTTGATGGTATTACTGAATTTAGTTCGAAGTGAATTGAGAGATAATCTGTAAGCTAAAGTTATTTCCCGTCTTGTAAGTTCCTGGTAGTTTACGATGAAAGGGCGAAGGTTGCATTGCGCCTTTACTTTGTTTTCTACTACATCATTCGTTTCATATTCACTGCTGTACCTTTGGCTATTCTGTCTACCCGATCGTTATATATGAAGCCACAGTGGGATGGGATCCAACAAAAAATAACATGTATTATTTGTCATTAAACAATGAATTAAAATGTTTATGTGTATGAACTAATCAATGTAAAGCACAGTGAGTCCTTACCTATGTGTGGGAGAATAGCGCTATATAAATGTGATTTATTATTATTATTATTATTATTATTATTTATGTCAAATATTAACGCACTATTTTCTTTATGTTCGCAACGTTTTAGGGATTGTAATGCAGATTTCGAATCTACACATAATAAAGTGCTAAACAAAGCTATGGGTAGATCTACTATATATTTCAGAGCCATTACTAACTCAGAAGTGAAGATTGAATGTCCCTGTCCTAGAGAGTAAGCCTTTTCTACTTTTAATTTTGGAATTACAAAGCCAGCATCAAAAGAGAAATAGCAGAAGAACAGTGTGGATTTGTGGAAGGGAAAGGAACTATTAATGCCATATACATCCTAAAAACTATCATAGAGAGGTCAATTGAGATGAGTAAGGATTTGTATTTGTGCTTTGTTGGCTATACCAAGGCTTTCGATCGGGTACGACATGAAGAATTGATCGACCAACTGGAGAGACTCAATGTTGATGTAAAAGATCTACGAATAATCAGGAATATGTATTGGGAACAAACAGCTGCAATGAGAACAGAAAACAATATAAGCTCTTTCTAAAACATCACTAGATCTGTTTTCACTTTACAGCGAACACATCATGAGAAACCTAGCTAGAAGAAGACCCTAGATTAAAGGTTGGAGGGAAAATGATACACTTCATTCGGTACGCAGATGACACCGTGCTGATTGCAGAAAATGAAAGGGACCTACAAAACCTTGTGAATATACTAGAAATAGAAAGTAAAGGTAAGGGGTTGGAACTAAACAGCAGGAAGACTGAAGTCATGGTGATCAGTAAAAAACATGAAATCCCCTCATGCAAAATAACAGCAAATGGCACAACCTTGACACAGGTTAACACGTTCAAATACCCGGGAACGGTCATTTCATCAGACGGCAGATGCACATCGGAAATAGCTGGCAGAATCGGCCAAGCCAAAACAGCATTCAAGAAGATGACAAGCATTCTTACCAACAAATGCCTATCAATTAACATCAGAAAGAGAGTCCTTGAATGCTATATAGAACCAATACTGTTGTACGGATGCGAAGCGTGGACAGTCAGCAAGCAAAGCCAGAGCAAGATTGAGGCAGCCGAGATGTGGTTTCTCAGAAGAATGTTAAGAGTTCCACGGACAGCAAAGAAAACAAACGAGACGGTCTTGATGGAGGCAGACACAAGTAGATCATTGATAAGGAAGATTAGGAAAAGACAAGCAACATTTATAGCCATTTTATGAGGAAGGGGGATTTGGAGCACCAGGTCACAATGGGAAAGCTGGAGGGAAAGAGAGCACCAGATAGACCCAGGGAGAGAATGCTGGACGGACTTGCAGAGTGGCTGGGGATGAGGAGGGTGGGGGAGATGCTAGGGGCAACGAGAGATATAGATAGGTTGGAAGTCCATGGTCGCCAACGCCATGCAGCAGGGCACCTGATGATGATGATGGTGATGATGAAAGCCAGCATCACCATCATCTGGAACAGAGCCATCCATAAACATTTTCAAGTGATGAGAATATTTTTTATGTAGATGTGACAGAACGTCGATTGCTAGCAAGTGTGGATTAATATCTTTCCTCAAGTCATTATCAGTGTAGCTGACATCAAAAGTTGCATTGGACAATTCACAAGGCGGATAGACGACAACGTATCATGTTATGTGTAACAGAGTGTCTTGCTCCGTTAGATCTGTTTACCATTTACCTATGACGTTCAAAGGCAACACAGTGTAGTGCTTTTGTTTAGATCAAAAACTGGTTTTTCCCAGCCAAGTTGTACTTTTATGCGTTGAGCATTCGAAAAACCTAAGTAATACATTATGCATTTAGGATCCTGTTGTCGTGTCAGTTTAAACAATGATCAGATGTACAATGAATACGTGTATTCCGAAACTGGGCCTGCGAACTTTGTCGCATTTAGGGCCCCAGTCTTCAGATTCATATGTGCTCCAAGTAAAACCTGCCTGCAGCTTTCTGGAAAACTTCATTCAAGGGAGAGAGAGAGAGAGAGAGAGAAGAGAGAGAGCTGTGGCCGTAGGAACTTCATTCAAGGAGAGAGAGAGCGAGAGAGAGAGAGGGAGGGAGGGAGAGAGAGAGGAGGAGGGAGAGGGAGGAGAGAGAGAGCTGTGGCCGTAAGAACTTCATTCAAGGAGAGAGAGAGAGAGAGGGAGAGAGAGAGGGAGGGAGACAGAGCTGTGGTCGTAAGAACTTCATTCAAGGAGAGAGAGAGAGAGAGAGGAGACAGACAGAAATAGAGAGAGAGAGAGAGCTGTGGCCATAAGAACTTCATTCAAGGAGAGAGAGAGAGAGAGGGAGGGAGAGAGAGAGAGAGAGAGAGTATTGCATCAGCGCAGAAAATACTTGAGGTCAAGGCCGCTCGAAGCAGACCATAAAGAGAAAGGGTGATTTCGACATTTCAGTGTTAGGAGCTTCACAGCTGTATGAGACAAGAGATTTGTCCCATATTCAGTCTGTACAAGTTATCCTGTTGCACAGAACTCACTAACCGTGTAAGAGTAGAAATGTTAACATTGCATATGGGGAAGAGATTGCGATACAGTATTGTTAGACAGATGTTTTATTCAGGAGTATTGTTAGACTGATTTTTTTTTTATTCAGGATGTTAAATGAACGTGAGAAACAAAGCTTTTGAGTGATGACAAGTAAGTAGGTTTATTGTGTGACACTTAGCTTGATATGCAGATCATCCGAGGACAGCAACGTCACAGAGCCTATTACTGTATTAGTAATAATACTGACTTGTTCAGCCGCTCATCTCACAAGAGCCTTTAGTCCTTAACAAAAAACACGAGAGGCAAAAGACACACGTAAATGAATTTATACGTGTCAACCCCTGCCGCTATGACGAAAAGAGATAAACTGTAATACTACAAAGGTAAACAAGAACAAGCACAAGAAAAATTAATTGTAATCAAACTTTCAGATTTCTACTTCATATGTCAATCGGTTTTGTATATGTAGTCGTATACAAACACATACACAATCACGCACGCACGTACATACACACATGCGCACACATATACGCGCGCAAGTTTATTGGCATCCTCATAATTATTGTACTCGACAGCACACACCTCGCTAACACGTAAGTCTCCAAACAGGAAGGGGAAAGAGAGAGAGAGAGAGAAAGAGAGAGAGAGACAGAGAGATATAGAGAGAAACGAAGAGAGACAGAGAGAGAGACCCCCATAATTATAGTACTCGACTACACGCACCTCGCTTACATGCAAGTCTCTAGACTGGGAGGGGGAAAAGAAAGAACGAAAAGAAGAAGAAAAAAAAAATCCCACCACCACCACCACCAACAACAACAACAACAAAAAACGGCTGAATTCATGGCCACATCGATGTGGCCTGAGCACATGAACAGCGGGTGATAAAAAGCTATTTTTTGCCCGTTGTTGTTGTTGTTGTTGTTGTTGTTGTTTTGTCCCCTCAACCTTCTCTGTCTCTCTGTAGGTTTGTTGTCGTAAAAATAGTATTAAGTGATTGTAGTACTGATGTTGTGTCTCTTGTTATTCTTCACACTTTTTATTTTCTTAACTCTGGTCTTCTCCACTATCACTGCATCTTCCTCCTAGTGCCTTTACATAATTCTCATTTATTCATTTTTCATTTACTCTTTTCTTTCAAACTTCACATCAAATTCAAGGTCAGAGTGTTGTCCTCTTTTTAGTGTTATTGATGATGGTATCACCTGTCTTACCTGTCGGCGTCACCAGGTTCGGTGTTGACTGCTGCACACTTAGACACCACCATCTCCCTCCAGGCCACTCTGTCTTGACTTTTGTGAACAATTTCTGAATATATAGGCCACTGACTTTTGTTTTGTTCTCTGATGTATGAGATTGGAGTCCTGCTTTTCTTCCTTTTTGCCACTATTTTTCCTTGAAAGATGCTTGCGATGAGGTCTGTGTTCTTTCTGCGTGACACATAGCCAACGTATTTAAATCTTCTCTTGTTGATGTCTGCTAGTAGTTTTCTGGTGGCATCAAGTTCTTCTAGGACACTTTCATTAATTCTTCTATCTGTCCATTTGACATGTAGTAGTCTCCGATAAAACCACATCTCTGCTGCCTCAAGCCTCAATTCTTCTGCAATCAGTTTTTCTCAGAGTCCAGGTTTTGCAGCCATAAATCATGACTGGCCAGATCAAACATTTTAAAAGTCCGACCTTCAGGTTATTTGGTATGCCTCTGTCTTTCCAGATGTTGTTGAGTTGGACTAATTTTTGCTTTGCCATTCCAATTCTTATTTTGATCTTTGGAGCAGGTTCCATCATAAGTTTTTACAGAAGCAAGATATTTGAAATCCGTAACATTTTCTAAAGGAACTTTGTTAATTTAATTGTCATGATTGTTTTCAGTGTCTTTTTTGCCTTTAAATGTAGCACTTTCGTTTTCTTGGTGTTCAAGTTTAGGCCAGCCTTTTTATCCCGCTACATCTACCCTGTATTGATGATAGTGGTGATCGTAATATTATTGTATTGTTAACGTTAGGATGGCCCCGTTCCAAAAGATATGCTGTACAGAGACTTCACTGCTGGAGCCCGGCCCACACGGCGCCCGCTGAAGCGAGAGGGGGGACGTATCGAATTATAATGAACCTGGGACGTGTCGAGACGTGCACGCCCCCCCCCCCCCAAAAAAAAAAGACAGTTGCAAACATGACCTAAGTCTGCTCTTATCAGTGTGAACGCCTGAGAAGAGACAACTATCGCAGAAATGACTCAAGTAGAAACAGGCCCATACATGTACTTCAGTCTGAGCCATGATGTTGAGGCAGACGAACTAGCCTGTAGTGAAAGCTTAGGATTAATCAACGTACAACACCTCAGGTAGAAACAGGCCCTTACGTGTACTTCAGTGTACACCAGCATCGGGCAGCACAGCCGTTCTCACACTTATGTACACTGTACACAAGACAGTTAATCAATAGAGCCATCTGTAATCACAGCTCTGCTGGGACGTTTTCAAAGATCGCCACAGTGGAAGAGAGCGGTCCATTGTTTCAGTGGACAGGGTCTGGCCTGTGTTTGCCCACGTCAACCCCTCCTTCATGCATTCACTGGTGGAAGAACTTTCTCGAAAAGTCGTCGTAAGATAGGCGGGGTCAGAGCCCCAGCGTGATCTGATCCACGCTCTACATGTATAAATGAAAAGGGAACACAGACCCACAGAGAGCGGCCCCAGTAGCTCAGTTGGTTTGAGCGTCGGATTCACATGCTAATGGTTGTGGGTTCGAATCCCGGGGTGCGCTACATTAAAACTGGCCTTCTCACTGTCCCATCTTAACATCATTGTTGTTCTGGTGGTGTCAGTATAAGATTAGATAAGTCCCCCTTCCCCCACTTCCCTGGGATGGTTATCCCCGTCGGCCATATCACCTGAGGTGGGTGTCGACGTAAAAACTGAACCAAATCAATCAAAAAAACCCACAGAGAAGAGAGACCTACAGAGAAGACAGACACAGAGAGACCGAATGGTCAGTCAGTCATGGCTGTGTTAGGAGATGGGCCACTCAACTTGGCAGAGGTGCTGAGCCTTTGCCAGAACAAGTAGTAAAGGTACATTGATATTTTATTTCAATGTAGGGTTTAGGGCTGATAGGCAAAGAAGTAAGGTTGCTTTAGGACGTAGACAAATAAGAATAAGAGGATGAATGATTATGCTTTCAGTTGAATATGTTTAATTAAAGAAACTATATTGAATGGTAATGCCATGTGTGCACTGCTTTTGAAACTTATTGCTAGTATGCTTAGTGCGCTTCTACTCTCTTCTCTCCTTCCTCCTTGTTGTGTGTGTGACTGCTAAGTAGAGAAACAACTCCTCTATAAACATCCCCAATTCATCTACCTGTTATAGATGACAACACACAACCCCTTCTTGCCATACAACCACAAATCGCTGTGCCTGGCGACAAGCCATACGAGCAGGCATCGCCTTTGCAGAGGAGACAACGAATTCGACTGTAATTGGACAGACAGTAGAGAGATAATAATAATAATTATATAGCGCAAAATTTTGATAGAAGTCAAATCTAAGCGCTGAACAGACACATACGCACGCACGCACACACACACACATGGCTATAAATGGGGAAAAAGAAGAAAAGCAATGGAAAATTATAGAGAGCATATTATATATAGTATATATTTCAATGTGATTCCACTCCGAGCGGAGACAGAGTGCAGAGGGGGTTGAGTGAGGTCAGGATTTTATGCAGAGGAGAAAAGGTGAGTTTTGAGAGCGGACTTGAAGGAGACAAAAATAGGTTGCTGACGGACTGGGAGAGGAAGTTTGTTCCAGGAGAGTGGACCAGAAACAGAGAAGGCTCGTGGACCATAGATATTGAGCTTAGTGCGTGGAAAGCGAAAAGTCAGAGGATCGGAGGCAGAGCGGAGGGTACGTGAGGGAACATAGATCTCAAGTAGGCTTGACAGGTAATCGGGGGCTGCGTTATTGAGGCTTTTGTAGCACATGGTGTGTAGTTTGTACTGTATGCGCTTTGATACAGGGAGCCAGTGAAGTTGTGCCAGGAGAGGAGATATGTGGTCAGCTTTTTTCTTTTTGAGTACAAGGCGTGCAGCATTGTTTTGAATGCGCCGTAGGATGTGAATGGTGGAGGCAGGAAGACCAGACAGGAGTGAATTGCAATAGTCAATGCGAAACATTATGAAGGAGAGAACGAGTTTTGTAGTTGTTTCGACAGAGAGATACTTCCTGATCAGGCTTATACGATGGAGGTGATAGTAGCAAGATCTGGCAGTTTGAGAAACAAAGTTGTTCATGGAGAGGGTAAAGTCAAGGCAGACACCAAGGTTTTTAGCTGAATCAGAAATTGGGACTGACGTGTTACATAATGGGAGAGAAAAAGGAGGCAGCTGAGAAAGTTTCTGACGGGTGCCAATGAGGATAGCTTCTGTCTTGTCGTCGTTAAGCTGAAGTTTATTGTATGTCATCCAGTTCTTAATGTCCGAGTAACACTCAGTGGTGCGAGTCAAGAGGCGCTGTACATTGTCAGGTGAGTCACTGTCTTGAAGTTGGGTGTCATCAGCGTAGAAGTGGTGTTTTATAGAGTGGAAGTTGATGATGGTGGACAGGGGGGAGGTGTAAAGAGTGAAAAGAACAGGGCCAAGGACAGATCCTTGTGGAATACCACAGGTCAGGTATGCAGATTGAGAGTAAGTGCCATTGATTAAAACAGTTTGTTTTCTGTTTGATAGATATGAAGTGAACCAGGAGAGAGCAATTTCAGAGATGCCAAAAGTATGATGGAGTCTAGAAATGAGAATACCATGATCACTGGTATCAAAGGCTGCAGGTAGAATCATAGATCAAGCAGTGTGAGGAGAGAGACTTTGCCTGTATCAGTTGCAAGGAGGAGATTGTTGAGAATGTGTAGTAGGGCAGTTTCAGTGCTATGACACTGGTGGTAGGCTGACTGGAAAGGATTGAGGAGATTGTTGGCAGACAGGTGAGAGTTCAGCTGGTTGAGGACAGCTTTTTTTCAAGGAGTTTTGACAAGAAAGAGAGATTAGAGATAGGCCGGTAGTTTTTCAGTTCATTTGGATCTAAATTGTATTTCATGAGGAGAGGGTGAACGATAGGAGACTTGAAAGAATCTGGAACAGTTCCAGTTTGAAGAGAAGTGTTGATGATGTCAGTGAAGAATGGGAGGAGAGTAGGGAGACAGTTGGAGTAGAGAGAACCTGGAAGAATATCCAGTTCGCAGGTTTTGAACGACATGGATCTGATTGTGTTGAGAATTTCTTCTTGTGAGACTGGGGTAAAAGTAGTAAGAGGTGTGCCAGAGAAGGAAGGGTCAGGTGGGCATGGTTGACAGGGTGTCCTGTCAAGCTTGTCACGAAGAGTTTGTATTTTGTATTTTGGTGTGAAATACTTGGAGAATACAGATGGGAGTTCTTCATTAGTGTGTTTTGTTGGGAGAGGTAAATCTTTTCGTGTGCCAAGGAGATGATTCATGGTTGTAAAGAGTTCTTTTGAAGAAGAGGCATTCAGGATTTTGGTTTGGAAAAAGCTTGTTTTTGCAGATGCAATGAGGGTGGATACTTTTCTTTAAGAGGCTTGGAAAAGTTGCCTATGAACAGTGAGTTTGGATTTGCGCCAGCGGCGCTCTGCTCTGCGGCGTGTACGTTTTGCACAGGCAATCTCATGAGTGAGCCAGGGGGTAGGGGGGCGGTCAGGTAAAAGACGGGTTGTGGCTGGAGCATGAGTGTCTACAAGATGGTGGAGAGTAGTATAGAATTCATCGGCAAGGTTATGTGACTTTTCAGAAAGGAGACGGGAGGCATCAGACGAAAAAGTGGAGAGGTCGATAGATTTGAGATTGCGTCGAGTCACTGTGCGCGTGGTACGGGAAGGAGGAGAAAAGTTCCAGGCGTACCACGCAGTTACACAGTCATACAGTCATCAGCCTTCATGCGTATCAGCAATGTAAAGGACTTCCAATAAAAGATTGGCCTGTCCAGCCACAGCTGACGCTGTTCCATGTACACCTGAGTCCTTAACCAGGCACATAGTGACCTCCCACCACGAAATCAGTCTTAACTAGCATTTTGGGCATTTTGAGATATACATATCACTGTAAAGTGTACATTCTGCTGATTATTTTGATACTTGAATAAAGCTTGTACTCAAAAAAAAAATGTAGAAGTTATGTATGTTTAAAGTCATTAATTTGTATGACGGCCATTTTGAAAAAAAACGGCCTCTAAAGTTTTTGTGTGCTCTCCTACACATTTTCCTTATATCTCTTTATTTGGTGGCTTTGACCCAGTTTGTTTCTAATTTTCGCTGTCGTTTTCTGAAAGGTGCACCAAAGATCTTTCTGTCAGTATATTACATGTGCGGGTACTGTACAGGTTACGGTTCACAATAAGAGACAAAAATAGGTACTTTTGGTAGGAAATTGCGTTTTTGCTGCTGCGATCAGTGCATTAAAATACCATTTTAAATTGATTAATAATATATTTTCGAGAAAAAAAATTCTGGGGGAGTTATATTGTAGCCTACAGAAATCAATTTTGAGAAAAAGTGAAAACACCCCAGATAGACCCTCAGTGACCTTTTCAGCTCCTAGTGCTGTTCGACTGACTGCGAGTTAAGACTGATTTCGTGGTGGGAGGTCACAGGACTGCCAATAAAAGATTGGCCTGTTCAGCCATAGCTGACGCTGTTCCACGTACACCTGAGTCCTTAACCAGGCACATTTATTGTCTTATCAGACACACGAAAACATCCATTGTTGATTGTAAAATCTGTGATATGTGCATGCTTACACATATTTTTCAATCACCCATCTTTTTTTCTTGTTTTGTTTGTTGTTTGTTTGTATTTGCTTGTCTATTAATCAGTCTGTATGATATTTATTTTCTTTTTTAATTTGAGAATTATATACATAATTATTAAGTAAGCATCGTTATCATTATTCCTATAACGAGGAGTTCCTGGTTCAGACGAGAGAACTTACAGAGAGCGCAGTGGTACTTGGTTACATTATAAACGGACACGCTCAAATGAGTGTGGAGCTGTAAGGAAAGATCTCAAGTATCGTAGCGAGAAGTTGGAAAACACATCAGCAAACAGTTGCGAAAGCTATTTGTTTACGGAAGGAGATTTAATGGTCTATTTCATTTTGAAAAAAAAAAAAAAAAAAAAAAAGGGGGGGGGGGGGGAGGGGGGTAGCTGGCAGTTATGCAAGCTGTGGTAGAGCGGCCTGCCCGGAAGAGAGATGAATACAAGAGTGGAGCGAGAGACGGCTCTTCCATTCTCTTTTGATCTGGAGGCTGGGCTGGGCCTGGTTGGTACGTGTTGTGAGGCTGTGTCCAGGGGTCTGTCATCTCCTCCACGTTGCCATTCGGTTTGTAAACAATGGTTGGTACGTGTTGTGAGGCTGTGTCCAGGGGTCTGTCATCTCCTCCACGTTGCCATTCGGTTTGTAAACAAAGTAACTGATGACTGGGTCTGAAGGGACCGTGCAACGCATGGGCAGCCACCCTCCCCCTTTGCTTGATGAAATGACTATTATTATTATTATTATTATTATGAACATTTAGTACGCCTAATCAAATTAATGCCCTAGGCGTTTACAATGGCAAAACATATAACCAGAATCACAAGCACACACACACACGCCCACAGAAGCACCCACACACACACAAACACACACACACACACACAAACACACACCACAGCATGACATGCAAATACAATGACACATTGACACTAAGACACTATAATGTCACCATTACATTACATGGGGGGAAGGGGGCAGAGATTACCAGTTTTGGGAAACAGGTGAGTTTTGAGGGAGCGTTTGAATGTGGACAGAGAGGGTGAGTATCTAAGAGAGCGAGGTAACTGATTCCAGATGGTTGGAGCTTGATAGGAAAAAGAACGCTGCCCAAACCTTTTAGTGCGGACTATGGGGATACTATAGAGACGGGTATCAGATGAGGACCGCAAAGCTCGAGATGGCGTGTAGAGATGTAACAGATGGGTGAGATACTCAGGACAGGAAGACTCAATAGATTTGAAGCAGAGGCAGGCAATCTTGTAGGATATTCTTTGCTGAACAGGGAGCCAGTGGAGAGAACAGAGCAATGGCGTAACATGGTTAAATTTTGAAGAGCGGAAGATGAGACGGGCAGCATGATTTTGAACTTTCTGAAGTTTGTTAATGAGATGAGAGGGGGAACCAGAAAAAAGAGCATTACAGTAATCGAGACGGGATAGAACAAATGCACAGACAAGAGCCTTTGTCGTGTCTTCTGAGAGGAGGTGGCGGATAGAAGCAATTCGGCGGAGTTCAAGAAAACAAGTCCGACAGACGTTGCTCACATGCTGGTGGAAGGACAGGGTTTGATCAAGAGTTACACCAAGGTTACGGGCAAAATGGGAGAGAGGGATAGATGAGTCAACAAGTGTGACAGAGGTTGGAAGAGAGGGGTGATTTTGGAGTTTGGGTGGGGTGATCAAGATCAATTCGGATTTCTCTTCATTTAATTTCAGTTTGTTTTCAGTCATCCAATCCTTCAGGTCAGCTACACAAGATTGGGTTTTCTGGATCATGATGGGAAGGTCAGGGAGAGGCCCAGAGACATACAGCTGATTGTCATCCGAGAAAGAATGATGCTGAAGCAGGTGTTCTTGGACAATAGAGGAGACAGGGTAGGTGTAGAGAATGAAAAGTAGGGGGCCCAGAACAGATCCTTGTGGCACTCCGTAAGTCAGACAGGAAGGATTAGAAGAAAGACCATTGACAGAAACTACTTGCAGACGATTGGTGATGTAAGAATGAAACCAGTTCAAGACAGTATCATGGAGCCCAAAAGAGTGATGTAGACGGGAGAGAAGGATAGAGTGGTCAATAGTGTCAAAGGCAGCAGATAGGTCCAAGAGAGTCAAAAGTGATACGTTGTTAGAGTCGAGAGTAGTCAATAAGTCGTTGCAGATTTTGAGAAGAGCAGTTTCGGTACTATGTCCAGAACGGTAAGCAGACTGAAGGGAATAGACAAGGTTATTGGAATGAAGGTGGTTTAACAGCTGGTCAAGAACAACTTTCTCTAAGACCTTGGAAAGAAAAGGGAGATTTGACACAGGTCTATAGTTTTTCAAATTCTCAGGGTCAAGAGTCGTCTTTTTTAGAAGAGGTCTTACAATTGCTGACTTGAAAGAAGAAGGAAAGGAGCCAGTTGAGAGGGAATGGTTAATGATATTGGTGATGTGAGGGAGAAGAGTATCGAGACAATGGGTGAGAAAAGAAGCTGGCAATGGGTCGAGTTCACAGGTTTTAATGCCAGATTTCATGATGATTTTCTTAATAAAGTCCTCAGAAACGGGTTGGAAGAAAGTAAGGGGGATTCCAGAGAAAGGGGGTTCAGGAAATGTAGCATGAGTGTTCGTCGTGGAATCGAGAGAAAGCCTGAGGTTAGCAATCTTGTTGAAAAAATAGTCAGAGAAAGCCTGTGGAAGATCAGAAGGTGGCAGGTGAGATGGAAGAGGAGAAGAGCCAGTTTTGCCAAGAAGAGTATTAGTTATATTATACAGTTGTTTGGAAGTGGAACAGGCAAGAATTTTAACATTGTAATAGGCTGATTTAGAGGCATCTACGAGGCTATTAACAATTTTGTTGGCAGTTTGAAAAATTTGCTTATGAACAGTCAGACTAGACTTGAGCCACTGTCTCTCGGCTCTGCGCCTTTCACACTTGGCCGCTTGCAGCTGAGGCCCAATGGAGGAGAACCAAGGTGATGGTGGCCTCTTGGAAACAAGGCGGCCACAGGCAGGAGCGAACCGATCCAGGAGCCCAAGGAGAAGGGAGTTGAGGTCATCAGGTGTGGTTGGCGGGGAAGCAGATAAGAGAGACTGAAGGTCAGCCTCAAAGACAGTCATGTCCACTGCAGAAAGGTGTCTGGCTTGAATGTACGTTTTGCGGGGTGGAGGGCGGGAAAAATGAAGATCAGCAACAAGGCAGACATGGTCAGATGGGAGGGTGTGGTCGATGATGATGGAACTCACCATGGTCTGGTCAGTCCTGTGGATTATATTATCCAATGTGTGCCCACGAATGTGAGTGGGAGCGTGGACGCACTGAACCAGGCCGTAGCAGTCCAGAAAATCGATGACTTTGGAGGTGGTGGGTTCGGAGGGGCGATCAAAATGAATGTTAAAGTCACCAGCGATGATGTAGGAACCATGGAGGGAGTTACAGTAGGACAGCAGATCCGGGAATTCGTCAATGAAGTTGGAGTCAGTGAGACGGTTCTTAGAGTTTGGAGGAGGACGATACAAACACAGAAGGTGGAAAGTGTGGTGGGGGAAGGTGAGGGTAAGTTGTGCCAGTTCCATGGAGGTAAAAGTAAAGTGGAGTAAACACGCGCGCTGTGTGGCTCATAGCGCCAGCGGCCCCATTAGAAGGCCAGCAATGGCGGAAAATGTGGGGCAAACTGATGAGCTAGGGGAGTGGCTTTCAGCTGTGCGAACACACACCGGCTCAGTACACCGGTTATGTTTAGGTCAGTTGTACACACGCAGAGCAAACACAATCCTGTCTCTGGAGCATCTGTTTCCACAGTCTAGAACCTACGAATGTAATGATTATGGTATAGGCCTACTACTGACAATAGTGCAACACTGACAAAATAATGAGTCAGTCAAATGAGAATGAAAATTAGAACTAATACTAGTTATCAACTAATCTACATCACGGTTTGTCGTTATGGGAAAACAATAAGTAGGTGCCTGCCATAAAAACATATCAACATTAATTTTGTCTTAAATTCTCCACAGAGTAAAAGAAAAAGAAAAACATAGTCTAGTCGAAAAAAACAAACAAAAAACGAAAAAAAAAACATCACGAAAACACTGAAAAACGAACACGAACAATGCTCTCTGTAAAACTAGTCAGAGACAAAGAAAAGACAAAGCCTTCATTAAAGGTGAGATTAAGCGGCAAAATATCAATACCGTGACCCGAAAGATAGCATGCAAGGGCAGATCAGGAAAAGCACACACACACACATACATAAATACAGAGAGACAGACAGGCAAACAGACAGATAGACAGAGGCAGACAGAAGACAGAGACAGACAGACAAACAGAAAGATACAACAGTTTTCAGTATGACAGTTCATTGTACTCTGGCTGCTGCTCCTGGCTTCTTTTCATCAATGAAAATCCTCACAAATGAAGAAAAAGGATTGCTTTTGTGAGTTTGTGGCGTTGTGATGCCCGGTTCTTGTGAACAAAGCGCTCATTGTACAGCCGTCCGAGGTGAGTCAGAATAACATTGCAGAATAATTCGCAGATCTCCTTGATTATTTGTGTCACATGGTTGTCTTCCGTTTCTACACAGTGATGTCCCATGCAGTGGGCACCGAGACCAGCAAATGTTTTGCTTTGGCAAGCTTCCAGCACTTCCATGGTCACCAGTCGTGTAGTCACTGCCGACACGGATGCCACTGGTCCTTCCTTGGCACTGACTAGAAGTCGCCTGAGGGATCGATCGGCAGCTGTCACCACCCTGAGAGTGTCCTCACTGGCATACACCAGCCCGCCACGGTCCACTCTCTGTGTGAAAGTGGCTGCTTCGGTCGTCTGCTTTGATCTGCTCAGGAAACTGCTGCATTCCGAACACCGAATCCTCTGTGTCATCTTTCTGGTGATGAACCCAGCAATGTAATGCAGGACGTGGTCGTGATACACTCCTCGATTCGTCAGCATGTTGATGATCTGGGGACTCAGCGTCGGTGTTTGGTTGGCTGGCTTCCCTGGAGCAGTCTCGTCATGTAACGGCAATGGTGCGGCATCCTCAGAGGAAGACCCCACAAATAAAGTGTTGTTGACCTCTGGCAAGACAGCGCAGTTGGCTTTCTCTGAGGCTACCACACCATTCTTCTGAAGCAGAGCTCGAAGGGCCCACTTGAACTGCAGGGTGTTGGGGTTGTTGTTCCATCCACCTCTCCTTCTGATCTTACTGAAAAAGGTTTCCAGGTGATCCTGTGAAAGCCTGTAGGTGAGGAAAAACCGATAGTCTTCCGTGGAAAGCAGCTTTTGAGCAATGGCTGTCACCGAGTGGACAGTCACCAGAAACCCCAAAAACCCAGTTTTCCTCTTTCCGCTGACCAAAGGCCTGCCAAGAGCATCAGTCAAGGACTTGATGTAGCAGACAGCATCATCCACAGTTTTTGTTTTCGATGTGATGTTCACTTTATTGAGAGGACTCTTCAAACCCTTTGCAAGACAGTTGCTGGAGTTACAGAGATCGAACAAAGCATCAAACCATCTGATGAATCTAGTGGTTGCTTCACTTCCAGCAAACTGCGGAAGTTTCAGTTCCTCACGCAGGTAGTCTATGGCATTGGCCACTGATGAACTGAGGGTCTGGGCGGCCAGACTGACTTTCATTTTGTTGCGCTGGAAGTCGATGTGTTTGGCTCTCAGTTTGTTGGCAAGATACAGCATGTTTTCTGACTGGAGCTTTTAGAGTTCAACAATGTATTGCCATTTGATTTCTTCCTCTGGGCCAGACTTCACTATTTTCAAATCTGCTAGACAGTTGCGGACATTTTTGAGTAGGTGAGCAGCATCAAAAACAAAATAGATTCTTTTTTCTGGGTGATCTGGGTGGTTGAATGTTGGATCCATGCTGTTAAGATCAGAAACTTTGCAACCCAAACGCTGAGCAGTGGCCTGATTGGCATAGGCTCCATCGCAGACTACTGCTTGCACATTGAAGCCTGCTTCTGACATAAGAGAAATCCCATGCCTGATGATCTGGGCTTGTTGGCTGGCCGAAATCTTGTCTATCAAAAAATATCCGATGGGATGCTTGAAACTTTTTTTTAATCCAACGGCAAGCAAAACTAGGGCTTCTGATGCTAGTGTGTCGGCAGGAGCAGTTTGCAGGTAGCCATGGTTGACATAACCAGCGTATGCTTGCTCCTTTTTGTCGTAAACAACTTCCTTCCTTATGCTCATGGAGTCAAACATGATGGTCACATCCTTCATGTCTGGCTCTGACTCACATTTGCTTTTAAGGAAGTGGACAACGTCGGTTAAGAAACCAGGTTGAACGGAATGTGATGAAGCCCAACGCCTGATGGAGTTGGCATGTGGCAAATGGAGGTGTTTCCTCACAAAGGCATAAGCAGCAGCACTGTAGAAATGTAAAGTTACTGCAAAGGCCTTCAGATCGTCAGAATATACCTGAGCATTTTTCGGTCTGCCAAGGGCTTGTAATTCATTCTCAATGAGGGTGAATGACTCTGTGCTGAAATTCTCTTTCAACAGATTCACTTCCTCATCATGGAGGAGACGACGCTGTCGAAGTTTCTCAAGCAAGCTGGCGAGTTTGCAGTCTCTGCGCTTGACTTTCTTCCTTAAGATTTTTATCTTTTTTCTTTTGTCTGACAGTTTTGACTGGGTTTCGGTCAACTTTTCTTTCTTGCGTTCAAGATCGACCGTTATGGATGGACAGCAATAGCTGTGTTCCTGCACGAAAACTTTTTCAGGGGGATGCTCGGTACTGGAAACGGTGGCGCTGGGGAGTTGTTTTCTCTTCTTTGGAGATGGACGCTTTCGCTCAGACTGTACCTGCTTGTGGACTGGATACTGGGGAAACACTGAAGGCACAGCTGAGCTTTTCAGGGTCTTGTAGTCCAATCCAAGACAGAAATCAGATGGCAGGAAATGTGCACTGCAAACTTTGTCAAACTTGGTTGGTTGCCATGGCTTTCCATCTGCTGTTTGTCTGCTGATACGACTGATCCACTGCTTCATTCGCTCAGGATCTTTCCCGGGAAAGCTAGAAATAAAATAACATCCGACGTCTAACAACATAAATGATTTTGTTGACTAGTACAATCATGTATAAATACACACGCAAACACATAATTGTGCAAGCACACAAACACACACATAATATATACACACATTACCTGACAAGCCTACTTCAGATCTATCTTCCCTCACGTACCCTCCGCTCTGCCTCCGATCCTCTTACTCTTCGCTTTCCACGCACTAAGCGTGGACCTATGGTCCACGAGCCTTCTCTGTTTCTGGTCCGCTCTTCTGGAACAAACTTCCTCTTTCAGTCCGTCAGAAACCTACTTTTGTCTCCTTCAAGTCCGCTCTCAAAACTCACCTTTTTTCCTCTGCATAAAATTTTGACCTCACTCAATCCCCTCTGCAGCCTGTCTCCACTCGGAGGGAAATCGCATTGTAATAATAGTTGTATTGAATGTGCTCTTCATAATATGCTTTTTATTATTTTTTTTCCATTGCTTTTATTCTTTCTACCCATTTATAGCTGTGTGCGTGTGTTGTGTGTGAGCGTGCGTGCGTGTGTGTGTGTGTGTGTGTGTGTGTGTGTGTGTGTGTGTGTGTGTGTGTGTGTGTGCGTTGTGTGTGTGCGTGCGTGTGTGTGCGTGTGTGCGCGTCTGTCTCAGCGCTTAGATTTGATTTTATCGAGATTTTGCGCTATATAAATAAAATATTGTATTGTATTGTACACACGCATACATAAGAAATGGATATACACACACACACACACACACACACTTCTCTCTCTTTTTCTCTCTCTCTCACACACAGAGTAATCAAGTTTTTCTTACCTATGAAATGAAAACGGAGTTCCTTTTGAACGCCTATTGTTGCAATTTACAACACAGCAGTTTTGCACCATGATTTTGGTGTTGAAAAAATCGCGAGTGATTAGATGCGCCGGGCAGAACACGTGCTCGGTCTCTGTGTTATCTCAAAGAGAAAGTACAGTGTAGCGCGGCGCGCAGTGTCAGCGTTGCCCCACAAAACATGTCTGCTGGCTGGCTCTAGTAGGGCCGCGGAAAGTCACGTGGTGGAGAGTCTATTTTATTTATACGTCTATGGCCAGTTCGAAAGAAGTGTGGGTGAAAGGGAAGGAGGATTTGGTGGAGAGGAAAGGGGAGAGTGGATCAGCAACAACAAAAGCAATGCCACCACCACGGGACTGGCGGGGGAAGGAGAGGGTGTGGTGGCCAGGGGGAGCGATGTCACGGCACTTAGCCTCGTCACCTTCAGCACGAAACCAAGTTTCCACCACAGCAAAGACATCGACGTTGTTGTCGTGGATGAAGTAGGACAGAGCAGAGCGTTTTTCTGTGCCAGTCCCAAGCGCTTGGGCGTTGAAGACAGACAGACGAAATGAAGCAGATCGGCGGGAGAAGCAATTTACAGGAGAGCCAGTGTTGATGCGAGTGAAGTTGGCAGTGTTATGGTAGACGGTAGAACTTCGTTGTTTTTGATCATTTCTTCTGTTAGATACGATCACGGTAATGTTGTGTTGTTTACGTCTGCCGCCACGACGTGAGCGCCTGCGTGGTAACGAGTAACCAATGCCAAGTTGCGAAGTCGAGAGGTCAGGTCAGGGGTCAAGGGCACTGCACCGATAGATACCAGCTGTTGGCGTGTGTAGCAAAGCGACTCACACTGACCTGAAAACACTGACCTGAAAACACAACTATCGATTGACATGAGCTTGGAAGGTGATTGTGAGGAGAGGCAGGGTTATTGGTGATCTGGGTTCCAGCCGCACTCTCATAGTGTTTCTTGTCAACTTAAACAAGAAGTTAGAAAGAAAACAGATCCAGCAAAAAGTTTTGAAAGCTTTTGATTTCATATGAAATGGTACATATATTTCCAGAGGTCATACAGTGCCTAGAAATGTGAAACTTATACGACAGGAATTCATCTGTCCCCCCCCCCCCACCTCTCTCTCTCTTTCTCTCTCTCTCTCTCTTTCCCCACCCCCTCGGATGACATGAATAGAAAGCTTGAAAAGTGCCTATCCCGTCTGCTCTATCTTCTTCCTCCCCTTCCCTTACCCCCTCCCCCTTCCATTCCTCCTCCTCTGCCCAGTTCTTCTGTTGTCCCATGCTACATAATTACTCATGCTCCCCGATCTACCCCGTCGCCTCATCCTCTCCGGCCTCCCCACCTTCCCCGTCTTTCCTGTCGGCTCTTCTCTCCTTCTCGACGACCCAGCCTTTCTCTCCTTCTCGACGACCCAGCCTTTCTCTCCTTCTCGACGACCCAGCCTTCCCCGTCGCCACGACTTCCTCCACCCACTCTCCACCCCCCTTCGTCGCTACAACCTCCCTCCGTCTGCACAACCCCCCTCCTCCTCGCCACGACCTCCCCCGTCGCTACGCGTGGGCTTTGCGAAGAACAGTTCTTCGCGAAGGCCGTGTGCTACGACCTCCCCCGTCTCCCCGTCCTCCCCCTATCTACCACCGGTGCTCCCTGTCGCATGTGACAAAAAGGGGAGGAAAAGAGCTGGCAGCTACGCAAACTGTGGCAGTAGGTCGGGCTGCCTGGAGGAAATGAAGACCAGAGTGGGTGAGAGAGAACTTTTCCATTCTCCTATTTGCCCATCCTCCTGGTCACCCACCTTCCTGATCACCCCACCCCCCTGGTCACCCCACCCTCCTTGTCTCTCCACCCTCCTGGTTTCCCACGCCCGCCCATCAGCTCTCTCCTCTCTCCGTCAACCTATCCTCCCCCTCACTGCCCTCCCTCTCCCGCCCTCCCGACTCGTCTACCTAACCTACCCCCTCCTCTACCATCTACCCCATCCTTACCGTCACCTAATACTTTACTTCCCATTTTCACCAATCGCCCTGTTTACCCCCCTTCTCTCTCGCCGTCGGCTCGCCATCCGCCGTGTTCGGGCCTCCTCCCCTCCCTCATCTATAAACCCTGCCCTTACTTTTTCCCTTTGCCCGTCCAACTCGTCGTCCCGTCCCCCTGTTTTCTTGTCCATCCCGTCTTATTCCTTTGCCTGTCCTTTTTGTCGCAACAGTCGTCTTTGTTCCTCCATCCTCCAGAGTTACTGGCACTTGCCCGCTGTGTCGTCAATTTTTTCTTCTTTTCTTTCTTTCTTTGTTTTTGTCCTGTATTTCTTTTTCTTTTTTTCTTTTCTTTTCTTTTTCCAATAATCTAAACAGTTTTATTTGTGAGCAGGAATTTAAAGAAAAATAAGCGAACGTAAGTGATAGGTTATAGTGATAATAATAAAAAAAATGATAATATTAATGATGATGATTGTGATGATGGTGGTGATAATGATAATGGTAATGATAATAGTAATAATAATGATAGTAATAATAACAACAACAACAGCAATGTAATAATAATAATAATTACAAGGCAATAAATCTTGATGTATGAATCAAATCACAGCGGCGGGCACTCATCATTCACTCAAACATTCACTTACAATAACAGAAACAATGTCTTGTAAAAATACAAAGGACATGCATACTTATGCAGGGAGGATCGGGGAGGGCGGAAAGTGGTAAGCAGGGGTAGGTCGGCAGAGGGGCAAATCACTGTTGAAGAAAAAAGTATGTCTTCAAGTTAAAACTTGAAGGAAGAAAGAGTTTGTGACTGTTAAGAGACAGGGGTGCGGTTTCGGATAGGAGAGACGTAACACAAAAACACACAAACCGGCGGATTCGAAAACGTGCAATTTCTGAGGAGATCGAAAGCAGGAAGTGAGCTATTTATAGCATGTTATGTTGCATGACGAAGACGCCGCGTGGGCGAGAGATACAACTTGTTAATTAATAAGAGTTTGGAGTTTTTGTTCAAGAGAGATTCATCGTAGTCAGACAGGTCCACATGCGTTCCGTCCATATCTACCAGTAATTATCAGGTAAACTCCTTGATCCTGCGCAAAAAGCCAATGTACTGACAATGTTTTGAAATAAGGAAAGGGGTGGTGTGAGCGAGGAGGGGGGGGGGGACCATGATTTATGAAACAACACTGACACCACCAGAATGATTAAGCATTAACCTGTCGACTCCAGAACCTTATCCACCTACTGCAAAAACTTAACCCTTTGACTCCCTCACCCGACCCACCAACTTCCTGCACCCTTTGACTCCCTCACCCTATCCACCAGCTTCCTGTAGGAAGCTGGTGGATCGGGTGAGGGAATCAAAGGGTTAAGTGTTTGAAGGTAAAAACAAAATATGACCGCTGGATCTTTAGGGTAAAACACAAAACATTGAAAAGTACCTTGTTTGTGAAAGATCCTTTGGAGTAAAATAAGCACGACGTTTCGAGCCCAGGCCCTTTGTCAAGTGAAAGAGATGTCTTCATTTGACAAAGGGCCTGGGCTCGAAACGTCGTGCTTATATTACTCCAAAGGATCTTTCACAAACAAGGTACTTTTCAATGTTTTGTGGTTAAACTTTTGCTTTTGGTGGCATGGTTGACAATGCAAGATGCGAGTGGATAGGGTGTAGGACTCAAAGAATTAAGTCAGGCAGGGAAGAAGCTAACCTCTATGCTCTGACCTGGGCCGGGACAGAACTTGAGACATGGCTGTATCAAAAGATTCTGCCAGCCCGCGTGAAACTTCTTGAACTCCTCTTAGTCCGGCAGAAAGGCACTGGCACCTCTTCAGAGCGTCCACATAATTGTTTTCAGCGGTTATGGGTTCTTTAATATATGTACATTAAATATCCGACTGATGCCACCTTGTCATCATTGAGCATTTTTCAAAAAAATTAAATAAATAAAAATAAAAATAAGCGTTCTTCCTCCGAAGCCCATACGGCACACCATACGGCGCGTTGACCCAGTCCCGCGGCTTATCAGCTGCAACATCTCAGGAGTGCGGTGTCAGGCATTACCGGTGTCGAGACTTCCGCCTCCCATTTCTGAGAGAGACCGGATACCGTATATCAGCCGAGTCTTTGTATGCAGTATTTTTAATTGCACAGCTGTTGTTTGTAACTTTTAGTACATGTCTACACTTCTGTGTTTATCAAAGTCTGAAAACAGAACTTTTAAACCCAACAGGCATCTTTCTACAGACATATATTTTGCTTGATTAGAAATCTACCGTGGGGATTTGTTTAACCGAGCCCAAATTCTAAACGACGTCGACCCACAGGCCAGCTGTAGCGTGCTACGTTATCGTCCATACTTTGAAATGGAACTTTCCGTGACAACGCATTCAGTTATAAGATGAGTGTAGGCCTGTTTTCTGTTTTTTTGTTTTGTTTTGTTTTGATTTATTTGTTTCTTTTTCCGATCTTGACAACCCGTGTCATAGCTAGCTGTTTACACACGATGAAAAAAGGATCTGGAACCATGTTTAACACAGAACTCATCTACAGCAGAGTCATGGGTCTGATGAGCACAAGAATTCTTGATCTCGAAAATTTATTTCAACATGAGCTTGTACCCATTCCAACTTCCATGTTTACAGACAATGGGCTCCTGAGACCTTCCACATCAAAGTCTGTACTGAAACGAACCCTGCAGTCTGATCAGTCCACTCGTACGTGCCAGAAGGTTGATGTTGTTATCACAGATGGCTGTGCTGTGCTGTGGACTGTCTACTGGCCATCCTAAGGTTCTGTACAAACATATGTCGACAGTTTCCTGAACTTCATCATTACCAAACTAAAAGAGAGTGATGTTAATCTTGTATTTGATAGATACTATCCATTCAGCATAAAGAGCACCACCAGATCCTCCCGAGCTGCGGAAACAGCAGCAAGGCGTCACCAGCTCAAGCCAGACACGCCTCTGCCTTCTCAAAACGTAACCCTGACAGTGACTGACAACTAAACACAGATGATAGCCATCATCTGCGAACAATTACTGAAAAAGGGACTTGGTCTTCAGGTTCAAGGAATCCTTCAGCACAAACTCGTAGTGACATCTCATGATCCCATCCCAACAGAAGCAAAGAACGGCATCTCATCTCTAGCTGATGATATGCGAACCACGCATGAAGAAGCTGATGTTATTTTAGCTCAACAGATGGTGTGGGCAACAAAAAAAGGACACACCTCCATCAAGATTGTTTCAGATGATACAGATGTGTTTGTTTTGCTCCTGCATTATTATCTGTCTCAAAGGATCACGGCTGCTGTTGTGATGGAAGGAATTACCTCCCAGAAAACAACATGTGACATATCTGCGACAGTCACAAAGCATGAAGATATCTACCCTGACCTTCTGGCAGCACACGCTCTCTCAGGCCGTGATACAGTGGCTTACACGTGGGGCATTGGAAAAGCCACAGTTCTGAAAATTCTTCAAAAAGGATTTTCACTCGACAGCTTCGGGGTACCAGATGCTGATTTCAGTCACGTCATCCAGCAATGTACTCGGTTTATTGGTGCTTGCTATGGCTGCAAAATCACAGAAATGTCCAAGATCAGGTTTGAAGCATAGCTCTTGAAAACATCAAGAAAAGCAGCTGTGACTCCAAAGCTAAGATCACTGCCACCAACAGAAGCAACCTTTAATGAGAATGTGAAACGTGCACATTTGCAGGTATGCATCTGGAAAGGAGCACTGGATCCTGATCCTCTAAATGTTTGTCCAACGGATTTTGGGTGGCACAAGGCTGTTTATTCTGTTTATATTTTATGTAATTTACAGCCAGGTACAATTCAACTTTATTATAAAAGAAATCAGACCCCACCCACTCCCCATTCCTTAACGAACCAAAGAAAGGAATGTTTGATGTCCTCCCGGTTAAAAGATTGTCTAAATTTGGCAGCCATTTTTATGTTATAAACATACAATCAGGCATTAAGATATATTTCAAATGTATTGTATGTGTTTGAGAGTCAAACAGGAAATATTTCATGCTGGTATGTCGCAAAAACTATCGACTTGTGTGAAAAACTGAACATGTGCCATTACTCGCTTACTTTCAGCCGCCACATTGGCGGCCATCTTGGAAATATAAACATACGCACATTTACTAAAACATGTTTTTGGGTTTCAAGATCATTTCTGCATAATAAGTTTGGGCAGTCAGTCTCAAAAAATAGCGTTCTGCATTATCAAGAATGTCATATCATTTACTTTAAAAATTCAGGCCGCCATCTTGGCGGCCATGTTGGATTTTTCAAAATGCTCAACAGTGTCAGGGTGGCATCAGTTGGATATGTTATATATGGACACTAAATAGCTCAAAACCGCTGAGATCAATTATGAGTACTATATTTTTGGGTCATGCTAAAAATCATCAAATGGCAACCGGACTATCTGTGAAGGAGGGTTGAACCGACAAGTCCTGCGTTATTTTCTGCATAGCTATTGCAACCAACTGAGCTAATTGGGCGACATAAATAAAAAACAAACAAAAAAAACTGTAACTCATCTGAGGATCGAACCTGCAATCCTTTGTTTATCAGGATGATGCTCTAACCAATTGAGTTAACAGGGCCAATTAACCCTTTGACTCCCTCAGCCTGTCCACCAGCATCCTGCATTGCCAACCATGCAAGCAAAGCAAAAAATTAACCCTTTGACTCCCTCACTCTATCTGCAGGAAGCTGGTGGACAGGGTGAAAGAGTCAAACGGTAAAGTTTTTGCTTTGCTTGGTGGATAGGGTGCGGGAGTCAAAGGGTTAAAGTGCCAACTGCATCCTGACACTCCAAGGGGGCCAGGCTACATCAAGCTCTTCCGCTGTCACATGTGGAGGCCCTTCTGCTGGCGCCAGGTAGGCCTACTAACGGGGCCCGATGTTGCTTAACTCTGGTGATCATACGAAAACCGGTGATTTGAACGTGGTATGGCCGTTGGCAGCATATGAATGAAGCTGTCTGAAGGCTTAAGTCAGCGTTCAATGTGTCAGGCAGCAAGCGCAGTCGTCGATTGGGTAAACGTCGGACTTCCTTTTGGAAGGTCAGGGTTCGATCCTGCCTGAGTACCTCCCGCCAGATGGGTGCACGGTGGAAGTTTTTTCCGATCTCCCCGATCAACATGTGTGCAGACCTGTTAGTGCGTAGACCGCTTGCGTGTGTATACGGACGGAGAACATCAAATACGCACGCTAAAGATCCTGTAAGTCATGTCTAGTCTTGTCTCTGTCCGGTGGCTTACGTGCAGCAATATATCGCCTGCAGAGTGTGGAACAAAACAACGTGTAGACACACATCCGGAAAAAATTTGGGAAAACACTTATAAAATGAAAAGCTTAAGAAAAAAGAAAGAAAAGAAAAGAAAAAAAAAAAAAAAAGAAAAACAGAAAAAAAATTGATTAGGCAAAGAGGATAAAAGGCGCAAAGCTTTGCCAACAACTTACCTGCATGTGGGCGACAAACTTGAATCACATGACAATGACATGTCATTCATTCGAACAGGATCTTATTCTCACATTGCGTGGGCAGCGTAGAGTATAATTACGTTCATAGGATATTTTGACCTGCTAAACGCGCGAGGATTAGCAGAACGTGTGTAACGATGTGTTAAGACATGCTGGCTGATTGATCATGCATAATTTGGATTGGATTTTTTTTCCACCAGGGAATTTTTTTGAAGTAACTATCCAATTTTGTATCCCTTAGAAAGCATATCAACACAGGACATTGTCACTTTTTTCGTTTTTCTTTCTTTTTCTTTCTTTCTTTCTTTCTTTCTTCTTCTCTCCATTTTATGGATTCTTTTACTCGCGCTGAGCACACACTGCACGAAGAATCTTTGTTTATCGTCTCATCGGAAAGACTATCAACAATACCACTAGAGAAAAGGGAAAGGTGCTGTCTAACCGGGAATCGAACCCAGGATCTATCGCTTTTCTGACAAATGCTTTACCCACTGGGCCATCACGTGAACGTATAACACCACAGTCATAGTTACAGATATAGTAAGTAATGTAGAACAATGTGAATCCTGTTGTGAACAACTGGAAACTAAAACCATTTTACGCGATGAAGGGGTCGAACTAACGAACGAACGAAGGTTAATGCTTAATAGATGGATGAGCCCATTCACAAGTCAAAATTTGGGGATGGGGATGGAACTTAACAAGTTTTCCTCAGTTTGCCATGCTGGTGGCCTACATCTGTTATCGACTTCCGAAATCACCTCACATGACCGGGATACCACGTCCGTGTGTCCTCATGTCACCTCATTGGTATCAAATACCAGAAAGCTCACATGGTCTGTTACCGAGGCACATCCGTATGCTGTCGTTACTGTCCTCAGAACAAACGGAAACCAAGCAAGAGACATCCTGATTACGTCTTCCGTGATATTCAGGAATCCTGTGTTCTTTGTTAGTAATAAATGGGAAGGGGGGGGGGGGGGAGGGTCTCCGTCGGGGGCAGAACGTGGAAGGGAAAAGGGACAGTGATGAGGCGAGGGGTGGGGATGCTTACCTATACTAACACGATTCACACCGACTTTGTCCGCGTCCTTCATTCTTCGTTTGGTGTATCAAGATTATTTTGGCAGAAACGCCAAAGTGCACTTTCCTTAAACTTCAGTTCCTATTAAGTAGACTTGCATTATGTTACATTTTCGTTATTTCATCTCATAATTTTTTTTTTCACAAAGAAACTTGTGTTTATGTGTGTCTCGATGACAAGGTAGGCACAGAAATATGAATTACAAAATGGATCTCGCAAAGTTATATTACTAATAAAATTATGGATGTTTAGAGGCATTATAGACACTTAGACTTATTTAACCACCACTAAGTCGGACGCGGTAGTCTTGTGGATAAACGTCGAGATTTCCAATGGGGAAAGGTCCTGGGTTCAGTCTGCCCTGACACCTCTGCCTGGAAGGTAAAGGGTGGAGATTTTTCCAGCACGCTCGTCCATCGAAGATGTAGACTGTGCAGCAATATACCATTTGCACAGTGTGGGCAAAACAAATGCATACATTCCGGAAAATCACAGAACAAACAAACAAACAAAAATAACAACAACAAAACCACTGGTCGGTTTGCAGCCTTAGACTATAACTTACGCATATGGCTGGCTGTATATAAGCACATAATATATATATATATAATAATATGTGATAATAAAATAATAATAACAATCGTAATAACAATAATAATGATAATAATAACAACAATGTACTTTTATGGTGCACCTAACAGGTCTCCAGAGGCTTACAATTCTACAAAGCAAAAAGAAATGACTTATTACATGTAACACACAGTCACTAATTTTATACATTAACATCATGCACACACACTCAGTAACACCGAAATACAAGACAACAAGAACGCACTGACGGGATGGGATAGGGTCAGTAAAACAGTAAATTAAACAAAAGGAGTCACGGAAAAAATGGGCTTTAAGTTAGGACTTAGAAGAGAAATGGTTAGGCAATATTTCTCTGACCAAAGGGCAGATTATTCCACTGATTATGTCAAGGTCAGATTATTCCACAGGTTATGTCCAAAATATGCAAAAGATCGGACAGCATTAATCTTGCGTCTGTATCGAAGGATTTTGAACAACCGAGTATCACAGGGCTCCCACTTTTTCGCGAATTCGCGGATTTCCGCAAAAACCGAGAGTGAGAATCCGCGAAAAAAAAAAAAGAATTCCGCGAAAAAAAATTGGTAAGTGTCTTTACCATACTATAAATTAAGCTCAGATATGTGTCAGATTGCGCCATTTTAAATGCAAATTTTCAAAATTGTCAAAGGGGGAGGGGGGGGCAAGCCCCCTCGGACCCCCCACCCCCTGAGATGAGCAGGAACAGTACCAGAGACAACACTGTAACAAGTAAGCCCCTGAATAGGAAACCATGGAGTGAACAACGCAGGAACGTTGAACTCTCACAGCCGGAAGCTTACCACCAGTAACAGTTGTTTTGGCGGGAGTCAATTCTATGTGCATGAACGGTTGACCGTGTTTTTCACGGGGCGGGGTTGTTATACATGCGTGGGTGGCTGAGCTGTCGTGTAAAGAAAGGAGTGGCACAGGAACTACTACTGTCCCTACTATTTGTCAGCACCTGAGGTTTTGTGGTCGTTGTGACCGCAAACCGTATCTGTGACCCAAAACATTGAATCACGTGGCATCTGTCTGATCTTTGATTTTATCAAGATTTTGCGCTATATAAATATTGTAATTATTATTATTATTATCTATCGGTCTGTCTGTCTCTGTCTCTCTCTGTCTTTCTCTGGCTGTATATAACCACATAATATATATAATATGTGATAATAATAAACGACTACTACTACTACTACTACTATTACTACTAACAATGTACTTTTATGGTGCACCTAACAGTTCTCTAGATGCTTACAATTTTACAAAACAAAAAGAAATGACTATATACATGTAACACGCAGTCACTAATAATTATTTTGTATATTAAACAAAAGGAATCACGGCAAGTTTGAAAAATGGCTTCTAGCCAATAACTTTTACCGTTGGAAGATAAAGCATCATTGTCATTGTCATTGTCTGTGTGTCTGTCTGTGTCTGTCTCTGTCTCTGTTTGTGCGTATATGTGCGTGTGTGTGTGTGTGTGCGCGCGTGCGTGCGTGCATGTTTGTGTGTATGTGTGTGTGCGTGTGTGTGTGTGTGTGTGTGTGTGTGTGTGTGTGTGTGTGTGTGTGTGTGTGTGTGTGTGTGTGTGTGTGTGTGTGTGTGTGTGTGGTCCCCAACAATGCAAACATAGCACTTGTATAATTGTGGAATCTGCAGTTTGTTCACTTGGGATTCATCGTACTCGGACAAACCTATATGCGCTCCATCCAAATCTGCCAGCAGTTACCTGGCAGATTCCTTCAACCTGTACAGAAACCTATGTGCTGACAAGGTCTAGAAACGGGGGAGGGGAAGGGGACCTGTGAAATACTGACGCCACCAGAATGATTGTGGCAGTATGAAAGGGGGAGGGGGGATGAGGGCGAACAAACTCAAATTTGTGTGGCGGGGTGGGATTGTGTGATTGAGCTCTGGGCATGAGACCCCTGAGTCCAAGACTCTATCCACAAAGACCCAGCCAGCCTGTGAATCAGTTGTGGGAGAGTCTTTCAGTCCTCCTTGGCGTTCACCTGTTACTATCCCCCTCCCCCCTCCCCGTGGGGATGCCAATTGATTGATTTGATTTAGTTTTTACGTCGACACCCACCTCAGATGATATTGCCAACGGGGATAACCATCCCAGGGAAGTGGGGGAAGGGGGGCTTATCTAATCCTATACTGACACCATCAGGACAACAATGATGTTAAGATGGGACAGTGAGAAGGCCACTTTTAATGTAGCGCACCCTGGGATTCGAACCCACAACCATTAGGGGATGCCGGGGGCTCTTTCAGTATAAAAAGTATCCCCACCTTCTGGAAATTCTATGCTAGAAATTTCCTCTTTTCTGTCACTCTCTTTGATTCTTTCTTCCTCCTTTGCATTCTGTCATTTCTTCCTATCATTTTCTGCCTTGCTGGTCCATTCACCTTCACATACTTTTTCTTAGGATTGATAACTCGGTACATGTATGAAGTGCATTTTTGGCTCTAGGGAGGTGAGATATGCGGAAGCTGTTTTAGGTAATTTATGCCCATTTTTGTATGTTTTGGTGTCCTTAGGTATGCTTAAAATTGTATCCAGGTGTTTTTTTTGTTTTTTTTTTATTCCCGTGCACGATAAATTGAAATGGTCAACGCCAGGGGCATGTCCTTAGATTATGTGCACGAATGCATTGATATGAGTGCTAAATTTTCTTTTCTTTTTCTTTTCCTGCTAAAGTTTAGTATGTTTTGAAGTGGTTATAGCCCTGATATTGCTCTACGTAGTCGGCTGAGCTTTAAACAACATTAACAATAACAATAACAATAACCTGTTACTACTTATCTACTCCATCCGCTCTTGTAAGTAAGCTTCACAGGCATCTATACATTTATTTGCGCAATACAATCGTTTAATCCCTGATTGAAAAATGAAAACCTGGCCCGTTCGCATCTTTATGGTCCAATAATTCTGGTGATATCAGTTTAGTGTTTTATGGTTATCCCCTCTGCCCCCAACCCGAACCCTCCCCATTTCCACACCTTGCCAGCCCGTAACGTTTTGCACAGGCTCAAGGAGTCTGTCAGTCGATTCCTACTCGATTTGGGTGGAGTGCATATAGAATTGTCCAAGTACGAAGTTTTCGTTTTGTCACTCATTGGTATGTTATTTGTGGCGCAAATATGATGGGTAGTCTTTACCAGATCTTGCCAAACGTTGTGTTGAAATATGATGCCCTTGTGCGCTCGTATTTCGCATCCTTTCATAAGGAGCTGTGAATAAATCATCTGACTGAAAGTGTGTGTGTTGTGTGTGTGTGTGCGCGTGCGCGTGCATGCGTGTGACATCCATGTAACTTAATACATTTTCTGCATTGTCCTACATGTAAACAGGAAGCCCGGCAAAGTTAGGCACGAAGAAATGGGCATATCTTTTCAATTGGATTGGATTGTTTGTTCAGCCACAACGGAATTTTCCGGCAAGGAATGCAGGTTGCTGTCACTGGAGAAGGCACGTACGTCACCATGTACAGCGGCACTGTATTGAGTGTGTGTGTGTGTGTGTGTGGTTGTGTGTGTGTTGTGTGTGTGTGTGTGTGTGTGTGTGTGTGTGTTGATTTACCTGTGAAAGTGGGTCACAGGATGTCGTCAAGAACAAGTGTTTTGTTGCCGAGGGATTATTAATGTGTGTTAAGCGCATGGATGTATACAGGACCTCGATTAAAAAAGAAACAAAAACAAACGAACAAAACAAACAAACAAAAAACATATATAGCATGTAGACCAGCATTTAAGGTCTGATAGAGGGGGAGGAAAAACCTGTACCCGATTTGTCATTTAAATGTAGGTTTGTAGCGTCCTAAGCGGGTGCTATGTATAACCAATAGGTTACGCTGGCCTCTATTTTCCACGGAAGAAGCTTACATCCAGAGTTGAGCTCTGTTCTAACGCTTAAAATGCAACCAGTTTTATTCCATTGTACAAAACCATGAGATATTCTTTGGAAACACTTTTGACCAAATCAACCGTGTTAAAAAGACCCTATGTTTTCTGTAAACATCTCAGAGCACTGGAAAGTTTATCATTTTCTGAATTCATATGCTTATTTGTTTACTTATTTGTTCATTTTTACGGGATAGTTGGTGATTTGATGAAGCCATGGACTCAAGATCTGATATCTTGAGTTCAATCCCAGCCCGTAACTTTAAAAACAGGCCTGTTTACTGCCCATCTTGTAATGTCTACAATGTTCTGGTGATGTCAGCTTAGTGTTTCATAGCCCCCCACCCCATCCCCATTTCAAGACCTTGCCGGCGCATAGGGTTTTGCACAAGTTCAGGGAGTCTGCCAGATAATTGCTAGAAGATTTTGGATGGAGCGCATATGGAGTAGTCTAAGTGTGATGAATCCATCTTGAACTCCAATGCAAAACTTCATTACAGTCATACTTATTTACAAATTATCTGGCCCGGACTGGTCTAAACTGTCGAGCACTGGAGATTTTCGTTGGGTTGGACGTATGAGCCAGAGCTGATGTGTTCAGCCCATGTTCGTTGCAGAAAGAATCGAGACTTCAGCGCTAAAAACACACAAACCGGATGATGACTATTACCACAAGGAAACGTCCTGCTTTGTGTGAAAATGTGTACGCCGTGGGTGAAAAATCGCATCTACTTTTATGTGAAAGGCCATAACTACGATACGTTTTGCTCCATTTCCGTGAAATGTTATGATTTTGTTACTAAAGGATTGATGCGTCTGTATACTATGAATGGGCTATTTACGAAACGAAAATAAACCAAAAAGATAAAACGTACAAGTTCACTGTGTGCACTATAACGGAAAATCATTCACTATATGAAATGCAGATTGTACTCTCTCTCTCTCTCTCTCTCTGTGTCTGTCTGTCTGTCTGTCGGTCTCTTTCTCCTACACACAAACAGAGCATTCGAATATGTGTATACACTTAACGTAATCATGTCTTAATGCAGTTGCTTTTTGTCGATTTTGTTTTAAATCAATAAGAAGAGAATTTTTTTTTTAATTTTTTTTTTTTTATTGTTTTACTACAAGTACATTAGCAACGGAAGACACGTAGGTTGAACTGTACTATGCCTACACCATTGGAAAATAGTTTCATCCCTCTCTCTCTCTCTCTCTCTTCAAAAACACACACACACACACACACACACACACACACACACACACACAACACACACACACAAACACACACACACACCCGCCAACACACACACACACACACACGTACACACGTACAGACACACACGCATGTATATAACATGGCACACACCGGCAATGGGTTTGTTTATTTTTATTCAAGCCACATTCGCTGTATCAAAACTGTACCAAATTAAGAACACAATCATCAGATTCATCCTGCAAGATAAATGAAATATTGCATTAGTATTATGAAGACAGATGAAAAAAAATTGCATGCCAAAAACAGTTCAAAACAATATCACCAATGATGACATCGCTCGCGTGCACGAACGCATACACCCACACCCGCCCGTCTGCGTGCACGTGCGCGCACCCACACCCACACCCACGTGAAAGAAAGAGAGAGCTGACACATTTAAACTGAGGTCCAAAGAATACTGACAAGAAACGGAACCAAATCAACAAACAACGGACTAGCCATACACAACACCACACAAACACACACACGTGCGCGCGCGCGCACTCCTACACACACACACAACACACACACACACACACACACACACACACACAACACACACACACACACACACCACACTCACTCACTCACACACACACTACGACATACACACACATCATCATCATCATTATCACAGATATACACACACACACACACACATACACGCGCGCGCGCGCACTCCTACACACACACACACACACATACCACACACACACACACACACACACTCACTCACTCACTCACACTCATACACACACTACGACACACACACACATCATCATCATCATTATCACAGATATACACACACACACACACACATACACACACACGCGCGCGCGCGCGCGCGCACGCACACACACACACACACACACACACACACACACACACACACATACACACTGTCATGCACACACACTCCCACATGCCGACCCACAATACCGCACGCAAGACAGAAACACAGACATAGACACACACACACACACAGACGCACACAGACAGACAGACAGACAGACACACACACACACACAAACACACACACACACAAGACACACACACACACACACACACACACACACACACACACACACACGCAAAGAGCGAATACAAGAGAGACTGACAGTAATCTGAAGCATATATATACATACAGCTATAAATCAACTCCTGACAAGTATTAGTAAAACATTCAAAAATGTGGTACCTCCAGGGGACAGCAGGCTGCACCAACCATAGACAAGATGCCAACACGACAGCCAACCATTTATTAAATATTATCATAACCAGAACCCTGTTCTGCCCGTACGCTTCCTTTGGCATCATCAGCGTTGAGCTTCAAGTTCACATAATAGATAAATAGCGCTTGATGTTTATCTTCAGTCAAAGCTGTTGAAGCATACCTCTTTAACTTTTTAAGTATATCACCGACATGGATATCGATCTATCAGAGAGAACAATTTTGAATAAACACGAGACGATTTTGATCCAACGGTTATGTATGCCATTCTCTCTCTCTCTCACTCACACACACACACACACCACACACACACACACACACACACACACACACACACACACACACACACACACACACACACACACACACACACACACACAGCTGCACACACAAGGAGTAATGACATGCTCTCAAATACTCTTCTTTTTCTGCCGACAAGTTTTTATCAGATACGACAATCATACGTGCCTCTCTCTCCCTTTTTCTCTCTCTCTCTAATACACAGGGATATACACGCGCGCGCCATAAAAAAGGCGAATGGGTCGATGTTTTTCTTGGAACATTGTTCTTTTTCAAAAACACTTGCAAAGTACCATCATGACCTCTCTCTTCTCCCTTTTCTCTGTCTGCTGTCTGTCTTCTCTCTCTCTCTCTGTCACACACACCACACACACACTCACACCAAAAACACCAACAACATACTTCATCATCCAGTGTATCCTTCTCCTTCCTGTAAACCCAACACCACAACCACACACCAACAACCTCAACCCACCACAATACCTTTCAATCCATCTCAAGCTTGTAATACCTTTCAACCCATCTCAAGCTTGTAATACCTTTCAACCATCTCAAGCTTGTAACCTTTCAACCATCTCAGCTTGTAATACCTTTAACCCATCTCAAGCTTGTAATCCTTTCAACCATCTCAAGCTTGTAATACCTTTCAACCATCTCAAGCTTGTAATACCTTTAAACATCTCAAGTTGTAATACTTACCATCTCAAGCTTGTAATACCTTTCACCATCTCAGCTTGTAATACCTTTCAACATCTCAAGCTTGTATACCTTTCAACCATCTCAAGCTTGTAATACCTTTCACACATCTCAAGCTTGTAATACCTTTCAACCATCTCAGCTTGTAATACTTTCACCCTCTCAGCTTGTATACCTTTCAATCCATCCAGCTGTAATACCTTCAATCCATCTCAAGCTTGTAATACCTTTCAACCATCTCAAGCTTGTAATACTTTCAACACATCTCAAGCTTGTAATACCTTTCAACCATCTCAGCTTGTAATACTTTCAACCATTCAAGCTTTTACCTTAACAATCACTTTCAAAAACACTTGCTAATACCTTTCAATCCATCTCAAGCTTGTAATACCTTTCAACCATCTCAAGCTTGTAATACCTTTCAACCCATCTCAAGCTTGTAATACCTTCAACCCTCTCAACTAAACTTCACACACATCTCACACTTGTAATACCTTTCAATCCATCTCAAGCTTGTAATACCTTTCAATCCATCTCAAGCTTGTAATACCTTTCAACCATCTCAAGCTTGTAATACCTTTCAACCATCTCAAGCTTGTAATACCTTTCAACCATCTCAAGCTTGTAATACCTTTCAATCCATCTCAAGCTTGTAATACCTTTCAACACATCTCAAGCTTGTAATACCTTTCAACCATCTCAAGCTTGTAATACCTTTCAATCCATCTCAAGCTTGTAATACCTTTCAACCATCTCAAGCTTGTAATACCTTTCAACCATCTCAAGCTTGTAATACCTTTCAACCATCTCAAGCTTGTAATACCTTTCAATCCATCTCAAGCTTGTAATACCTTTCAATCCATCTCAAGCTTGTAATACCTTTCAACCATCTCAAGCTTGTAATACCTTTCAACCATCTCAAGCTTGTAATACCTTTCAACCATCTCAAGCTTGTAATACCTTTCAACCATCTCAAGCTTGTAATACCTTTCAACCATCTCAAGCGTGTAATACCTTTACAATCTCTCAAGTTTAAACAAATTAACCTTCAAATCAAGCTTGTAACCTTCATCCATAAGTTGTAATACCTTTCAAACCCTCTCAAGCTTGTAATACCTTTCAACCATCTCAAGCTTGTAATACCTTTCAATCCATCTCAAGCTTGTAATACCTTTCAACACATCTCAAGCTTGTAATACTTTCAATCCATCTCAAGCTTGTAATACCTTTCAACACATCTCAAGCTTGTAATACCTTTCAACCCATCTCAAGCTTGTAATACCTTTCAATCCATCTCAAGCTTGTAATACCTTTCAATCCATCTCAAGCTTGTAATACCTTTCAATCCATCTCAAGCTTGTAATACCTTTCAACACATCTCAAGCTTGTAATACTTTCAATCCATCTCAAGCTTGTAATACCTTTCAATCCATCTCAAGCTTGTAATACCTTTCAATCCATCTCAAGCTTGTAATACCTTTCAACACATCTCAAGCTTGTAATACCTTTCAACACATCTCAAGCTTGTAATACCTTTCAACACATCTCAAGCTTGTAATACCTTTCAATCCATCTCAAGCTTGTAATACCTTTCAACACATCTCAAGCTTGTAATACATTTCAATCCATCTCAAGCTTGTAATACCTTTCAACACATCTCAAGCTTGTAATACCTTTCAATCCATCTCAAGGTAGTAATACCTTTCAATCCATCTCAAGGTAGTAATACCTTTCAACCCATCTCAAGCTTGTAATACCTTTCAGTCCATCTCAAGGTAGTAATACCTTTCAACCCATCTCAAGGTAGTAATACCTTTCAACCCATCTCAAGGTAGTAGTAATACCTTTCAACCCATCTCAAGGTAGTATAATACCTTTCAACCCATCTCAAGGTAGTAATGCTATTCAGAAAAACCCATCTCAAAGTTTTTTAAGGGGAAAAGCAAAACTCTTGAGATCCCCAAGCTCGAGAGACTTCTTGCATTACCAAGATTTTGGGAACTAAAAATCACACTTGTTTCGTTCCTTAATAATGAGCCACTGTTACCTGGGAACAAAATAATTATCTTTATGTTATTGTTCTCATCATTTTAATTCCACTTAATCAGTTTGGTGTATGAATTACACAAATCACCACTGGTATTACAAGATAGTTCACAACATTCAAAATGTTGTTCATAAGATCTGTTTTGATGCGGTTATGAACTGTGGAAATATTTTCCACTCCATTCACAACGGTAGACGCATAGCGCTAAAGCCTGTTGATTCACAGCTCGCGACAACCGAGAAATGCAGCCAGCCCTTAAATTTAACCCTTTCGCGCTCTCACCCAGCCAGGCTTACCAGCAGAAAGAATGTGACTGCAGAAAGGGTGGATCATTTTCGCGGTTGTTCAGTTTTGCACTTGGTGATCTGTTTCTTGTCCGCGAAGCATTGCTCGGTGTTTTTCTTCCTTAGTTATATTGGTAAACTATTACAAGGAGTTGTTTCGCCAGAAACCCTGACGCTGATACTGCACTACGTGGCCCTGTCGCTGATACTGCACTCCCTGGCCCAATGTTGTGCTAATGATACTATCTGCTGATTGTCCAGAACGCTTCTTAGTATCAGGTAATCATACCTGCTTCACCCAACACGTCAGGTGCACTTTTCAACAGACGGATAGTTAAAGGATCATTCCTTCGCGTCCTCGCGTTCCTGTAAGGAACAGTTTTTCTTTCATTCTGTTTTTAAAGACACTGGAAATCGTAGTGGGAAAGATTGGGATATCCTGGTAGTCTCAGTAAAAAACCGTCACACCTCCTACTCACTGTACAAGTGCATTTGAATCTGTTGGCCTACTTTGGTATGCCACATTATCTGGTCAGCTGCTTTTTTAATTTTATTTTTTAACAGCTGAGTGCTCTTTTACCGCCAGTCGTGGACGCTGCGCCGATATAATAGGCTGAAGCACACGACATTGGGCAATCCAAACTGTTTCCCTACTTTCTGCTTATTTGTTGAGAAAATCCTCATGTAGGAAATCGGTTAAAATGTCCTGACAGCAGTAATGTCGTTGGCTTTCTTTCTTCGTTCATTCCTTTTTTTTAAATTTTTTTTTTTTATAGATGTAAATTTCTTAAACAGAAATAGATAAAGAGAGCTGGCGAGGTGAGCGAGAAGCGAGAGAGAGAGAGAGAGAGGGGAGAAGAGAGAGAGAGAGAGAGAGAAAGTGTGTGTGTGTGTGTGTGTATGTGTGTGTGTATGTGCGTGCGTGCGTGCGTGCGTGCGTGCGTGCGTGTGTGTGTGTGTGTGTGTGTGTGTGTGTGTGTGTTGTGTGTGTGGTTCTTATCATTCGTAGAGTATTTTTGATATATATCATTGATTATACACACTTTGCCGCAATGGCTTTCCAGCGTGAAAGTCATAGTGCTGTCAGTCATACTGCTATCGGTCATACTGTATCATATTGCTGTCAGTCATATTCCTGTCAGTCATATTACTATCATACTGCTGTCAGTCATATTCCTGTCAGTCATATTGCTATCATACTGCTATCGTACTGCTATCAGTCATATTGCTTTTATACTGCTGTCAGTCATATTTCTGTCAGTCGTACGGCTATCATACTGTTGTCAGGCATGTTGCTATCATACTGCTGTCAGTCATACTGCTGTCAGTCATACTGCTGTCATACTGCCGTCAGTCATACTGCTGTCATACTGCCGTCAGTCATACTGCTATCATACTGCCGTCAGTCATACTGCTATCGTACTGCCGTCAGTCATACTGCTGTCATACTGCCGTCAGTCATACTGCTATCATACTGCCGTCAGTCATACTGCTATCATACTGCCGTCAGTCATACTGCTATCATACTGCCGTCAGTCATACTGCTATCATACTGCCGTCAGTCATACTGCTGTCAGTCATACTGCTGTCAGTCATACTGCTGTCATACTGCTGTCTGTCATGTTGCTGTCACTCATACTGCTGTCATACTGCTGTCGACAATATTACTGTTATTCATACTGCTATCATACTGCTGTCAGCAATATTACTGTCATTCATACTGCTAACACACGGCTGTCAGTCATATTACTGTCATTCATACTGCTAACATACTGCTGTCAGCAATATTACTGTCATTCATACTGCTAACACACGGCTGTCAGTCATATTACTGTCATTCATACTGCTAACATACTGCTGTCAGTCATATTACTGTCATTCATACTGCTAACACACTGCTGTCAGTCATATTACTGTCATTCAATCATACTGCTAACATACTGCTGTCAGTCATATTACTGTCATTCATACTGCTAACATACTGCTGTCAGTCATATTACTGTCATTCATACTGCTAACATACTGCTGTCAGTCATATTACTGTCATTCATACTGCTAACATACTGCTGTCAGTCATATTACTGTCATTCATACTGCTAACATACTGCTGTCAGTCATATTACTGTCATTCATACTGCTAACATACTGCTGTCAGTCATATTACTGTCATTCATACTGCTAACATACTGCTGTCAGTCATATTACTGTCATTCATACTGCTAACACACTGCTGTCAGTCATATTACTGTCAATCATACTGCTAACATACTGCTGTCAGTCATATTACTGTCAATCATACTGCTAACATACTGCTGTCAGTCATATTACTGTCAATCATACTGCTAACATACTGCTGTCAGTCATATTACTGTCATTCATACTGCTAACACACTGCTGTCAGTCATATTACTGTCAATCATACTGCTAACATACTGCTGTCAGTCATATTACTGTCAATCATACTGCTAACATACTGCTGTCAGTCATATTACTGTCAATCATACTGCTAACATACTGCTGTCAGTCATATTACTGTCATTCATACTGCTAACACACTGCTGTCAGTCATATTACTGTCATTCATACTGCTAACATACTGCTGTAATTCGTACTGCTGTCAGTCATGCTGCTATCATACTGCTGTCAGTCACTGCTGTAAGTCATACTGCTGTCAGGTATACTGCTGCTCCAGAGGGAAAATACATTATCAGCACAAGGCAGCGAAACAATAGTACAGTTGTTAAAAGTCTTGCAGTTTAACACTTGTAAAGTTTTACAAATATAAAGTTCTCGTAAAGCTTTACATGGAAGTATACACGGTGTCAATAATACAACGAGTGAGATCAGCACCGACGCATACTTTAAATATGCATTTGAGTTTGTACAGTCAACCTGAACGTCGACGGCTGGGCATTAAATTAAGTCCTCCATTCACAGTTGAAATATCTCACCAGAGGAACCGAAGTACTATCGTTGATAGATACAATACGTCTCTGGTACTGTTCAATATCTCCGGCCTCATAGAAAAACTCGAGTACTCTCAGTGACATAAATATTAACAAGTGTCTGATACTATTCATTTTCTGTGGTCTCATCAACTGGAATGCTGACGACGAACGTGCCAGGCAGCTGCTGAGCTGGGGGCCACAGGGTCACATTCTGCGATCCCCACTGCGACAGTCTTGAGCTGGGTGTCCTTGTCATTTACCACTTCGGCTGACGTCGACTGCTGCTGGATGGAAATGTCCTGAGGAGTAAATTCTTCGGACGATACTTGAATGGGTAGGGCAGGATTGAGTTCTTCCATTTCGATAGCGTTGCTGCCATTACGTAGACCCCCGCTTCTTGTTGTCGTGTCACCATGATGTTCTCTGACGTCGTTTCGGGGAGCGCGAGTATAGTTCGGGTAGCGGTAGCGGATTATAAGGCCCACGATGGCTATGGAGGCCACTCCTCCGATGAAGATTGAGACGATGATGCCTGGAAGCCACGAGGAGAAGGAAGAGGAGGAGGAACCCTGAGAGGTGTCCGTGTTCTGGTCACTGTCCACCAGGATATTGCTTGGCTTGTTCGTGTCCACATAGTCTGACAGAAATAAAAGAGATAGAGATTATGCACTGAAGTGTTCTCCTGATTGCTTAGTTGCTTAGAGTACCATGCCGATAAGGCAAGAGTCATAGGTTTGACCTTCGGGCACGCCACATCAGTTTAACTCTTTGACTCCCGCACCTATCCACCAACTGCAAAACTTCGATTCCCTCACCCTATCACCGTTTCAATCGCTTCTTGCTCCTAGTCTTCTCCCAACTCCCTCTCCCCAAACAAAATAGAAGACTGAAAATCATCACTCCTTTTGACTCTCACGGAAGTATTTCTACAGGAAGAGGAAAGTGGACACTTGCATTTACTCAGAGAGATACACAATATCTGTTCTGGAATACTTCAAACACATGCTACAAATTTCTACTAAAGAACGTGAAAATGAAGACACTAAGACAGTTACACTGAAAAGAATATTTGATAAAACATTTCTAATAAAGAAAAGCAGCTCCGAACACTCAATATCCTACTGGGAGGTGTGGGAAGAGAGAAGAGAGAGAGAGAGAGAGAGAGAGAGAGAGAGAGAGAGAGAGAGAGAGAGGAGAGAGAGAGAGAGAGAGAGAGAAGGAAGGAGAAAATCGAAATGAAACAAAGCAAATTTCTTATCTGAAATATAAGTAAACAGCTGCTTACTGCGACATTTCTGGAAGCATTCCTTGGTGGTACCTTTGGCGTCTCTTCGACTGCAGAGTTCTGCACAAGGGGCGCAATTCATGACCCTCTCGTCAAAGTATTGGTCCGATCGGCATGATTTGGATACAAGGTAATCTGTAAAAAAGAAATTAGATAAACAAATAGGAGGAAAAAGGCGAGAAAGATAGAAATACTGACGTTCTGGTAACCTTCAAATTAAAGGGCGATACAGAAAAGAAATACAATGTTACGTCCAGGTAATCTAAAGATTAATGAGCGGGAGAGAAATAAACTGTTAATGTTCAGGTAATCTACAAATAAAAAAAGAGACCAACGCTCTGTCTGTGCGACGCTCAGCAACAAGATTCACACAGACAGTAGGACTCGATTCATCGTTTCATTTTTCTTCGCAATGGGTAGCAGAAGTAATATTCCCAATCGTGAACCAGGGAAAGGAAAGGCGTCCCAAAAGGAAAATCATTCGAGGCCGCAAAATGCCGTTGAAAACCGGGCTCCAAAAAGACCAAGAACTGTACTTAGAAGCGTCATTCAGGAAAGCTGGAGGGAAAGAGAACACTAGGTAGACCCAGGGAGAAAACACTGGACGGACTTGCAGGGGTGGCTGAAGACAGACAGGGTGGGAGATATACATGCAGCGGCAGGGGATAGATTCGTATGGAGGGCCATGATCACCAACACCATGTGGCAAGGCACATGATGATGATGACAAATAGAAAAAAAAATAGAGAAAGAGAATACAGTGTTACGTTCAGGTGATCTACACACAAGACGAAATATTACTCTTAAAGTGTTCTATAAACAGAATCCGGAGTTTGTCCAAGAGGGATTCATCGCAATCATCGGACAGTTTCATATGCGCTGCACCCAATTTTGCCGGCAGTTATTTGGCACATTAGTTGACCTAGTGCAAAACTTCGCTTTGGCAATGATATATTGAAATGGGGAAACGAACGGAACTTCTGAAACACTTACACCACCTGAATGGCTGGAAAAGTGAAACGGTAATGGCACCCCACGCTTTCATGTTGCAAAGTGGGATTGTATTCGGTGAGGCATGAGTTCTTGACTCTATGGCCCTATCGAAAGAACCAGACACCACACTAAGAAACAGAACAAGAAGAATTATCAATCATTATCTTAAAAAAAAAAAAAAAAAAGAAAAAAAAAAACCAGAGCGAGAAGAATGAACATACAACATTATTAAGGAAATCTGTAACAGAACGAGAAAGGAAACATCAACGTTGATATGTTAGTGGACGAAGACAGAGAGGGTAGGAGATGTACTTGCAGCAATAAAGGATAGATTCGTATGGAGAGCCAAGATCGCCAACGCCGTGCGGCAGGGCACATGATGATGAATATGTTAAGGTTATGTCGGCGAGAGAGAAAGGAAACATGTTTGTGTGACATTTTACGCACGTATTGTACACAACTTAAACACGCTACTGACAGGAATGATCGGTCACTTCAAACATGTCACTTAGAACAAATAAAATGCAGTATGTATAAAAATAGAGACAACTTTCAAAAACATACCTGGCACTAGGTGGCTATTATTGTGTGGGTGTAGGTTATGTGTTTAATAACTCATACCGTAGATCATGTCTCACGGCAAGTACTCAACGTTGAAGTGGAGACATAAATCATATACGCGGGTATCATTAACGAGCTATATAGTCCCTACATCCCGCCCTATCACACAGACATGACAACTGAATTTTAATAAACGAGTCTTAGATGTCTGTGGTAAGCACCCGCTTCTTCACCTCTTCCTACTCTTTCTCTCCCTCCCTCTTTCTCTCGTACACACACACAGTCTTGCTCATTCACTCACAAACACTAGCACACGGGGCAGACCGTAAAATGATCTTCAGTGGCCTGGTTTAGTGGTGTGTATCAAGTACGTTTCGTGCGCTCTGATTATGTCAGCTGTTTGAACGATGGCTTTGCTGACAGTGTTGTGTGTGTGTGTGTGTGTGTGTGTGTGTGTGTGTGTTGTGTGTGGTGTGTGTGTGTGTAAGAAAATCAGAGAGAGCGAGAGCGAGAGAGAGAACAATAAAATAGCCAACATAGTATACTACCGTACTGAGAAATCATACACGCTCATAAACTGGTGGACGGCTGGTCCGCAGGCGCGGCTGCGGATTGTCGGAAAGCCACATGAAACGTTCGGAAAAAAACAAAACAAAACAAAACAAAACAAAAAACCGCGCTCAAGCCGCGCGACGGTCACAGCCGGAGGTCTGGTGAACTGTTTCGGTCACGTAATTAATATCGCCTTCGCCGCAGCCGATCCGCAGCGCAGCCACAAAGCGTAATAAAAGCGTCGGCCGAGCCGGTTGTTCGAGCTAAATCGCTTAACTGTGAATAACATACGCATTGTCGAGTACGTGACCAAAGTGTAAAATAGAAAAGATCATAATAGGACAGAGCCACACTGATAAAAGCAAGCGAACAGACAAGAATAAATAGATCTAAATAGTTTCGCAAAATACAAATGCAAACTTACCGGAGCACTGTGTCTTGCACAGCGTTTCCGTCCTAGTAATAGTCATGCTGTCACAGATCTCGTGGCATGGTCCACAATCGTCCATAATCTCATCGTGATATTCGTTCCAAGCACACTGCATTTTCGGTGACTCCTGGTTAGATGACACGCTGACGATCATATTGACGAAGGCCAAGATCAATAAAATCGCACTGACAAAGTGTGACGAAAACACGTACATTCTCAACACTGTTGCCATCCCTGAAGTCATCTCTGTACACGACGCTGTAGCGAAAATCTATCTGTAGACTATGTAATCCTTAGCTTGGAAAGCAAAACTCGACGAAGCAATGGATATTCGCAAAGAAACATCGAAGTCTACCACTACTCTAACCACACAGAAGTCGTGGGGTGATACTGCATTTGAAGTCTGAGCAGCTTTTACTTCTTCTTCGGCGGTATTATGAGCAGCTTTTAGCGCACGCGCCCCGTTTATATAGCCTACCCAGTGGGAGTGGCTTCGCTACGTAAATGTGGAGAAGGGAATTCCCCTAGTTATAGTCTGGCTCAGACACCTAGGATTGTTGACTGTGGTCGTCTCCGGCACACTGAGGGCACGCAGGCACTTCGTTTACTGTGTGAACTTACGCTGAGTCGGGAAGGCTTTCACGAAGTGGAGCTCCAGACTGCGTGCGTGCAACAAATACAAGTAGTGAGTGTCACACTACCCCCAACCACACTTAGATGTCTGTGCCCCCAACCAGCGTTGTAGGATTGGTGTTGCTCCTACCATGTCTCGTATCACCTCATTTTTGATCTTGTCCCGCCTTGTCTTGTTTACTGCTTTCCTCAGGCATTTCATTTCACAGGTGACCAGTTTTCTCTCGAGGACTTTAGTTAGGGACCATGTTTGGCACTGGTATGTCAGCGTTGGTAGAAAAGTGACGTTGAGTTAGGGGACCTCCCAAAGCCCAACCCCTCGTCCTCGTCGTGGGAGGTGGAAACAGGTAATGCTGGCCAACTGGGCACTGGTGAAGCTGCGACTGGTTTAGCAGGCCGGCAGTGGATAAACAAATTGCTCAAGACAATATAAGGAGTTAGTATTATTGTTAGTGTTTTTTAAAGCCCAGCCGACTGCGTAGAGCCATATGAGGGCTATAGCCACTTCAAATTATACAAAACTTCAGCAGGAAAAAAAGAAAGAAAAAAAGAAAAGAAAATCAATCACACGTATCAATGCATTCGCGCACATAATCTTAGTACATGCCCCTGGCGTTGACCACTTCGTCCAATTTATCGCACAGGGGATTTAAAAAACACCTGAATACAAGTTTAAGCATACCTAGGGACACCAAAACATAAAAACGGGCATAGATTACCTAAATTTGCTTCAGCATATCTCACTTCCTTAAAGCCAAAAATGCACTTAATACATGTACCCAGTTATCAATCCTAAGAAAAAGTACGCAAGACTTTATCGAGCACATACAGGTGAACGGACCAGCAAGGCAGAAAATGATATGAAGAAATTACAGAAAGCAAAAGAACAAGGTAGAAACAAAGAGTGACAGAAAAGAGGAAATTTCAAGCACAGAATTTCCAGAATTTGGGGGGAGGATACTACTTTACACTGAAAGAGCCCCCCCCCCCCCCGGCATCCCCACGAAGGGGGGCTGTGGGATGCTGGGAATACCGGAGGTGGGTGGGGAGGAGGAGGATAGGATGGTGGATAAGCTGACATGGAGAGGAGCGCAGGAAGACCAGCCTGTCTCTGTGTCTGTCTGTCTCTCTCTCTGGCTGTCTCTGTCCATATGTCTGTCTCTCACGGTCTCTCTCCCTCCCTTTTTCTCTTTCACTTTTTGTCTCTGTCTGTCTCTGTCTCTGTCTGTCTGTCTCTGTGTCTGCCTGTCCGTCTGTCTGGCTGGCTGGCTGGCTGTCTCTCTCTCTTTCCTCTCTCTCTCTCTCTCTCTCTCTCTCTCACTTTCTGTTTTTCTTTTTTTCGCATCATCTTCTTGTTCTTTTGTGGCCACAGACAGAAAAAGGACGGCTGCCAGCTTCTGCACAAGAGGGAGGCGGTTGATCCTGGTGAGACGCTGCGCCGGAGGCAGCGGTATCGGCGCGGACCGCGCAATCAAACTGACAGTTTCCCCAACCAGTAACAGAAAAGTCGGCATGTTCGCTGTGTCCCACAGAACAAAGGGAATACTGCTTACGGTCTACCCTCTTTGGTCTGAATTCAGTGCTGTAATCTTTCTGGTGATGTCAGTGTATCATGGATTTCGTTCCCTGCTGCAATTTCAATATCTTGCCAGCGTATTGGGTTTTGCATAGGGTCAGGGACTCTGCCAGACAGATAATTGCTGGCAGACTTGGGTTGAGCGTATATGGAAGTGTCCACGTGCAATGAATCCCTCTTGAACAAACCACAAACTCCAAATTGAATACATCTTTTGAGCAAGTAAATTCTCTGTCTGTCTGTGTCTGTCTCCGTGTGT
>CM060305.1:140752791-140782791 GCA_030674185.1 Monoplex corrugatus
CACAGACAGACAGACAGACAGACAGAAAGAGTAATAAACCTCGATTTTATTTTTCACAGACTACAAACACACGAACCCACCAAGGATCTTCCTGACGGACAGTGACAACAACACGGACACCTCTCATGATTCCTTCTGCTCCTGCTCATTGCTTCCACAGACATCATCGTTCCAATCTGCATCGTAGGAATGGCCTGTGAAGCCATCGTCGGCCTTATGATCCGCTACCGGACCACACAGACCCACGAACTATACCCGCGCTCCCTGAAACGACGTCAGAGAACATCATGGTGACACGACAACAAGAAGCGGGGGTCTACGTAATGGCAGCAACGCTATCGAAATGGAAGAACTCAATCCTGCCCTACCCATTCAAGTATCGTCCGAAGAATTTACTTCTCAGACATTTCCATCAAGCAGCAGGCGACTTCAGCCGAAGTGGTAAATGACGAAGACACCCACCCAGCTCAAGACTGTCTCAGTGGGGATCGCAGAATTTGACCCTGTGGCCCCCAGCTCAGCAGCTGCCTGGCACGTTCGTCGTCAGCATTCCAGTTAATGAGACCACAGAAAATGAATAGTATCAGACACTTGTTCATAGTTATGTCACTGGGAGTACTCGAGTTTTTCTTTGAGGCCGGAGATACTGAACAGTACCTGAGAGTGTTATTATTTAATCAACGATAGTATTTCAGTTCAGTCAGATATGTCAGCTATGGATAGGTTAGTTTAATGCCTGGTAGTCAACGTTTTTAGATTGACTGTACAATTCTCGTACTGTACAAACTGAGATATGTGTCAGTGCTGATCTCACTCATTACATTATTGACACCGTGTATATTTCCAGACTCGTATATAAAACTGTACTAGACAGTTTAGGTTGTAAAACTTCACAAATGTTGTAAAATGCAAAACTTTATGACAAGTGTACTATTGTTTCCCTGGTGCTACGCAGTGGATTATATGTATTTTCCCTCTGGAGCAACAACATTATTGACAGCATCACTTGCACCAGAGACTGACAGCAGTGAATGACGGCATATGACTGGCAGTATGACTGAGAAGCAGTATGACTGATAGCAATATGGCTGAGAGCAGTATGATGTCTGCAATATGACTGACACCAGAGACTGACAGCAGTATGATGGCAGTATGGTTGACAGCAGTATGATTGCTGTATGACTGACAGCAATATGATCTTCATGCTAGATAGCCATTGTGGCAAAGTGTGTATAATCGATGATATAAATTAAAAAATCCACTTCCATTGTAAGAAGAAGAAGAGAGAAGAAAAAGGAGAAGAAGAAGAACAACAACAACACACACACACACACACTCTCTCTCTCTCTCTCACCCACTCACATACACACACACACACACACACACACGCGCGCGCGCGCGCGCGCGCGCACCACAATCACACTTACTCACACACATGCGGTCTCTCCTTTTTGTTTAAAATACTTGTGAAAAAAAGAAAGAAAGAAATGAAGAAAGAAAGCCTAGGACAATATTGACGTCCGGACGTTTTAAGCGATTTCCTGACTGAAGACTTTCTCAACAAATGAAAGAAGGGAAACAGTTTGGATTGCCCAATGTCGTGTCTACCAATCTCTTGTCGGTGCAGTGTACTTGACTGGCGGTAGATGAGCGCTCAGCTGTTAAAGAAAAGCAGCTTACGTGAGAACGTGGCATATCAGTATGGGCCAACAGCTTCAAATGCACTTGTACAATGAGTAGATGTGACTGTTTTACTGCAAAGAAGAGACATCAGGATATCCCAGGCTTTTCCCATCGCGATTTCCAGTGTTATGAAAAGAAGAAGAAGAAAAAAAAAGAAACCCTGTTTACGACTATGTTCACAACACATCTGTCAACGAACAACGCGATGACATGATCCCTTAACTGTTTGTTTAGCAGTGCACACGGCGCATTGGAAAGAAGCAGTATAATTTACCTGACACGGAGTAGTGTTTGAGACTATCAGACGCTAGTAACACTTAGTAGAACACTGGGCCTGGGTGTGTACTATCAGCGTTTAAAACACAAAACATTGAAAAGTACCTTGTTTGTGAAAGATCCTTTGGAGTAATATAAGCACGACGTAAATCTTTCACAAACAAGGTACTTTTCAACGTTTTGTGTTTTACCCTAAAGATCCAGCGGTCATATTTTGTTTTTACCTATCAGCGTTTAGCTTCTTGGCGAAACAACTGTCTGCAGTGGTTTAGGAATATTAATAACGAAGCAGGATTTTATTATCAATTTTGTCTTGTAGCCTGTGTCTCGTGGCTGTTTCGTAATTCGCTTTTAAAAAAAAATTCATTTATTTATTTTCATTTTTACTGTATCTTGACTGTTTCTTCTTCTTCTTCTCTTCTTCTTCTTCTTCTTTCTTCTTCTTCTTCTTCTCTTCTTCTTCTTCTTCTTCTTCTTCTTCTTCTTCTCTTCTTCTTCTTCTTCTTCTTCTTCTTCTTCTTCTTCTTCTTTCTTCTTCTTCTTTTTTTCTTCTTTTCTTTTCTTTATTTCTTCTGATGAATGAGTGGTTTTTCTGTCCATGATAAACTTGTAAGCTTTTTAATCTTATCACTTCTTTTTCTTTCAAATTTTTAAAAATTAATTTTAAACAAACAACAGAGACAAAAGCCAAGCAAAGCGTAATTGCAATCCCAGTGACGTCAGAAATATTTTATATCATGCAAAATATCCATATGCTTAAAATACAAGTATAAACACATATATGTAAAGCATGATTAAGAATTAAAAGTATAGAACATGAAGAAAAATCAAACAAAAGAAACTTGTCAACATGATACTTGGGTAATTTATTTAAAAGTCAGATTGGCTCTTTCATTGCGCGCAGAAAAGTACATTGTGAGTATGTGTATTATTGATAATCATGGCAGCCATTTCGTGTAAAGGTGTACAAGTTTCATATCAATTTTGCAGGGTATTCTGTATGTCAGCTTGTGGCAAGATATTTTTTTTAAAAAGAGGTTGTGTTTGATGGAATCTTTTCAAATTTGCAATTAGAAAGGTACTTTTTTTCCGAGAATAATAATAATAAAAAAAATTTAAAAAAGGCTTTTGCTGTACTGTTGAAAAACAAGTTTTGCCCCACCTGTTGCAAAGATGGATTTTGCCTCATTTGTTGAAAGATGAATTTTGCCGTATTAGTCGAAAGATAGGTTTTGCCCGTCTCCTCTAAAGACGAGTTTAACCTTTATGGAATTCAAACCCGAATTCCAACAGACACAATAGTGTCACGGATCACCGACCACTTTCCTAACCCTGATTCCACCCTCTGGACCGTCTGGCCACACGTTGACCTATGTGACATACTTCAAATCCATGCCGATACCCCCCCCCCCCCCCCAACCCTAATGATGCAAGTACCAGCTTGCAACCAAACATAACGCTAACCGGGAGTTGGATCTTGGCCACCCAGTGATCTTGGCATGGACGAGTAATAGGAGTTATGTCACTTCACTTTTGTCATATCGTTTGATGGTATCTAGAAACTATTACCAGAACATTGTCACTTTTGAATCGGTCACTGCTCTTGAGATCCCGTAAAACCACACACACACACACACTGTACGTATTCTTAGCATCTAGGCCTTAGACTAGTTCACAGACGTATGAAATGTGATTATCAGAATGTCTTCATTGTTTTGTATTTTGTCGTGCTTCATCAGCATCGTCGTTTCTTTGCAAACCCTTTTGTATCTGTATTATGATTTTTCTTTTTATGCTGGTCGTTTAATGTGATTCATCGTTTTAATTTTTAATCGTTTTTTTTTTTTTTCGTTTTTTTTTTTTTTCCCTCTCCCAAGTTGCTAAAAGTGCGGTGAAGAAATATCTACACATATGTGACACTAATTCACCACATTCAGCGATTTAGCAACGTCGATTTTCTAGTTTACTCACAGTTTTCCCTCCGTTTGGTTACGTCATAGTAGGGTCGAAGAGTATTTTTATTGTGACCGATTTTTCAGCTCTATCTAGTTTACGCTGTCCGGTTTCTCTTCTCTCATATCCGACAGTCATTTAAAATTCGGAGACCGTGATTCATTTTTGACAGTCAAAATAGATGGTTCCAAGTCATTCATAGGCACAGGTTTGTTTTGACCGATTTTCCCCCCTTACGTATGAATTTTAGGAGTGGTGTTTTATGCCCTGTGAGCTTCAACTTTCGTGGGACTGCATGTAAAGTCATTGTCAGCGCTCATTGAAAGTTCCTGGTTCAGTTGTATAAACCAACCATACACCGAAGGCTTCTGAACAATTGTTTAAGTTTAAATTCACAAATATAATGGAAAATGTGTGCTTTACCCTCTTTAAATGTATTTTTATTTCAGTAATGCAGTGAGGAGTTTATTTATGTATCTACGTGTGTATGTGTTTATCATCATCTCATCATCATCATCATCATCATCATCATCATCATCGTTGTTGTTGTTGTGTTGTTGTTGCTGTTACTGTGTAGAAATTTGGGACTTTACAAATATCAACTCCCAATGTACGTGCTGAATGATAGAAACCGAGAACAAGATACAAAACATTGAACCATTATTAGTTCAGTAAATCTTAACCACGAGAACATGCTAACAAGCACACGATTCAAGTCAAAAGCAAAACAAATTTCTCAAGTTAAAAGCAAAATAAATTTCCCAAGTTAAAAGCAAAACGATTTTCTCAAGTTAAAAGCAAAACAATTTCACAGTTGAGAAATTAGTTTGTTTACACCAGTCGTCTGTCTCTCTCTGTCTCTTTGTCTCTCTGTGCCTCTGTCTCTGTCTGTCTGCCTCTCTGTCTGTCTCTGTCTGTCTGTCTGTCTGTCTCTGTCCTGTCTGTCTTCTTCTGTGTCTGTCTGTCTGTCTGTCTGTCTGTCTCTCTCTCTCTCTCTCTCTCTCTCTCTCTCTCTCTCTCTCTCTCTCTCTCTCCTCTCTCTCTCTCTCTCAGGAAACGGATATTAAATTAACCCGAACTGGATCTCTGATCTGTCGTTTTGAGGTGAAGCTATGAAATGTAGGTGACCAATTTTTGAAGCCCGACAAAACATCAGGAAAGTTCTGTTCCCCGATCCCCCTGTGTTTTGTTAGCTTATTTCTTTGTTGTCTTCCAGTTGTTGTTGTTGTTTTCCCTCTAATTTTGTGTTTAAGTTAAAAGTGAGCGAAAAACAACAACACAAAAACAATCAAATCATGCTCACGATCATTGTGTGCAGAGTACAATACAGGAACTACAAAGAATAAAACTGGATTCTGAAATTCTTTCTGTCTCTCTGTTTCTCTCTGTCTCTGTCTGTCTGTCTCTGTCTGTCTGTCTGTCCATCTCTCTGTCTCTGTCTGTCTGTCGCTCTCCCTCTCTTTGTATGTATCTCTGTCTGTATGTCCAACACACACACACACACACACACACACACACACACACACACACACACACACACACACACACACACACACACACACACGCAGCACACACACCACACACACACACACACACACACACACACACACACACACACACACACACACACACACACACACACACACGCATGCACACACACACACACTCACACACACACACACACACAACACACACACACACACACACACACACACACACACACACACTCACACACACACACACTTGTTGACAAGACAACAATCTGAAACAACAAAAAGCATCAGTATTCTTGTGCACAACACCCTTCCTCCCAGACATCTCCATCTCCCTCCCTCACAACAGGTGAACAACCACACCCTGTCACCGTTACGGCACATCAGAGTAGTTGAAAAGGGTGCACCGCTATTAAGCACCCTCCCAAAAGCAGCGCGCATTATGCATGTCAAGAAGGGTGCGTTTTCATGCCAGAAAGCGCGCACAGTTGTATGCTATTTTAACCCTGTCACTCCCATACTCTGTCCTTTAGCATTCTACATCGTCATCAATGATATCAAGACAGAAACTTAACCCTTTGACTCCCTTACCCTGTCCACTAGCATTCTGCATCGTCATCAATGATATCAAGGCAAAAACTTAACCCTTTGACTCCCTTACCCTGTCCACTAACATTCTGCATCGTCATCAATGATATCAAGACAGAAACTTAACCCTTTGACTCCCTTACCCTGTCCACTAGCATTCTGCATCGTCATCAATGATATCAAGACAGAAACTTAACCCTTTGACTCCCTTACCCTGTCCACTAACATTCTGCATCGTCATCAATGATATCAAGGCAAAAACTTAACCCTTTGACTCCCTTACCCTGTCCACTAGCATTCTGCATCGTCATCAATGATATCAAGGCAAAAACTTAACCCTTTGACTCCCTTACCCTGTCCACTAGCATTCTGCATCGTCATCAACGATAGGAAAGCGAAAACTGAACCCTTTGACTTCTTCATCCTATTCACCAACTTCCTGCAGGAAGCTGGTGGATAGGGTGAGGGAATGAAAGGGTTAAATTTTTGCAGCTGGTGGATAGGGTGCTGGAGTCAAAGGGTTAATTCTATTAAGCACTGTTGGTTGAAGCTGTCTTCACGCTAACCCTTGCTTGGTTGTCATCAGTGAGACCAGAAAGGCGTCTGAATCTGCAGCAGATGGAAATCCTGAAAACAGAATATGGAACTGACGGGGTCACAAGATAAGATTTCATCGCTGGTTTGGCCAGAAGAAACCTTTCTGTGTTGCTGCAGTCTTGAGAGTCTGTGCGTTTGTGGGGGCTCATTTTTGAACAGTGAGAGTGAAAGTAATAAAACTAGTATTGTTGTTCGATAACTTTTACTGCACACTGTGTGTGTCGTGGTGGTGATGGGGAGGGGAGAAGGGAGTGAGGGAGAGCAAGAGAGGGAAAGAACTCTCAGAACTCAGAACTCAGAACTCAGAGAGAATGTGAGTGTGCGTTTGATTCATTATCCTTTCCATTAACATGGTATGAGTTCAACTTGGTGTAGTAATCATTCATTTTTCACATTAAGCTCTTTTGGGACATAAACGTGCTGAGTTTTTATTTCATTGATGCACGTGTCTTGGTCGAAAAACAGAACAAAACAAAACAAAAACAACCAACCAACCAACCCAACCAACCAACAACCAACAACCAAACTGCCAATTATGGCATCATTTTTGGCATGCACGCTTATAGACAGAAGAAAAAGAAACACGTTTATCAGATGCAACCCGTTACATTGACGGGACAGAAAGTCTGCCTGGTGTTGACTGTACTATTACTGATTCTAACAACCAGTTTTACTTTCCACCTCATGTTACCAATAAAGAGATAAGCGCTCCACCTCCAGTGTCCTCCGGCAATAACGCTGGTTGGTCGGTTCTTTTGATAGATCCATGGACCCAAAATCTGATATCTCGAGTTCAATCCCAGCCTGCAACATTAAACACTTGCCTGTTCGCTTCCTATCTGTATATTTCTATCATTCTGGTAATGTCTACTTAGTGTTTCATAGGTCCTTCTCCCCCCACCCCCACCCCCTCTCCATTTCAAGACCTTGCCAGCGCATACGGTTTTGTGTAGGCTCAGGGAGTCTGCCAGACAATTGTTGGCAGATTTTAGTGGAGCGCATACGGAATTGTCCGGGTGCAATGAATCCCTTTTGAACAAACTCCACACTCCAGCAATAAACTGACACGTTAGTGGACGATGTGACCAAGTCAACACGTCACGCATTACCGACGAGGAAGAGAGAAATGCCCATTTAGGGGACAATGATCAACACAGACTACAGTAACACACTAGTCGATATACTATTAATCTCACACAGAACCAGTGAAGAAGAAGAAAAAGGAAAAAAAAAAAAAAAAAAAGAAAAAGAAACTGCCCACAAAAACCAAACACGCACCAACTGTTAGTTCAAACAAAGTAACACTAACTCACAAACACACTTTTTCACAATTAACATTCAGCCAAGTACACCTTTGATTCTAATTGGTGATTCAACTGCCAAAACTACCAATTTACATAAATTGTTTTATTGTTAAGTAGACATCCCATAAAACGTAACTGTAAGCAGACAAGATACCCAGGACCTCACCACATGGATGCAGACCTTCCCACCATTTTCTCCCGTGCACTCAAACCTTTCAACAATTCTATGCTAGCATTTATGACTGCGTCTTCACCATCAAAGATTGACATTTCATCAGTGTTCAGTTAACACACGATGGAAATATTCATCCATAAAGAGTTTGACTTTATCAGCCTGAAGTTAACAAGTGACAAATTCCGTGCAGGGTTGCTGTGTGTATAATGTCGTCGGACGTTTGGGCATTAATCATTGTAATGTTGTAGAATTTTAACCTTCTGAATGTTGACAGCGTTCCTTTTAAATGACCCAGAGACATTTTCTCGCTTATAAAGACCGAAAAATCAAAGGAAAATTTGTTTAGAAGTGGTTACATTCAGCGTTGCTGTGTTTGGAATGCCTTTCCTTCGTCTGTGTCACTAACATGGCAGTCACGCCCCCCCCCCCCCCCCCCCTTCTCTCCCTCCAGAAACGATTCAAAGATCTGTTTTAGTATCTCATGGCAATTTTCTGCCTGCATCGTGATCATTTGAATCTTGGCAGATCTATAATAGGCAGGAAAGTCCAACCTGTAACTCAAGCTTTATCCAATGGCCGCTGTGGTGGGCAAAAATCGAATCAACCATTACGTGGGGCAGATGCAGAACAAAGGCACATGCCTGTTGGAATGTTGTGGAGTCGACAGATTTAAATCAACGTTTTAAGTCCTGATCGGTGTCGAAATAACCATTGTATAGGTGATCAGAATACTAGTAGTTAGTATCTGGAGCAGGTTCATTCACAATGTTCAGTTAAGAAACACTGAATTATAGAAGTTTTTTTTCATACGTGTTGCTGTAGTAGTCATTTTACGCTGGAGGGGAAACACCTAGCTGACACCACCAGAATGACTGAAGTATTAACCCTTTTAGTCCTTTACCCTATCCACTAGCATCCTGCATCGTCATCAGTGACAGCAAAGCAAAAATTTAACCTTTTGACTCCCTCACCCTATCCACCAGCTTCCTGCAGGAAGTTGGTGGATAGGGTGAGTGAGTTAAAGGGTTAAGTTTTTGCAGCTGGCAAATTGGCTTCGGGAGTCAAAGGGTTAAGGTGGGCAGCAAACAGGCCAGTATTTATGTCGCCAGATGGGACTGAACTCGAGATATATTTAGAGCCACGGGCTTAATCAAAACAGCGTTTAAAGCATATCTTATCAAAACAACGTCAAAGCGAAGACCATATAGATATCTATACACGTTCTTTGGCTAATTAAAGTGTTGCCAGCAGCGCCTAGTGTTCCCAGGCGGTTGACCTACCTACCCTACTAACCGGGGTTGACGTTGCTGAACTTCGGTGATCAGACGTGAACCGGTGTTTTTAACGTGGTATAGCGGCTGGCATCATAACTTTGGAGCTGACGGCGAAAGGACAGCCAGAATACGCTGATACAAAAGTTCGAGATCATACAACACTAAACGACGGACAGTCTTTTCAAAAGCGTGATATTGTGACACTTCCACTCACTTTGAAGTGAATACCGACGACAGACGCCATATTTCACACACACACACACACACCACACACACACACACACACACACACACACACACACACACACACACACACACGACACACCACACACACACACACACACACATACACTACACACACACACACACATATATATATATATAACATATAAATGAAACATATATCCATATATCTATGTATATATATATATATATATATATATATATATATATATATATATATATTATATAGATGCATGGATACATACATACATACATACATACATACATACATACATACATACATACATACATACATACATCATCATCATCATCATCATCATCATCATCATCATCAGGTGCCCTGCCGCATGGCGTTGGCGACCATGGACTTCCAACCATATATATGTGTATATATATATAGAGAGATATATAGATACGGATGTACACACGCGAAAAAGTTCCATACCCAGAATGCAAAGGTGCGATAAATTAAAGCACATTCAGCAGTGTTGTTCTGCATATCCGAGTACTCGCTCGACTCGTAGATATCATATAAAAAGTTCTATCCCGTCGGATAGTTATTCGAATCTAAATCAGCTTATCCAGGACTGTGCGTCCCACCCCTGAGGCATGTTGGTAGAAAGAGTATCTGGTAAGAGCTGGATAGCAGAAGGTCCACAGAGAAGAAACCCCTCCCCCAAAGAAAGAAAGCAAGAAAGAAAGAACAAACAAAAAGCAAGCAAACCAACCAACAAACAAAGAAACCAGGTGTTTCTACACTTTTTACACCCTAAAGGGTCCGGGCCGCATTCAGGTGATGTCTCCTGGATGCCCTTCCACTGTCGCCATTTGTTTTTATATAGAACCAAATCCAGATAACAACTAATGTCCTGCATGCTCGGCTCAGGTAGGGACAAAAGAGAGGGGGAAAAGAAGATACATGTTTCCTTGAACATATAGCCTGTAAGTGAATGGACCAGTAAGTCAAACACACCGAAAGGAAGAGGGGATTAAAAGAACAGAAACAGATAAGGAGAGTAGTAGATAAAAGACGAAATTTCTAAAACATGATTTTCAGATGGCAGGATTGCTATTTTAAGTTAAAGAGCCCCTGGTATCACCACTGGAGAGCTGTCTGGAGAACAGAAGGAAAGCATACGTAAGCTTATGCCCCATCATTTTTGTTTGTGTGTTTGTATTTTGTTTGTTTGTTTGCTTGCTGCTTGCTTGTTTGTTTGTTTGTTTGCTTGTTTTTACTAAACACGTGCTGGCTGGCTCTTTTGATAAACGTGGACACAAGATCGATGTTTGAGTTCATATCAGACAGCAACATAAAAACTTACCTGTTCTCTGTCCATATCAAAACTTCAGCCATTTCCGCCCTCCCCATTCTAGACCTTGCATGTGCACAGTGTTTTGCTCCGGCTAAAAGAGTCTGCCAGATTTCCGCTGGCAGAATTAGATGGAGCACATATGGCACTGTCCCAGTGCGATGAAACTCTCTTGAAAAAACAACAACTAAACTCTTGGACTGTGTGCCCTCTCCTCCTCCCTCACCTTCCCAGCCCTTCCTTCCCCTTCAGGTGTTACAAGTGCAGCTCTGTGCGAAATGCCTACAATCAAACTAGTTTGTGCTGCCGCATCAATATTTTAGGAGGAAAACGAAACAGTATCACATCTTTTGTTTGTTGGTCTCTATCATCAGGATGTCCAAGACGTGTAACTTGTATGAACGTATGCCCCTTCAACACTGTTTATTTATTTATTTTATTTTATTTTGTTTCATTTTATATTTATTTTATTTCATTTCATTTCATATTTTATTTATTTCATTATACTTATCTCATTTTATTTTATTTTATTTATTTTATTTATTCTATTTGTTGTTTTATTTTATTTTGTTTTATTCTATTTATCTATTTATTATTCATTTGTTTGTTCATTTATTTTTTTGTGTGTGTGGTAGCCGGTTTTCTCAGTTGGTTAGAACACTATGCTGATAACGTGGGTTTGATCCCTTTCAGGGACGCACAGTTTAAATGACCCATCAGTGCAATAGGTTAGAGAGTTGTCCTGATAACACTGAGGTCTCGGGTTCGATCCCTTTCTGTGTCAGATCCTTAAATTGGGCTGGTTGGTTCTTTGGATACAGCCATGGACTCAAGATCTTATGTTTCGAGTTCAGTTCCACTCAGCAACATAAACATTGGCTTGTTTTGCTGCCCATCTTTAGACTTCCGTCATTCTGGTGATGTCAACTTTGTGGTTTCATGGATCCCATCAACCGTCGTCTTTTCGTTTCGAGGCCTTGCCAGTGCATAGAGTTTTTGCACGTGTGTTAGCCCTGATATGGCTCTAGTAGTAGGCCAGGCTAAAAGCAATATGAACTTGAACTTGCACAGACTCAAGGAGTCTGCCAGATGCATGCTGGTTGATCTAGGTGGAGCGCCTATGGAGCTGAGTGCAGTTGAATCCCTTTTTAACAAATCATGAACTCCAAATTCCCTGTAACAACACATGGTTCAGATCCAGCATAATTAAGTGACTCGTAGGAAGGAACAATGCTTCTTATACGTCGTAAATTGGGCTTAGTTGATGGCTGATAACTCACATAAATGGCTGACAAAACAGCAGTATAAACTGTTCCCACGCGCACGATAACAATAACAATAATTTCATTGTATTGGAACATCCAGTCTGACGTGATTTGTCAGTGTATTGTTTCCATGTTGAGCCTTGAAAAGATAAGAACCGAAAATAGGGTTTGCTCAACCCTCACCGAATTCAACACGCATACCGGTACTATTACTCACTTTTCCCTTTTGTAACGTTTATTCACTGGAGCATAAGATGATTTGTTAACTAGGAAGAAGGATTATTAAACTAACTATAATCTTCCGGCTTACCGAAATTCGGACAGATTCACCGCATTTCGATGATTGTCCTGGTGTTTCGGTTTGCGGCGGCGCGTGCGTACGTAGTTTTGCGTATCTTTGGCTGTCGGGTACATTTTTTATTTGTCTAGTTTTCTACGCACGCGCGCATATGTACACGCACGCGCGCAAAGTTGATTTAGCAAAATTGTACCGAACTTTTAATTAAAACGAAGGAATAAAAGCAACAATGCATATAATTACTTCTTGGAAACAGTTGTATATATTCAGTTAGTTGTTGGAAACAGTCATAAAAAAAAGCCACTCCATAGATAACATTCCCCAACTTTGAGTCATTTCTGTTGATCCATTGGACTTAAATGCTTGATTTTCCTTTTGAAACGTCCAAAAGGAGGGGGTGCGGAAGGGCTGGGAAAAGAAAAAAGAAAAAGAAAAAAAAAAAAAAGAAACTGATTCTTATGCTTATGTTCACCACCATAGGCATGCAGGGTTGAGATGTAGGGGGACATGAGAAGATTCAAAGTACCACCTGTCTAAAAATAGGCTGTGTCAGGTTTAAGTATTTCGTTGATATCAGAGCACGTTTTTATCGGACTGTTCAGCTTGTGCTTTTGAAAGGGCATCCGCACAGGAGTGTCACTGCACGCAGTCAGTCTCACTCTTAACCCTTTGATTCCCGCACCCTATCCACCAACTGCAAAAACTTAACCCTTTGATATCCCTCACCCTATCCACCAGCTTCCTGCAGGAAGCTGGTGGATAGGGTGAGGGATGTCAAAGTTTTTGTTTGTTTTTGTTTTTTGCTTTGCTAACATGGCTGACTATACAGGATGTTGGTGGACAGGATGCAGGAGTGAAAGGATTAAACTCTATCCAACAGTTTCCTGCGAAACTGGTGGAGCGGTTGAGAGTGTAAAAAGACCCTACATTATGACATGTTATCTGCCTTGATCCGGCAATCTTTCGGCCCACAATAATCAGTCTGTCCAGAACATTCTAACACTTTATCCTCAATCCTCCACACATATTATAGAGTAAAATGATCAAACCATGCTGACAATCTCCCTTTATGTAATACGCATGCAGTAATTACCTTGAAAATCAGTTCATCTCCGTAAATGTTGTTCTACTCGATATGTTCCTTGTTACTATAAGACACATTCCTTTTAAATCAGATATACAGGGTGTACCTTTTTTTCTACAAAAACAAAACAAAACAAAAAAAACAAACAAACAAAAAACGAAAAACATTTCATTACTCGCACTCCAAATATTGGATTGTGTTTGTTTGAACTTAATCAATGCTTCTAGATCTATGTTCTACACTAGACATTTTGTCCAAATTTGGACAATCTCTGTTGATTAAAAAAACAGTCGCCGTAGTGTAGTGGTTAGCACAATGGACTACAGACTGGAAGGTTGTGGATTCGAATCCCTATCAGTCCCTTCAAAAATATGTGTGAGATTTTTCGGCTCTAACCGGCTCCTACCCAGAGTTGGGCATGCTATAGGCTCATTGGGAAGACTGGGACCATACAGTCGAGTCTCATCCACTTCACGGATGCGTCATTGAGGGTGTTGCTCAAATCTTCTGATAAGCACCACAGGTGTCTTTATATCTCGGGCCTGGTTGACAGCAGGATATATTATGATAGTAAACGTAGAGTATAGCCCTGTCACGCAGTCTCAATCCTAGATAGAACTCCATAGCATCATGATTATCGTCCTCATCGACATCATCATCATCGCATTGTAAAGAATGTTCCAGCTTCTGTGGCCATTAAAGTGGCGTAGAAAATGGGGTTGGGGGAGTGGGGAGGAGAGCACAAAGGTAACCTCTCTGAGTGCAATGATCCTTTTAAAAAAAAGAATTTTTTTTTTTTATCTCTGTTGATTGATTGAAAAATGACTCTCATGACCCCGAAGTAGAAGAGAACTGAAACGCTCATAATCCCAAAGTGGTAGAGAACTGAAACGCTCATAACCCCGACGTGGTAGAGAACTGAAACGCTCATGACCCCGAAGTGGATAGAGAACTGAAACGCTCATAACCCCGACGTGGTAGAGAACTGAAACGCTCATGACCCTGAAGTGGTAGAGAACTGAAACGCTCATAACCCCGACATGGTAGAGAACTGAAACGCTCATAACCCCAAGTGGTAGAGAACTGAAACGATCATAACCCCGACATGGTAGAGAACTGAAACGCTCATAACCCCGAGTGGTAGAGAACTGAAACGCTCATAACCCCAAAGTGGTATGAAACGCTCATAACCCCGTAGTGGTAGAGAACTGAAACGATCATAACCCCGACATGGTAGAGAACTTAAATGCTCATGACCCCGAAGTGAGAAGAAGTAACTGAAAAACGCTCATAACCCCGACATGGTAGAGAACTGAAACGCTCATAACCCCAAGTGGTAGAGAACTGAAACGCTCATAACCCCGACGTGGTAGAGAACTGAAACGCTCATAACCCCAAAGTGGTATGAAACGCTCATAACCCCGAAGTGGTAGAGAACTGAAACGATCATAACCCCGACATGGTAGAGAACTGAAACGCTCATGACCCCGAAGTGGTAGAGAACTGAAACGCTCATAACCCCGACGTGGTAGAGAACTGAAACGCTCATAACCCCGAAGTGGTAGAGAACTGAAAAGGTAGACACCTCAGCCTTTCTCGGGACCCGCAATGTAAAGGCTGTGACCAGCTCTTTTCCCTTCGAACAGCGAGAAAATCTTGTTTGCAAGCTGTCAGCATAGAGGCTGTTTCCTGTGACGTAGGAGATCTCGCAGTTGAGACTATCGTTAACCAAGTGGCCCAGTGGTTAGTGCGCCATGCTCATAAAGCAGGGGTTGTGTGGTCGACCCTCAGGCAGGCCACGGTTTTTGTTTTGTTTTGTTTGTTTGTTTGTTTTTAAGCGGGCTGGCTTACTCTTTTGGTAGAGCCCGATACTCGAGATCTTATGTCTGGAGTTTAATCCCACCATACAGCATAAAGATAGGCTTGTTCACTGCCCATCTCAAAGCTCCAGTTATTCTGGTGCTGACAGTGATTCATAGATCCGATTCCCCTTCCAATTACAAACCTTGCCAGCGTATAGGGTTTTGCAAAAGATCAAGGAGTAATTGCTGACGGATTTCGATGGAGTGCATATGGAAATATTGATTTGTGATGAATCCCCCTTGTGAAGAAAAAAATCCAGAAGCAGAGAAGAAAAAGAAACAGAAGAAAGAAAGAAAGAGAGAGAGAAAGAAAGAAAAAAATATACGTATGTATGAAAAAAAAAAAAGGGGGGGGGGTATTATGTTAGAAAAAGAGGTGGGATACAAACGATCTAACATATCCCGAGCAGCATTTGTATCGCGGGAGGTGGGACAGGGACACCATTTCTGGTATGGAAGAAGACTCTAACTGAGGACAGCTGCTTTGCGAAGCAAAGATTAGTTTTCCAGTGCAGATCAAGCCAGCTTATGAGTGAAATTTCTCTGTGTCGTATACCTATTCATGTTTGTTTGTTCTTCAACACAGCGCATTTCCTTCCAGTTTAAATCATCATCATCATCACTATTGTTAGTATCATTATTATTACCGTAGCCGTCGTCATCGTCGTCGTCGTCGTGATCATCATCATAAATAAGGACAAAAAATATTTTCTCAACAGCGTAGATGTATTCATTGGTACATTATTACAATTTTTATTTGGATCACGCGGGTCCTCACTTTTGCTCTCATGGCTTACTCGACATTAAAAAGGAACGCATGAATCAAATTTAGTTTTTGTTTTGTTTTTTGTTTGTTTGTTTGTTTGTTTTTAATCTATCCACAGACAGCCGAGAAATCCATGCTGACATGTTTTGTTTCCAGAGAGACAGATGCACCATTTCGTGTTGTGTTATATAATCATGAACTTTTTTCCACCTCCCCATTTCCTTGTCATCTATATGTGTGTGTGTGTGTGTGTGTGTGTGTGTGTGTGTGTGTGTGTGTGTGTGTGTGTGTGTGTGTGTGTGTGTGTGTGTGTGTGTGTATGTGTGTGTGTGTGTGTGTGTGTGTGTGTGTGTGTGTGTGTGTGAAGTGCATTTGACTTCATTTGTTTATTTGTTTTCTAGATTTTTTACACATCCAAAATACACACATTTAAGTAGAGGAGTTTTGAGTCCCATTTGCTCACCAGTTGACATGGACAAGCATGGAAAACTCAAATACACACACACACACACACACACACACACACACACACACACACACACACACACACACACACACACACACACACACACACACACACACACACAGTGGCTCTGGCAAGTAAACTTAATTACGCAGAAACCTACCTAGCAATTTCGCGACCTTCATAATAACCTATCTCTTGACTCTGTTTCGCCGAGCTTTGGCGGTCAAAGTCTCCCACCCTTAGCGGCGCGAAGAATTCGCTGATCAGCTGATATTTTTCTTTGGCAGTACCCCCCCCCCCCCCCCCCACCCCCCATTATTAAGGTCACCGTGGCGGTAGCGGTGACGGTGATGAAACGATCACGCCGATTGAAAAGAAACTGCGCAGTTTTATTGTGGGAACAGGAAAGCCAATGACCGCGTTCTCTTCGCTCTACATAGTGTTGTAGTGCCTGTTTCCAGTTTTTGTTGTGACGGAACACGAAGCGTAGATTGTTTGTAAACACTGCCTTTCTCGTTCTGATTCTTCCTCGTTTGTAAACACTGCCTTTGTCATTCTGATTCTTCCTCGTTTGCCTCTCTCTCATTCCATCTTTCTTTCTTTCCTTCTCACGTGGCTTCGGTTTTTTTTTTAAATGCTTACGCGACATTAAATTTTCGTGTTGTTGTATTCTGCTATCTCAATACACATAGATTAGCAAAAGCATATGACTATGCTTTTTAGTTAGATTAGGAACAGCTCACAATTATGCTAATTATAAGTAGATTAATTTAAATGTGTTGTTATCAGTACTGCTGGTAAGTGTTACCTCTATTCATTTAATTTTTCTCTCGTTTGTCTGTCACTCTGTCTTATCATTATCATCATTGTCGTCGTCGTCGTCATCATCATTATCATCATCATCATCATCATCATCATCATCATCATCATCATCAATCATCATGTCTTATTTGTTGTCCCTCTCCTTGTCTATCTGTCTGTCTGTCTCTGTCTCTGTTTCTGTCTCTGTATTAACGAAAAGAGATTTCATTTCACTATACAGGTAGGGGTGTGTGTGTGTTCGTTCGTTGCTTGATTTAACGTCTTTTCACTATAAGTGATATTAGACGGATGTGTGTGTGTGTGTGTGTGTGTGTGTGTGTGTGTGTGTGTGTGTGTGTGTGTGTGTGTGTGTGTGTGTGTGTGTGTGTGTGACAGAGAGAGGGGTGGATCAGTGGGTAGAGAGAGTTGTTTTTAGTGGTGTTGCGTGTTCGTTGAGAATAAGTTTTGAATTGTGGATTGTATTCTTGTTTTAGGATTTCGTTTGGGATTGGTTTGTTGTTGGAGTCCAGACTTTTTCATTATTTATCCATTTATTCGGCAGTAGTAGTAGTAGTAGAAGTGGTGGTGGTGGTAGTAGTAGTAGTGGTAGTAGTAGTAGTGGTGGTGGTGGTGGTGGTAGTGGTGGAAGTAGTAGTAGTAATAGCAGTAGTAGTAACAGTAGTTGTTTTCGTTGTTGTTGTTGTTGTTCTTGTAGCAGTAGCATATTGTCGTTGTTATTACATACTTTGATTTGTTTCTTCTTTTGTTTGTTTATTTTGCTTTTCAGATATTCATTAAAAACCACAAACTCCCAAATAGTACATTCGGCAGAACTGCGTCCCATCAAATTTATTATTAGTATTTAGGTAAGAAGGCCCACTAGGTTTACATAGTAGATAAAGAAACTACGCAGTAACCTATTTGCAAATGTCCTAAAGTACTTTCCCACTTCCTCTAACGCTGCCGCCTTTGTGTGTGTGTGTGTGTGTGTGTGTGTGTGTGTGTGTGTGTGTGTGTGTGTGTGTGTGTGTGTGTGTGTGTGTGTGTGTGTGTGAGGAGAGAGAGAGAGAGAGACAGAGAGAGAGAGAGAAGATCATTCACGCGCGCGATAACTGAGAGAGAGAAGGAGGGGATAGGAGAGACAGACAGACAGACAGAGAGAGAGAAAAAAAATGAACAGACAGACAGAGAGACAGACAGAGAGAGAGACAAACAGACAGAGAGAGCATTCACACGTGAGAGACAAAATTGATTTTAATGGCTGTTCCATGTGGGTAGTGTAAGAATAAAACTGTGGATATTGTTCTCTGTTTTTTTTGTTTTGTTTTGTTTTTTAGCGGTTTTTTTTAATGTTTCTTGTTGTTGGATTAGTTTACATTCATTCATTCATTCATTTATGTACCTATCATTATGATTGTTGTTGTCAATGTTTAAATCAGCTTTATTGACTGAATGTGTGCAGATACAACAGCAAGCACTGAACAACAGTAAGCGTAGCTGATGTTGTTATTGTTGTTCTGGTCTGGTTTATTTGTTTGTTCATTTGTTTGTTCATTTGTTTTGTTTGTTGTTCGTTTCCAGATTTCTAAATGTCTAGATTACACCCATTCGGTACAAGAGCTTCAAGTCCAGTTTGATGATTAGCCTACATGGACTAACATGTTTGTTTGTTTGTTTTTATTGGATTGTTTGTTTGTTTGGTTCGTTGGTTAGTGTTTATTCGGTTTCCAGATTTCTAAACATCTAGATTAGACCCATTCGGTAGAAGAGTTTCGAGTCCAATTTGATTATCAGCCGAAATTTTCCAAGTGCTACTTTTAGTAATGTTATATCATAAATCCTTTTTTGTATGTGTTGGACTTAACCCCCGTCAGAGCTAACTGAGTCGAGAATGAGATTTTGTAAGTTCTGCCTTTAGTCATGTTATATAGTAAAACTTTCCTTGTATGTGTTGCGTTGTTGAGACTAGACTAAGTCCAAACTGCGGCGTAGAGACCAAGCCCAGAATTTAGTCATGTTATCATTTTTATCAAACTCACAAGTAGGCCTATTTAAAAAACCGTTTGTTGTCTTTTGTATTCCCTGTTTTTTTTCTCTTTTAAATACAATTTGCAGCTTTTTTTTTTTTTTAAAGACATGGTGTTTTGGTGTCTGTTGTGTGTCTTGTGTTTTGGTGGCTTTTTAAAAAAAAAATTCTTCTTCTTCTTTTTCATTTTGGTGCTTGTCTTTTCGTCTCTTAATGTGTAAGAGTGAGTTGAGTGATAGACAAAAAAAAAGTGTGTGTGTGTGTGTGTGTGTGTGTGTGTGTGTGTGTGTGTGTGTGTGTGTGTGTGGCTCTCTCTCTCTATCTGTGTGTGTGTGTGTGCCTGCCTCTCTCTCTATCTGTGTGTGTGTGTGTGTGTACGTGTGTGTGTGTGTGTGTGTGTGTGTGTGTGTGTGTGTGTGTGTGTGTGAGTGTGTGTGTGTGTGTGTATGTGTGTGTTAGAGTTCGTGAGCAAGAATGTGAGAGAGACAGAAGGGTGTGTATAAATGTGCGCATGCGAGTGTGCGTGTAAGAGTGTGTGCATGCGAGTGTGCGTGTAAGAGTGTGTGCGTGCGAGTGTGCGTGTAAGAGTGCGTACGTGCGAGTGTGCGTGTAAGAGTGCGTGCGTGCGAGTGTGCGTGTAAGAGTGTGTGCATGCGAGTGTGCGTTGAAAAGCGTGTGCGTGCGAGTGTACGCGTAGGAGTGTGTGAATGCGAGTATGTGCATGCGAGTGTGTGTACCGTGTTGGTAGCAGAGGGTTTTACAGCTGCACACCGACACGCAATGGCGAAGATCTCTAATCCTTTTATGTCCTCCATCTCGTAGACCTTATCTGTCTCATTGCCATATGAACATTGTTCGTTTAAAAGTCACATTGTTGAAGAAAGTCGTGACGACCAGTGAACTGAAGCGTGATTAAGACGTCATGTTGGCAGAAGTAATCTATTCAAAGATCAGGATTCAAAGACAAAGGTCTATCATAAGCTGATGTAGCATTATAAAAAGCGGAGGTGCATTTATCTAGACGCAACAATAGCTAATCAATTGATAATTTTCATAAACTGATGCAGTATTATGAAAAGCGGAGTTACATTTATCTAGACACAACAATAGCTAATCAATTGATGATTTATAAAATGAACATTAAAAACAAAGCAAAACAAGACAAGACAAAGCAACAACAACAACAACAACAACGACGACGACGACAACAAGAACAGCAAACCAGAGTGATAGTAGTTGTGATAGTACCACTCCTCCTACTACTATGGTGATGGATATAGAAGCTTTTCATGAATCTTTGGAGCAAACACAGGAAGCTGAAGCGGAGGACAGAAAGGGAGAAAGACCTGGGGGAACAACAAGAAGATAATAAAGAGCGAAAAGAAGGTGAAGTTGAGGGGCAGAACGTGAATGAGGATGTAGGAGAAGAAGGTTAGAATGAGAGTGAAGGAGAGCGAAGTTGAAATTGAGAGAGGATGAGTGTGAAGGGGAGGATGACGGTGACAATGATGATAAAGGACAAAAGTATAGCGAGGATGAAGAAGATGAGGGTGAAGAAGATGAGGGTGAAGAAGGGTCAAAAGATAACGAGGATGAAGCGGATAAGGATGAGGATGAAAAGCAGATTACAAAAGGATTAAGATTCTGCTGTGCGAACATTCTGAAAACACGAAAGTTTTTACAAGACCAGGTCCCGCCCCCCCTCCCGCCCTCCCCCCTCCTGCATTGAAGAAACAACAACAACAAAACTAAAAGATCAGGTAGAATCTGTCTTGTCCGGCCGCGTTATAAAGGACGAGACGTCCGAGATAGAAAACCTGCGTGACTGATAATCGACATGGCAAGAGAAGCTTTTGAAAAGGATAGTGAGGCGCGATTGAATCGATTACATGAAGAGTTTTTTCCCGCATGAACTGGCCACCACCACCTCCTCGTCCACTACTGCCACGACCCACTCACCCTACCCCCTCAAAAACGGAAGCTTCGGAAGTCGTGCATATGAAACGCCGAGCGGGACATATGGGGACAAAACCCTCCAAAACAACAAACAGAAAGACAAACAGGAAAAACAAACAAACAAACAAACAAACAAACAAACAACAAAAACTGACATGAATCAAATGCAGGCAATAATGTTCCGGTTAACTGAAGCTAAAGCATATTATTTTTTGTTTTTGTTTCGATTGTCATGATAAACCTGTCAGTATTGTTAACAAGAGTTGCCGTGACGTGACGTATTGCGTCGAATGTGCAATGGGGAAAAATCCATTTACGTGCGTTAAGTGCCAAAGAAACCAACGATAATTGGTTTACAGTGATCTTCGCGGGACTTGATCTTGCAAAATTTCAGACCAAACCCTCTTCTTCTTCTACTAAGCGCACTATTATTACTACTTCTTCTCATTCTCATCTTCCTTGTCCTGCAACAACATCATCCGGGAATGATCTTGCTGATGAAGCCGCAAAACAGGCAACGACCACCCCGGGCCCAGGGTGACCCATCTCGTATAACAGCACTTGCGCCCAAAAGAAAAAGAATCACAAAAGACCCCCCCCCCCCCCCCCCGATCAAGCAGGAGAGAACAAAGGAGGTGTACGGGCATACTCCATGCATAGAGAGGCGGAAATAGGATCCCGCAGCGACCAGACCCTTCTCGCCAAGCTTAGGTCGGGACTTCACCCTTCGCTGCGGGCCTATAAAAATAGAATTGACCAAACAACGGATCCAGTGTGTCCCATGTGCAAAGAGGAGGACCAAGACCTGGCACACTGACTCCAGAGATGCCCGGCCACCGAGTACAGGCGGTGGCAACTGTTTGGGGAGAACAGCGGGAGACTGGACTGCCTCACACGTTACCCAAAGAAGGCGGTGACCCTGACGAGGAGAACGCTCCTCGGGGTCGCGGATTTGGGTGTGACGAGAACCGCAAGCGCAACCATCACGCAAACGCCGATGCCGTTTCATCTACAATGAACCGATCGTCTCCCCACACACACACACACACACACACACACACACACACACACACACACACACACACACACACACACACACACACACACACACACACACACACACACACACACACACACACACACACACACACACACACACACACACAACATCATCCGGAAGCTGCCGCCGCCGCCCCCGCCGCCGCTGCTGCTGCCGATGGCGCTGCTGTTACACCACCAGCAGAAAAAAAAAAATGCGAGGAAGAACTCGGGGAACAACCCGTCGCCCCCCCCCCCCCCCCCCCCAAAAGAGCAAATTTGGGTCTGGAACATATAGATGATGACGACTTCCTGGACAAATTGCGCGCCCGGCTCTAGGGCTGGCCCGCGGAGTTTGGGCGTGAATCTTTCGCCATGGACTTGTTTTGTGTGCGCGTCTGAGACATATTTTGTGCAGTAATGATATTTTAAGTTCCTACATTTGGACAATTTTATAGAATGAACCAAGTTTGTTTGTTTTTTTACCATTAATGTAATAGCCACTGTAAAAAAGTGTGAAGTATGGGATGTGTACACGATTTCTAAAACCTTTACATTTGGCCGATCTCATAAAATGGACCTATTTTTGTTTTGTTTTGTTTTGTTTGTCTGTTTGTTTGTTTTTTCTGTTTTGTTTTTGTTTTGTTTTTTGACTATTATTATTGTAATAACCACGCAGGAAGTGTTGGTTTGTAGATAAAAAAGCAAAAAAGTCGTTGACTCCCTGAGCCTATCCACCAGCTTCCTTTAACCATTTGATTCCTTCAGAAAGCTGGTGGATAGGGTGAGGGAGTATAGAAAGCTGGTGGATAAGGTAGGGAGTCAAAGGGTTACGTTTTCTAGATTGCGGGAGTCAGAAGGTTAGCATGGGCCAAATGAAAGCAGCTAAAGCTTACGGGGACGAAGTAGGCCTAATTAAAACGAAAGAAAGGAAGAACGTGACTCTACAATTTTGAATTAATTTGTTATTGGGGAAAAACTTGAGATACTATCGCGTAAAGTAATAATAAAGAGGCGCACGAGAATTATTTTTGAAACGATTACCGATAACCAGATAGGAAAAAACGAACAAAAGTTAAAAACCAAAGGATCTTTTATCAAAAAAATAAAGCAGTTCAGCTGGTTGTGGAACGTCAACAACAAAAGATCTAACAGTCGAACTCAAAAACGCTGCTGTTGTTGACGATTAACCCTTTGACTCCCGCACCCTGTCCACCAGCATCCTGCATTATCAACCATGCTAACAAAGCAAAAACTTAATCCTTTGACTCCCTCATCGTATCGACCAGCTTCCTACAGGAAGCTGGTGAATAGGGTGAGGTAGTCAAAGGATAAAGTTTTCGCAGTTGGTGGATAGGGTGGGGGAGTCAAAGGGTTAACGTAGCTGCAGACGAACAATTCCTCATCGTTAACGTGTACAATATTTAACAAAAGATCTCTCTCTGGACTGTGAAAAGAATTAACCGGGAGTGATGCTAGAGACTTGGGTGGAAACCGAAAAAGCTGCGGTTCATCACATAATCCCATACCAAACGCACAATCGCTCGTGTTAACCCTTTGACTCCCGGCACCCTGTCCACCAGTATCCTGCATCGTCAACCATGTTAACAAAGCAAAAACTTAACCCTTTGATTCCCTCACCCTATCCATCAGCTTCCTGCAGGAAGTTGGTGGATAGGATGAGGGAATCCAAGGATTAAGTTATTGCAGTTGGTGTATAGGGTGCGGGAGTCAAAGGGTTAACAACCGCTTGATCTATTGCATGGGTACATACGATCCAACAGTAGGCAAGTCACCGCTCAGCAAGCTAACATCCACCTCCACAGTTTTTACGTTACAAATTAGAAGAAGAGGAGAGTGGTAGTACAGAAGAAGAACGCGAGATATTTACTGATTATACCAGCTGGTAGTTATAAGTAAAGTAAAAAGTCACGATGGAAACAAAAACAAGTTTGTGTGCGTTTGAGGTTGTGTGTGTGTGTGTGTGTGTGTGTGTGTGTGTGTGTGTGTGTGTGTGTGTGTGTGGGGTGTGTGTGTGTGTGTGTGTGTGTGTGTGTGTGTGTGAACAAAAATCAAGAATAAACCGAGTGTGTAAAAAGACAAGACTGCGGGACGAGCAAAACGAATTATTAGTACAATCAAAACAAGCCGACTAATGGGGGAAAAACACAACAAACAAACAAACGGACCAACTAAAGATACCGAACAAACTAAACGCAAGAGATTAAGCCCGAGCAAGACGCTGGATTCTGCAGAGGAGGCATGACTCCATAGACAGAATAGAACGAATAAACCGAACAAAGCGAATAAGCCGAAGACCACATGAGAGAGAGAGAGAGAGAGAAAGAGAGAGAGAGAGAGAGAGAGAGAGAGAGAGAGAGAGTTGGTATTGCGAAAACCTTAAAAGCAGATTACGCATGCGTGTGTTTACTAACACGTGGTCTCGTATAAGTGTCACGTGGTGTGTGGTATAAATCTTGCCGGTCTACTATATTCGCTCTTTCCGGCCTGGGTCAGGACTCTGTGCGCGAGAGAGTGTGCTAGGTAAAGGAAAGGGAGTAAGTATACATGTATATGCTGGGTAATTAGTGGTTGCGTGTATGTCTAGTAAGGTCATACTGATAACTAAACATATACTTCGTGTTTCAACAACTAAACAAATCCGTACCGACCGAACAAATCCGTATGTTCTGCGTTGTTTTACAACTGAAACGAATAAGTCGTATACGGAACAAGATTCCATTCTTATCAGTCTGCCGTTGTTGTTGTTGTTGTTGTTACTCTGCACAAATCAAACAGCGATTTGCAGCGATTTTAATTTGTAGGGAACAAATCCTTGTGGGTTAAAACATTCCGGTGCAAGTGTAAGGTGGTGTGCTGTCTCGACTTCATACTCTAGGCGCTGGTTAGCAGAGAGTATGGGGATCCTGCACTTGCGCTTAACCTGCGGGTTTGGTAAAGGGACGAAAGAGAGGCTCCGCCCCTTCAAAGAGTTAGAACCGTGGCAAAGGTTCGTACGCTCGGAGGGGTAGTGACAACTGCAAGCCACCTCTGTGTTGTCAAAGGGTACTTTCGTTTTGACTGCGAAACCTGAGAATTTTTGTTTGTTAAACAAAGCGACGAGAGTTGGTGTTTAAAAACAAGGGTTGAAGAAAAAAGGAAAATGGGGAATCTGTTTCGCGCTGGGTTAGCTCTAAATCAAATGAGTGACCAGCGGGCTTGTTCCTTAAAAAACGTCTGAACCTTTTTTTTTATCCCTTTGACTCCCACACCCTATTCACCAACTGCAGAAACTTAACCTTTTGACTCCCTCACCCTATCCACCAGCTTCCTGCAGGAAGCTGATGGATAGGGTGAGGGAATCAAAGGGTGAAGTTTTTGCTTTGCTGGCATGATGGACAATGCAGGGTGCTGGTGGACAGATTACGGGAGTCAAAGGATTAACCAGCGTGGTGGCTGCTTTGGTTGCATAACAAATTTTTAGTTTGTTCTTCCTTACCATGCCCACCACTCCCTTTTTGCTTATGTGAAAATCTGTAGCCATTATGTTGATGTTGAACAACAAAACAAAACTTTAGATAAATTGTGTGTGTACAAGGATTTTGGGGTCGGTGCAGATGTGGGTAACGTGTATAGTTTCGATCGTAGCCGAGGGTTAGGGTGCCCAGTACTTGCACATAACCAGCGGGTGTTCCGTACGGTTGAATAGCGACTCCGCTTTTAGAACCTGAGCGCGACAACTTTTATGTCCACAGTGTTCTAGAGGGTAGATAAAAAACGCTAGCTGTCTTGTTGTGTTAATCTGCACAACTCAAACAGCGATTTGCAGCGATTTGATTTTGTAGGGAATAAATTGTTGTAGGTTGAAACATATTCACACGCCTCGACCTTTGGCAAACAAACCCTGTCAGAAATCAACCCCTACAAATTTTCAACTCTTTCTGTCTTGTTTTTGCGTGATGATATATCACTCGTACAGAAAGTAAATCCGTTTTAAAGAGAAGAAGAGTGACCAGTTGGGTCTTGTTTTGCTAACAATGCAATGATACCAGTACTAGAAAACGCACAAACCAGTTGCCACGAGAGTTGAATTCGGTTCTTTTTATTTGGGTGACTATACGGTAGTATTGATCGTATAAAGCAAAACCTGTCGCCATTGGGGTAGCCTTTTTGTGAATAGGTGACTAGTCTGGTCTTGTTTTGCGAATAATGCGACGATACTAAAAGGCTCAATACATTGTATTTTTCATATTTTGTAAAAGAAGCAAGGTTAACAACAATTGCAGCTACAATTGCAACAAGTGAGTATATTAAAAAAATTTAGAAAATAAAAACCAAACATTCAATAGTTAGTTCGGTTTGCTCTAAAACAAAAAAACAAGTAAGATTCTTAATTCTCTGTCTCTGTCTTTTTCTCCTCCAAAAAAGGTGTACCTGCGTTCCAAAACCGAATAGTGTAAGCAAAACAGGTGAGTATTCTCAATACCAAAATGTATTCGTGTGCTAAAAACAAAAATTAACTTTTTTTTTTTATTCCTTTTCTACTCCACATCAAAAGGACATCAAACATACAATATGGCATCGAAAAAAAAAAAACGATTAAAAAAATCATACATATGAAAAGACATCGCCGACATACGAACTACATACAGCACACAGACACATAATAAATGACATTTTATACATTGGAGGTTCAAAAACGAACATCAAGATCTAAGCATATGTCAACATCCTTTATGGATTTTTTTTCTCAAACTATATCTTTTTGCTGTATGACGATCAGACATCGATGACCAATGTGGTAGCAGAAATGACGATCAATCTATGCATGCACACAAAACAAATATTATTCACATACAAATCTATAAAATGCAAAATGTATATAACAATATTCTAAGCAATGAAGGTTTTATTATGTACTTCAAGATTTAAGAACATGTGTGAAGAAAAAATCAAGAATACAAACATCTTTCAAACGGGGTTTTATCTCCTACATGTATTAATTGGTTCTCATGAACAAACTGGGAAATTTTGTGGTCTACACCATGAACATCTATTCCTTTTATTGAATCCTCCTCCTTTATCATTACGGCTAGAATCTCTGCACAAAGAATAAAAGGTAGGGTGAGACTGGATCTCCTTGCCTACATCACCTTTCTATATACTAAGCCAATCCGTAGTCTGAAGATGTATGATAACAGTCGATTTTAAGTTTCAATCCAACGACAAACGTCAATTGTAAAGCCATAGGCTCTCAAAACTTTGAGCATAAACCCCCAATCAAGTGAATCAAAGGCTTTTTCGAAATCAATACAGAGTAACAAACATAACATGTTATTTGCATTTAAATAATTCATCAAAACATATATTAATCTTACAGTGTCTCCTGCATATTTGTTTGCCATAAAGCCTGTCTGATCTTCATTGATAAACATTGGTAAAACTTTCTTTGCTCTGTTTGATATGCATGCTTAGCCTATTTTAGACAACGTTAAGGAGAGAAACGAGACGCCAATTTTTTTATGAACTCTTCAGGTTTGTTACTCTTTGGAATGCAAGTGATCAATTCTTCTCTCCGCGTTGATGCGTTGATGAAAGTTCTCCATCTCTGTAGACCTCATTCAATGATCTCACTACAAACAGTCAATTTATTTCCAGAAAAAAATTGAAAAATTCAGCACCAAATCCGTCTGTATCTGGGCTTTTTCCATTTTTTCATTTTTTTTCAGTGCTGTACATACTTCATGTATAGTTATTTCACCATCCAACAATCGTTTTTCTTTGTTTGATGATTTGTAATTTGGGATTCGTTCTAATAAAATTTTCTATTTCACAATCTGCAGTGAGCCTTTTCTTATATAGAATTTTATAAATGGATTTAACTTCATGAAGTACGTCTTGCTGGTTTTCTGAAGTAGCACCATCTACACACACTAATTTTGTCTTGTGTTTACTCACATAATTCCTTATTTCAAGATGGCAAAAGTATTGACATTTTTCCCCCATCTGCAATCCATCTTGCTTTCGATCTCAGTAATACTCCGTCCATTCTTTTGTCCCAAATTGTCCGAAGTTCTTAATTTCTTTTTTGAAGTTCTCTTTATTTCATTTTCTGTTTTATTTTTAAGCCTTTCAAGAGCTTCTTTGTCTTCTACAAATCTGTATTCTTTCTCTTCCGTTTTCTTATTTCTCATTGTGGTGTACGCCATGGTTCTTGACCGTATCTTCGTTAATAGAAAATTCAAAAAGAGTTTGTAAGATCATTCAGTAGTAACACTTTGCTCACTATTCCACAAAACCAAAAAAGACGAAAGTTTTCTGGAAATTCAATAATCTCTTTTAAAGGATGAACAGTATGTAAATAAATAAACAACAAAAATTCTAATGTTATAAGCAAGTGTTCAGCTGATCATTATGATAAATCAAATTTGGAAGAAACAGTAAAACCTGACATCAAACTAAAAATGCCTGACAAACCTCTGATATATTCACTGTATGTAGCCTCACCGGCAACTTGAGGCTTTTTCATGACTGTCAGAAGAAACGTGACAAAACACAGCAGACAACTTGGTCGGTACAAAGGAGATAAGCATGTAAAGAATTCAGTACAGTGACTGACAAGCGCTTTCTGCTAACATGCCACTCTGCTTTCTGCCATTCTGAAGCTCTGCTTTCTGCCATTCTGTTTCTCTGCTCTCTGCCATTCTGAAGCTCTGCTTTCTGCCGCTCTGTCATTCTGCCACTCTGTCACTCTGCTTTCTGCCACTCTGTCGCTCTGCTTTCTGCTGCTCTGCTTTCTGCCATTCTGTTTCTCTGCTTTCTGCCACTCTGTTTCTCTGCTTTCTGCCACTCTGTTTCTCTGCTTTCTGCCACTCTGTTTCTCTGCTTTCTGCCACTCTGAAGCTCTGCTTTCTGCCATTCTGTTTCTCTGCTTTCTGCCAGTCTGTTTCTCTGCTTTCTGCCACTCTGTTTCTCTGCTTTCTGCCACTCTGAAGCTCTGCTTTCTGCCATTCTGAAGCTCTGCTTTCTGCCATTCTGTTTCTCTGCTCTCTGCCATTCTGAAGCTGTGCTTTCTGCCGCTCTGTCATTCTGCCACTCTGTCACTCTGCTTTCTGCCACTCTGAAGCTCTGCTTTCTGCCATTCTGTTTCTCTGCTCTCTGCCATTCTGAAGCTCTGCTTTCTGCCGCTCTGTCATTCTGCCACTCTGTCACTCTGCTTTCTGTTACTTTGCCATTCTGCTTTCTGCCACTCTGTCACTCTGTTTTCTGCCACTTTGTCACTCTCCTTTCTGCCACTCTGCTGCTCTGCTTTCTGCCACTCTGCCGCTCTGCTTTCTGCCACTCTGCCGCTCTGCTTTCTGCCATTCTGAAGCTCTGCTTTCTGCCACTCTGCTTTCTGCCATTCTGCCACTCTGCTTTCTGTCACTCTGCTGCTCTGCTTTCTGCCACTCTGCTGCTCTGCTTTCTGCCATTCTGAAGCTCTGCTTTCTGCCACTCTGCCGCTCTGCTTTCTGCCACTCTGCCGCTCTGCTTTCTGTCACT
>CM060305.1:140790291-140795291 GCA_030674185.1 Monoplex corrugatus
AGAGGGGCGAGCGTTCTGGCCAGAAACTTAGGGAGGCAAATCCATCAGCTTTTCTGGGAAAAACCGAGGAGGAGATCAAACCGACAACGACATCAACAAAGACCCGGCTTTCAATCTCCGTTTTTCTTCTCTCCTTGGTCATTTTAGATTCAGCCCAGATTCAGTTTCTCTTCGTTCAGTTCTCAGCTATATTGTTTTACTTAATTATTTTCTTGTTCACATACTTCATTTTTATCCTATTTGTACCTTTTAATTCAAAGTTAAATGAAATCTATATAAACTTACCATATTGTTCTAAAGTTATTCAAACCGTTCCTCATGAAGACGTGTGTAGTAAGTGATATCAACATTTTTCAGTGGAACGCACGTTCCATTGTTAAAAACATCTCATATTTGAGTAACTATCTCTCTTCTAAAAACGTCCATGTCATGCTCCTACAATCGCTGAATACCATCAAAACCAAATTACCTAAAATATCCGGTTTTTATTATCCACCAGTATGTGACTCTGTAAATGACGGTGGCCGTATACAAACAGCTATATACATTCGTGAAGGACTGAACTATTGTGAACGATCATCGCCAGTACCTAAATCTACCGCATTTATTTCATCATGTGCAATCATTATAAAATTTTCCTCATCGTTAGTTGTGAATATGGCCTCTGTATACTTACCAAGAGGCCCAGACTCTATGAACACTGAATGGTTAAAACACTTTCAAGATCAGGACGACAAGTGGATAATTGGAGGTGATTTTAATGCACATGCCCCATTTTGGGAAAAGTATTGTACAAACATAACAAGCAACAGGTTGATTGAAAATATTGTAGATTCCAATTTATATTTACTTAACAACGGACACGTTACCCGGATCCCCGATATACCAACCCACAGACCCACAGCTATCGACCTTACTTTAATCTCACCATCCCTAGCCCCAAACGCCACATGGCAAACAGAGGATGACTTGTTGGGATCAGATCACATCCCCATACGTCTTACCCTAAACCATACTACAGAAATAGACGCCATACCACAAGATAGTTTACCCAAGTTTAATTATAAAAACGCTGACTGGATCAGTTTTAAGGCAATCCTTGAAAAGACAAGAACAGATCTATCTGAAGCAATGCACATAAACGAAACGTACGAAGTTTTCTGTAACTCACTCTTAAGGGCTGCTAACATTTCAATTCCAAAACTTACAGTGTCAAAAATAGGAAAACATCATGGAAATGTCTGGTGGAATGAGGACTGTCAAAAGGCAGTGAACGAAAAGAAAGAAAAATACAAAATTTATTTAGCAAACAGGTCACCTGAAAATCATACAGCGATGAAAAGTGCCAACATTAAGTGTAACAGAATCATAGAGCAAGCCAAAGAACAACACTGGACATCTTTTTGTAAATGTGAAGTAAATAACCACAAAGACACGATAAAGATTTGGGAAAAACTAAAATTAATGAAAAACGGGATTAAGTTGCCATCAATTCCAGTAAAGCTAGAAAATAACCATATTCCTAGCTCATTGGAAAAAGCAGAAGCTTTTGCAGACGTGTTTGCTGAGGCCTGTCGTGTAGAAGGACTCCCTGTCTCTGATAGAAATTATAGGGAACGAGATGAAAAGAAAGATGTATATAAGGACCCTGCCTCTGACAATACTCACTACATAAATGCATCACTCACACTTCAAGAATTAAAAGATGCCATTCAGTCCCTTCCAAGTAAAAAAACGTCAGTTGGACTAGATGCAATTTCCAATGAGATGCTGAAAAATTTACCAGAAAATTTTATAATCTTGCTACATGACATATTTCAAAAATGCTGGAATAGTGGGATAATGCCTAACAACTGGAAAGAAACAATAGTGGTTCCTGTATTAAAACCAGGTAAATGTAATACCGATTTGAAAAACTACAGGCCAATTGCATTAACATCACATGTATGTAAACTAATGGAGAAAATAATCTTAAAGAGACTGATGCACTATTGTGAAAAGAATAAAATAATACCAGTAAATCAGGCAGGATTTCGAAAAGGCAGGTCACCAGTAGAGATCCTAACAAAGCTAACTACTAATATAAAACAACAATTTGCAAGACGTCAATGTGTTTTAGCTACATTTTTTGATATAACGAAAGCATACGATCAAGTGTGGCACTCCCGATTGTTATTCAAATTTAAAAGTATTGGGCTGACAGGTCCCATTTTTGGCTATGTTAAGTGTTTCTTAGAAAACAGAGTATTTCATAAGAGGATTGAAAATGTATATTCCACGAAACGAATTCTTCAAATGGGTATCCCTCAGGGATCCGTTATAGCTCCCCTTCTTTTCATGATATTAATGCATGACTTACCCAGTAAAGTATCTAAGCATGTAGTTTTAGCTCAATATGCTGACGATTTATGCATGTGGATGCAGGTAAATATGAAAAAGAAAACTCCTTTGCGCTGTATCAATTATACACGCAAATGCTACCAATTAGAACTTGACAAAATAGCGCGATACATGGTAGAAAATGGGTTACATCTATCCCTGGAAAAAACAAAAATAGTTTTATTTAATAATGGAGCTAACCCAGTAAATATTCCCACTTTCAAACTGGGAGATACTCTTCTTCAGTTTAACGAGTCGATTAAATTCTTAGGAGTTTTCCTTACAGCAAAATTATCTTGGAATCAGCATATTGAATACTTATTAACCAAAGCTCAAAAAAGTTTAAATTTCATAAAAATAGTTCGCAAACAGACATGGGGTCAAGATTCATCAACACTTGTTCATCTTTGTAAATCGCTTGTTAGATCTAAATTAACCTATGCTCAAGAAATCTTCTTCAGTGCACCGAAACACTTACTAAAAAAACTGCAGAGCATAGATTGTAAAGGTTTCAAACTTGCACTGGGTCTTCCAATGCATGCTTCCTGTCTTCGGACATATAATGAAATCAAACTGTTGCCACTTGATGAGCAAAGGAAAGTCGCTTCTACTAAATTTTTGTTAAGAAACACTACCGTAGAAAACATCTCAGAAACAGAAATTAAACTGAGATCAGATACCGACTTTCCAAAACGAGCTAAATCAATATCTTCACAGGTCACACTTGCAACATACACATCTGACGTCATGAAAGGCTCAGGAATTGATCTAGACGTAGATCCTGTATCTATACGACCTTCCTTTTCGCCAGTACCCAGTTGGGAACTCCAAAGAGCACGATTTGACGTACACCACACTAATTTAAAAAAAGGAGACAATATAAACTTACTGGCAAGTCAGGTTAAATGTCATATAAACGACGTATATTCTGATCATTTGAAAATTTACACTGATGGGTCAGTAATTGAAAGAAAAGCAGGCTCAGCATTTTTAATACCTGCTCTCAAAATTGAAAAATCTTTCTACATAGGACTTGATAAATCTATCTTTACAGCTGAACTCTTTGCAATATTAATGGCTTTAAACTTTCTGATAAGTCTTCCTAGGACAATTTTTCAGATACTTCTTTGCGTTGATTCAAAATCAGTACTTCAGGCTCTTGAATTATCAAAGTTACAAACAAGATCAGAAATGATTCTGGAAATAAGTCACTTGATTCATAATTTATCTTTAAGAGGCACTGATATTACTTTCTGCTGGATACCTTCTCATAGTTCTTTTAGTTATAATAATAAAGTTGACAGGGCTGCCAAACGGGGAGCTAATAACTCACCAGATTCAAACAATATCCAGCTTTCTCTCTCGTTGCACGAGAATTACACTTTAGTGGACAACTACGTCTGGAAGCAGTTCCAATTAAAACAGAAAAAGTATGATAAATGTCACATGAACTTTGAAGTTAGCAAAATACTTAAGCAGCTTCATGCCAACAGAACTATACAGTCCCTTATGTACAGATGGAAACTTGATGCATTCAAAACAAAATATACCAATAACATAGTGTGTCTGTGTGGAAAGAAGATAACACATAGTCATATTCTTTCTTGCGTTAGGGTAAAACGACATATTCCAACACTATCTGTGAGTACAGTTTCTGACATATTTGCCTCATCATCATTACTGTATGAATTTTTTGTTAGCCTGTCAAAAAGTCCTATAGCGAATTACCTTTAAAATGTTATTTGACTTGTTCATTGTTGTGGTTAGTCAATTATTAGTTTTACTTTTTATTCATTTCTTCCGGATATTTACTAATTTTGTTTGTCAGTTTGTTTGTTTAAATCGATAATTATGGTAACATTATTTGTTAGTTTTACCTTCCCCTCTTCAAAACAGTTGTTTTCTGGATCATCTTTTCTCAAATTCAAAATTGACAATTTTCAAATATCTTCTTCACTCCTCCTCTATCACACACATATATATATATATATATAGAGAGAGATAATCTATGTGTATATGTATATATATGTGTGTGTGTGTGTGTCTAGAGAGAGAGAGAGGGAAAGAGAGAGCGAGAGACAGACAGACATATAGACAGACTCATAGATAAACAGACACATAGATGGACAGATTAGATAGATACATAGATTAGATAGATTAGATAGATAGATAGATAGATAGATAGATAGATAGATAGATAGATAGATAGATAGACAGATAGATCTCTGTGTGTGTATGTGTATGTGTGTTTTGTGAACGAGAGACTGACAGAGAAAGAAATCGAGAGAAACCAAGAGAGGAGAGAGAGAGAGAGAGAGAGAGAGGGGGGGGGGGGGGGGGCGGGAGGGGGAAGTACATTGTATGACGTCAGAAAAAGGGAAGAAATGTCACTCTCACAGATTAAGAGGTATTTATAGCCAACACTCTGTAAGCTGTGTGCAGATTTGTCCGTGTTTTCCGCTTACAGTATGACGGATTGTTGTTGTTGTTGTGGTTGATGTTGTTGTCGATGATTCTGTTGTTGTTATTGTTGCTGTTGTTGATGTTGTTGTTGCTGTTGATGTTGATGCTGTTGTTGTTGTTGTCGTTGTTGTTGCTGCTGTTGTATGCTGATGCTGTTG
>CM060305.1:140800291-140805291 GCA_030674185.1 Monoplex corrugatus
TGAATTTGAAGCGAGGGAGAGGGGATGGGCGCCGCCCTCGTGATGCTGGCCCCGGGAAAATTTGAGGTCTCTGCCTCCTCACTCCCCTATGACCCCAATGGAACTATCTAGGTAGGACCTCAGGACCTGGCCAGCTCATGGGTTTATATGCAGGCTCAAGGCTTGTGTCGTGATCATTCTGGATCTTCTCCATCACATGGCACCTGTGACGTTAGTGCATGTGGAATTCATTCCGAGCGTGGAGACGTCGTCATGAGAAATGGAAACTGAAACTGAAACCTCTGGTTTGTTTCTGTTGCCGATTCTGTTCAAAATATGTTGTTTGTTTTTGTCATCTGTTGTCAAGAGAATCACACCATCGATAGCGTGTTTGCAAAACTTAACCGAGCAGTTCTTCACACAACCGAAACTGCACTTTGGACATTAGACCCAACAATCAGTAATCGCCAAGATCCTTAAAGACATAAAACGCCAAGACCACACTCATCGTTCCGTGATTATTACGTCTGGTTGCTCCTCATCTTTGTTTTACAATGAAAAGACATCAACAAACAATGTGGCAAGACAAAATGACATCAATTCAGACAGATAGGAAAAAGCGCTGTTGACCCACGAACAACATACAATTAATGTATATATACTTATATATATATAATATGCATATATATACATTGTGTGTGTGTGTGTGTGTGTGTGGTGTGTGTGTGTTGTATGTATAAAACAATATTAAGTTAAAGTATTTGAAAGTCTATCGAAGAAGGATTGTATCACATTCGGACAGTTCCGCGAGCGTTCCACCCATGTCTGCCATCTATTATTGGGTAGACTCCTCAAGCCTGTGCAAAACTTTATGCACTGCCAAGACCTTAACTGAAATTAGGGGGAAGGGGATAGAACGGGAATCTGAAACACTGACAGCACCACAAGAATGATTGCAATATTAACTCTTTGACTCCCGCGTCCTATCCACTGACTGCAAAAACTTAACCCTTTGAATCCCTCGCTCTATCCACCAGCTTTTTGAAGGCAGGAAACTGGTGGATAGGGTGAGGGTGTCAAAGGGTTAAGTTTTTGCTTTGCTAGCATGGTTGGCAATTCAGAACGCTGGTGGATAGGGTGCGGGAATCACAGAATTATAGTATCCCAGAGAGGAGTTAAAAGTCTGTGTCACCTCAGGCCCCAGCAACTTCGGGGTTACGGGACAACCTGACTTTCACCTATTATTATAGTCACTGAACTTGCCTCCCCCCATTGGGATGCCGGGGGCTCTTTCAGTATAAATAGTATCCCCACTTTCTGGAAATTCTGTGCTAGAAATTTCCTCTTTTCTTTCACTCTTTTTGTTTCTTTCTTCCTCCTTTGCTTTGTGTCATTTCTTCCTATCATTTTCTGCCTTGCTGGTCCATTCACCTGTATGTGTTCGATAAAGTCTTACATACTTGTTCTTAGGATTGATAATTGGGTACATGCATTAAGTGCAATTTTGGCTCTAGGGAGGTGAGATATGCGGAAGCAATTTTAGGGAATTCGAGCCCGTTTTTGTATATGTTTTGGTGTCCTTATGTATGCTTAGATTTAGTATTTGTATTCAGATGTGTTTTTTTAAGTCCCTGTGCGATAAATTGGACGGAGTGGTCAACACCAGGCGCATCCTCTTAGATTATGTGAGCGAATCCATTGGTATGTGTTCTTATTTTTCTTTTTTTTTTCTTCTGTTGATGTGTTGTATGTTTTTAACTGGTTTTAGCCCTGATATGGCTGTACGCTGTCGGCTGGGCTTTAAATAACAATAACAATAACTGAACTTGCCCTACTTGACAGCCACCGATAGCGGATGGAAACTGATAAGCCTCTGCACCACGTAGCTTGTTTCAAAACAACCGAAACTCTTGACGTCACTGCAAAAGTACATTGCGACACAACCAAACTTGTGGCCCGTTTTGCACTAACTGCACTGCGGTTTTGTGGCGACATGGACACCGTTCTGATCGCCTTAGCCCCTGCTTTGTTTAGCTCTCTCTCTCTCTCTTTTTCTGTCCTGCCTCTCTGTCTGTCTCTCTCCTGCCTCTGTCTGTCTGCCTCTCTCTCTCTCCTGCCTCTCTGTCTGTCTCTCTATCTCTCAGTTTCTGTCTGTCTGTGTTTCTCTCTCTCTGTCTCTGTCTCTCTGTTTCTGTCTGTCTGTCTGTCTGTCTGACTCTCTCTTTCTCTCTCTCTCTCTCACTCTGTGTTTCTGTCTCTGTTTCTGTCTGTTTCTGTCTGTCTGTCTCTCTCTCCCTCTCTCGCTTGAAATGTTGACGTCATTGCGAAGCTGCGATATAACACCACAATAATAAACCCACCCAGAGACATTTCTTTTAACACCAAAGACGGAAGCTTGCCATCCTCATCATGAACAAGTTTCCCGCTCACATTTAGACGTGTCAAAAAGCGGTTGCCGGAATTAAGGAATAGTCTGTGTACTTCAGAGTCCATCGTGTTTCAAAACTCGTGCACTTGTAGCGTATCACATGCACTAGGAAAGGAAGTTCATAAGCACTGAAAACATTGTTTTTACGTCACATCACATAATCACATAGTCGGCCGTCGCTCCAAGTCACGAATGACTCATGTGGGAAGATTAAAAAGAAGAGAAAAAAAAGCAGAAGAGAAAAAAAAAGTTTCCCGCTCACATTTAGACGTGTCAAAAAGCGGTTGCCGGAATTAAGGAATAGCCTGCGTACTTTAGAGTCCATCGTGTTTCAAAACTCGTGCACTTGTAGCGTATCAACATGCACTAGGAAAGGAGGTTCATAAGCACTGAAAACATTGTTTTTACGTCACATCACATAATCACATAGTCGGCCGTCGCTCCAAGTCACGAATGACTCATGTGGGAAGGGAATAAAGATTAAAAAGAACAGAAAAAAAGCAGAAGGAAAAGAAAAAAAAAGAAAAAAAGAAAGAAAGAAAAAAAAAAAAGAAAGAAAAAAGGGTATGGCATCGTGTTCTTTTTGCTTCTTAGCATCCTTTAAACACACTTCGTGCAATATTTATCTTTGAAAGTAGGCCTATTTCGATGAATTTTCAGTGACTGTATTACCGAAGCGCATCAAATTTATAACTTAAATGTGATTTAAATCCGTTCATGAGTATCAGAATATGAATACGTGGTTATTTATTCAATTAAGACTAGCAGATCAACTATCAGACCATATACGTATATATTAATCGTATCCAGCTGAAACTGACCGTAATAATTTGTATACATATGTTATATTAATCGTATCCATCTGAAGCTATCTGTCAATGTGGATGTATGGTCTAAAATGTGTCAGGAGTGTTGATTCTTGTTCTCTTTTCGTTCACCGTCTGCAAGGTCAGACTACATTTGGCAATAAATGCTGTTGTTTTTATTTATTCATGTTTTTATTTATCTGTTTATTTATATGATCCATTTTATACAGGCTCTGCTGGCTGCCATTCAGCTTGGTGGTAAGAATATTTGTAGTCAGCCATGTCTTTCTGTTAAGACTGTCGAAGATAAAATGCACAGATACACATGTCATTTACATGTAACCAAGATTGTTCCAATGATAGACTGATACAATACTAGCATTAAAAACGTAGACTTGATAAAACTGTGGATAGGTAGGACCTCAGGACCTGGCCAGCTCATGGCTTTATGTGCAAGCTTAAGGCTTGTGCCATGATCACCATACACATGGCACCTGACCTATGACGTTAGTGCACATGGAATTCATTCCGAGCGCAGAGACGTCGTCTTGAGAAACTGAAATTGAAATTATCGATAAACCACAGAGATACCCTTGCTGACTTTACGGATTGTGCTCGCGTTTTGCGTTACTGTCACCTTGGCTTTTGACCGAGCCTGATAAAGCTTACAAGATAATTATTTAATTCCTTCCCTTTCTTTGTATTTCTTGACTACATCACACATTTGTGCCTAGTTTGATTAAATTCACATCACACATTCGTGCCTAGTTTGATTAAATTCTTTCTATTTCAGCTCAGATATCTTCCGCATTTCGGACCAACTTAATTAATATTAAACAGTTTCAGACCATATTATGCGTTCGCAACTACTTATACATTATACTACCATACATTATTATTATTGTTGTTGTTGTTGTTGTTACTGTTGTTGTTGTTATTATTATTATCATTATTATTATCATACTATTATAATATTACTTATATATACATACATTCACACAGAGATAGACAGTCTAACAGACAGACACTCATGTGTCAATATCAAATAACCCTTTTTTTCTTAAAGAAAAAGATTGAGGAGAAAAATAAAGCACAGCTTAGACACTTGAGACGTCTATTGAAAGTTTCTTTTTTTTCAAAGCGACGTGATAGTAGATAACAGAAAGCAACTAACAAACAACAACAGCAGCAACAACAACAAAACCCGGACAGAAAAAGAAAACACAAAACTGAAAGGCGACGTGCTCTTTCTCTGCCTGTCTGTCTGACTGTGTGTCTCTCTGTCTCTCTCTGTCTGTATCTCTGTCTGTCTTTCTTTCTCTGTCTGTATCTCTCTGTCTGTCTCTCTGTCTGTGTCTCTCGCTCTGACTCACTCTGTGTCTCTCCCACTCTGTGTGTCTCTCTCTCTGTCTCTGTCTCCATCCGCGTTTCACACGAAGAAAGAAATCAGATGTTAGTTAAACACAACACAAACACAACACAACACAACACAACACAACACAACACAACACAACACAACACAACACAACACAGCACAACACAACGCAACACAACGCAACACAACACAACGCAACGCAACACAACACAACACAACACAACACACTCAGTACATCGTCCTCTCAGTCCATTACAATCAATACAGCCATATCCAGTCCAACTCAAAACAACACAACACAGCACAACACAGCACAACACAGCACAACACAATACAGTACGACGCAATCAGGTTGCCTCGTTTGAAAGAGCCGTGGACTCAAGATATGATGTCTCGAGTTCATTCTCAGTGT
>CM060305.1:140810291-140815291 GCA_030674185.1 Monoplex corrugatus
GAAGCTGGTGGATAGGGTGAAGGAGTAAAATGAAGGAAGCTGGTGAATAGGATGAGGGTGTGAAAGGAACGGAAGCTGGTAGATAGGATGAGGGATTGAAAGGAGCAGAAGCTAATGGATAAGACGAGGGAGTGAAATGAAGGGAAGCTGGTGGATAGGGTGAGTGAGTGAAATGAAGGAAGCTGGTGGATAGGATGAGGGAGTGAAAGGAACGGAAGCTGGTGGATAGGATGAGGGAGTGAAATGAAGGAAGCTGGTGGATAGGATGAGGGAGGAAATGAAGGAAGTGGTGGATAGGATGAGGAAATGAAAGGAAGGGAAGTGGTGGATAGGATGGGAGTGAATGAAGGAAGCTGGTGGATAGGATGAGGAGTGAAATGAAGGAAGCTGGTGGATAGGATGGGGAAATGAAAGAAGGAAGCTGGTGGATAGGCGAGGAGTGAATGTGAGAAGTGTGGATACGGTGAAGAGTGAAATGTAAGACGCTGGTGGATAGGGTGAGGGAGTGAAATATAAGAAGCTGGTGGATAGGGTGAGGGAGTGAATTGTGAGAAGCTGGTGGATACGGTGAGAGAGTGAAATGTAAGACGCTGGTGGATAGGGTGAGGGAGTGAAATGTAAGAAGCTGGTGGATACTCGAAAACAGATTTTCCCCTTTGGAGCAAGAAGACTTCCATAGTTAACAAAGAAAGATCATCTGGTATCGACCCTCTTTAGTTTAAAACCTTAGGACGGAAGGAACACTCGACGGCCACAATGCTTCATGCGCAGTCAAGCGAATTCGATCAATACAATACAATACAATACAATACAATACAATACAATACAATACAATACAATATTTTATTTATATAGCGCAAAATCTTGATAAAATCAAATCTAAGCGATCAGTAACACAAACACAGACATCTCCTTTTATTATCTGTGGCTGAGTCTAGGTCAGCGTGACCTGACTCTCACGTGAATAGCTGCTGGAGTAAATGATGTGTTGGCATTACTCAGTGTTTTCCGGTGTGTGGTGGTGGTGATGGCTTGGCATCTGGGTCAGATTCATTAAACTGTTTGATGACACCGCGGATGACGTAGAATGGGTTGTTTACAAGAACTGCATTTTTCAGAACTACGAGATTTCGTTCTTGTTCTTATTATTATCACTTTTATATTATCATTTTTATTTTACAGTACAATACAGCACACACGCGTGCTCTCTGTTATCACTCACATATGCACGCACCCACGCACTTGCGCGCGCACACACACACGCACGCGCGCGCGCGCACGCCACACACACACACACACACACACACACACACACACACACACACGCACACGCACACGTTGTAAGTAAGAATCGTCAGAACAAAACATTTTCCCAAAGCGTATAACGAGAACACAAAATCAAAAAGTTATAAATGTGATTTATTGCTTATTCACAAATCAACAAGCAAACAACCATACGTAGGAAAAAAAATCAAATGAATGTACAAATAAAAAGATCAATAAAAACACCTATCAGCTTGTACTATGAACGTAAGCTGAGTTCAGTGCTGTCAAGTCTACCTGAAAAGTGTTCGACAATATGTTTCAACTATTATTTTTTTCAATGAAAAAAAATGTACAAGAAAAGAGAGAGAGAGAGAGAGAAGAAGAGAGAGAGAGAGCGAGAGAAAAAGAGAGAGAGAGAGCGAGAGAAAAAGGAGAGAGAGAGAGAAAGAGAGAAAACAGAGAGAGAGAGAGCGAGAGAAAAAGAGAGAGAGAGAGCGAGAGAAAGAAGAGAGAGAGGAAGAGAGAGAGACGAGAGAAAAAGAGAGAGAGAGGAGAGAAAAAGAGAGAGAGAAGCGAGAGAAAAAGAGAGAGAGAGAGCGAGAGAAAAGAGAGAGAGAGAGCGAGAGAGAGAAAGAGGAGAGAGAGAGAGAGCGAGAGAAAAAGAGAGAGAGAGAGCGAGAGAAAAAGAGAGAGAGAGAGAGAAAAAGAGAGAGAGAGAGCGAGAGAAAAAGAGAGAGAGAGAGAAAAAGAGAGAGAGAGAGCGAGAGAAAAAAGAGAGAGAGAGAAAAAGAGAGAGAGAGAGCGAGAGAAAAAGAGAGAGAGGAGAGAAAAAGAGAGAGAGAGGGGAGAGAGAGAGAAAAAAGAGAGAGAGAGCGAGAGAAAAAGAGAGAGAGGAGAGAGAAAAGAGAGAAAGAGAGAAGAGAGAGAAGAGAGAGAGAGAAAAAGAGAGAGAGAGAGAGAAAAAAAAAGAGAGAGAAGGAGAGAAGAAAAGAGAGGAGAAAAAGAGAGAGAGAAAAAAAACAACAAAAAGGAAAGAAAGAAGCCGTTAAACAAGCACAAAAAAACAAAAATAAAGCAAAAACAACAACAACAACAACAACAACACGCAAAACAAAGAAAGAATAACGTCAACAAAACAACGTCACAGTAGTTCACAAAAACAACGAGTAATAAACACAATATGCTTACACCAGCTTCCGCATAAACAGACCACTGACTTGTCCATTAGAACTAGTTATCACAGTTTCCGCTTCAGTATACTCTCAAGAGCATGTCGCGATGTGTGGAGAAATTACACGTCCGTCATACACGATTCTGCCATGCGATGAGAATACAAACTACCAGTGGCAAATTACAATGGCCCCCATAATATCCGGAAAATCACAGGTTATCACAGATCCAAGCAATTTTGCACTTGGCAAGCCATAGTTCATTCCACACGTACTGTAGTACGTTTGGTTTACACTGAAAGTGTATATTATTTACCCACCTATTTCATAACGACAGAATTTCACTGAGGAAGAATACTGGGTTCACAAATAGTCCACACTCCAGCAATGATCCACACCCAAATTATGGTCCACATCCCCAAAATGGTCCACAGCCCAATATTGGGCCACATCTCAATTATGGTCCACACTCTAATAATGATCCACACTCCAAATGGTCCAGTAATAGTCCACACTCAAATAATGGTCCACACCCCAATAATGGTTCACAATCCAATAATGGTCCACATTCCAATAATGGTCCACAATAATGATGGCCCACATTCCAATAATGGTCCTCACTCTAATAATGGTCACACCCCAAATGGCCAATAATGGTCCACACCCCATTAAGGGTCCACATTCCAATAATGGTCCACACCCCGTTAAGGGTCCACATTCCAATAATGGTTCACACCCTGTTAAGGCTTCACACTCCAATAATGGTCCACACTCCTATAATGGTCCACACCCCAATAATGGTCCACTCTCCAATAATGGTCCACACTCCAATAATGGTTCACAGTCCAATAATGATCCACACTCCAATAATGGTTCACAGTCCAATAATGGTCCACACTCCTCTTGTGGTTTGAAAAAACGTTTCTTCTCACTCGTGTCTTTAAAAATATCATTCCATGAATATTTATTATTTTTAAAGAATATTTATCCCTTAAGTCTATAGTTTATGAGGATAAAAACAAAAACGTTGAGCTTATGTCCCGTAAACTCTTTTTGTGTTCTACAATAAGAACAACGGGGCATATGGGCAAGCTTTTTCTCGCACATTCACTATGATTTGATATTCTTCTTTCGTTGTTCGTGATTTTTGTCGTTGTTCGTGCCAGTTAAAAACGTTCCCTCTTGTTTCCTTAGATCAACGAGAACACACATGTTAATATGGTCACCAACTGCAGTTATACTTTAAGTCAATCTCGTTTTCCTCTGTCAACTCGTAACTCAAATCCAGTTTAACGTTTGAAGCTTGTCCGTTCGTCTTCTTCAAAAAATAACTTTGACCACTAAAAATTCATATCGGTCATAATCTATGCTGATAGACGTCTCCAGTTTTCATCATAGCAAGGAATTTGTTCCAGAGAAATTCATCACTCGGGAGTTTTATGCGCCCCACCCAAATCTGTCAGTAAATATCTGGCAGACTCTATAGCCTTAGCAAATCACTATGCACTGGCTAGATCTTGAAATAGGAGGAGAGGGTGAGGGTGAGGGGTAGTCGTGTTGGGGCGTGGAAGAGGGGGGTTAGGGGGGGGGGGAGGGAGAGAAAGGAATCTATGAAACGTTAAACTGAGATGACTATTGTAGCATTTAGATGGGCAGCGAACGGGACAGGTTTTAATGTTGCTAGGTTAGGATTGACCTCGGGACAAGATATATGATATCTCGAGTTCAGCTCGAAATATGAAAGACTGTCTGTTCACTGCCCACGTCACTGCTTTAATTATTCTGGTGATATCAGTCTATCGTATCACAAATTGTCTCCTCCCCTCCCCCCCCCCCCCCCCCCCCCCCGCTCTCTCACCCACTCCCGTCCATTTTCAAGACGTTGAAAGAGCATAGTGTTTTTCGTAGGCTCACGGAACCTGTCAAATAAATAGATGGGAGATTGGGTGGAGCGCACATGGACTAGTCCGAGTGCGATGAACCCCTTAAACAAACCGCAAATCCTTTCGTCTTCGTCCAAAAGGGATATCTTTTGAGGGAGCCGTGGAGTCAAGATCTTATATCATAAAAACATCTAAATCTAATTCAAAGTGACTCCTAGCGTTCAAACAAATAGAAACCAGAAATACACAAAAAGAGAACTAGATCGTACATTTGATACAACAAGACAAGATACAGCAAATCTTCGGCCAGCTGGCCTTTGTCAAGCATATTCAAAAAGCAACTAAGAATAAATGCACAAAACGTAATGGATGAAACAAGTACTCAAAAGAGACTTGACAGGAAACATGACATCATAGGATAAGGACACATATGAAAACACTGTAATACAAACACAACGTAATACAAAGAGAATGTAGTCATTAAAGAAATAAGAAATCTAAACCATTGTGACTGTCAGCTTTCAAGCGAACAGGAACCAGAAATAACAGAAAAATAGAATTAGAATGCGTATTAATATAACAAAAGGCGCAAATTTTCTCTCAGCTGCCCTTTGTCAAGCGAATAAATAAATTAATTAATAAATAAATGAATGCGTAAAACAGAATGGAGGAAACAGTTCTC
>CM060305.1:140820291-140827791 GCA_030674185.1 Monoplex corrugatus
GAGGACTGTACGTTTTCAATACCAAATTCGTCGAGAGCATCAATCATTTCTGGACTGTACGTTTTCAATACCAAATTAGTCCAGAGCATCAATCATTTCTATAGTAATATTGTCTGTTCCTGGGGCTTTTCCATGTTTCATCTTCTTCATAGCTGCTCTAACTTCATATTTCATTACTGGTGGTCCTTCAAACTTCTTTCTTATGATGTGTTCCTCTCTTCTGTCATCGTCAAAGAGGCCTCCAGTGTGCTCTCACCATTTTTCTAATATTGTGTCTTTTTCGAAAATAATAGTACAATCTTTTAATTTTAAGCAACCAATTGATGTGCATGTCCTGAACTATATTTAAGTAGTGATGCAATGTGCACGCGTGTGTGTGTAAGAGGAGAGAGAGAGAGAGAGAGAGAGAGAGAGAGAGAGAAGAGAGAGAGGGGGAGGAGAGAGAGAGCATGTGTGTGTATGTGTTCTCCGTCCGCACGCGCGGATACACACACACACACACACACACACACACCACACACACACACACACACACACACACACACATAATCACACAACACATCACCAGCCACCACACACACACATTCACACAACACAACCACACACACCACACACACATCACACACACACACACACACACACTCACACACACGCACGACACACACACACACAAATTTATACCCAGACACATCACACAGACTCACTCACACACAAACATTCACACACACACACCACACACACACACACACACACACACACACACACACAACACTTCTCTCAGACTCACACACACAGTGACTCACACACACAGAGACTCACACACCACGCGCACACCACACACACACAACACACACACACAACACACACACACACACACAACACACACAGACTCTCGTCTCTCTGTCTGTCTGTCTGTCTGTCTCTCACTCTCTGACACACACACACACACACACCACACACACACACACACACACACACACACACACCACACACACACACACACACTTTCCTCAATTATTACCAATCAGTAAGATAAACACGTACTCGTAATTCACAAATCTAGGCCATGGACAAGTCCTCTCTTTCACCTTCGTCGATCAAAGGAGACAGTTTCTTGTCTTCTTTCTGGGCAAAACCGTTAGTGAAACGGGATTCCTGTTTGATGGGGGGCAGCTTGCGACAAGACTCCCGCCTCTCCAGACGCCGTCGTGATACAGGAGGAATCCCTGATACAGGAGGACCTCCTCCGTCAGCATGGGAGGAATCTCGGTCCACTGTCGACGCGGAGTCTACCGATTCTGCGGACAGTGTCGTGGATGATCTGGAACCTTCCAGAAGCCTGACGAGCTTCTTTCTCGGCTGCTTTTTTGTGGCCGCTGCTTCTGGAGGGGTTCCTGATCCGGTTGATCCAGAGGACGTGGTGGTGTCTGAAGAGGTTGTGGTGGTGGTTGACGTTTTGTCTGCCTTTGCAAGAGGAGTCTTCTCTGTTCTTGCTGAGGTTTTGTCTGCCTTGACGCTGATTTTGTTCTCTACTTCCGTCCCGTTGAGCTCATGTGGTACTGTCAGATGGTTGGGTGAGGCTGTGTGGAGAGGGGACGCGTTCACACTGCCGGGGATATTCCTGTGGATCAGAGAAAGATGACATGTATTGCACTCAGGGAGATTACCTTTGTGCTCCCCCCTCCCCCCATTTTCTACGCCACTTTTAATGGCCGCAGAAGCTGGAACAGTTTTTACAATGCGATGATGATGATGATGTCGATGAGGACGATAATCATGATGCTATGGAGTTCCATCTAGGATTGAGACTGCGTGACAAGGCTGTACTCTACGCTTACTATCATAATGTATCCTGGATTCAAACAGGCCCGAGAGATACAGACACCTGCGGTGTTGGTCAGAAGATTTGATCAACACCCTCAATGACGCATTCCTGAAGTGGATGAGACTCGACTGTGTGGTCCCAGTGATTACATGCATTTGTTGTTGTTGTTGTTGTTGTTGTTGTTGTTGTTGTTGTTAATTCTCTCCACTTCCAGGGGGAGGGATAGGGGAGGTGGAAAGAGAAAGATAAAGGAAACCAAACAAGTTGATCGATATTCCTGTGAATCAGAGAAAGACGACATGCGTTTGTTGTCATTGTTGTTGTTGTTGTTGATTCTCTCCACTTCGACAAGGAGGGATATGGGAAGGTATACAGGGAAAGACAAAGGAAAGCAAAGAAGATAGTCGATATTCCTGTGGATCAGAGAAAGATGACGTACATTCGTTGTTGTTCTTGTTGTTGTTGTTATTCTTGTTGTTGATTCTCTCCACTTCGAGGGGTAGGGATAGGGGAGGTGGAAAGAGAAAGACAAAGGAAACCAAACAAATAGTCGATATTCCTTGTGGATCAGAGAAAGATGACATACATTTTGTTGTTGTTGTCATTGTTGTTTTTGTTGTTGTTGTTGTTGATTCTCTCCACTTCGAGGTGGAGGGATATGGGAAGGTGGACAGGGAAAGACAAGGGAAGGGCGAACAAGATAGTCAGTCATACAATTTTTTCCTGTAGAAAATAAAAAAAGAAAGTAGTCAAGGCGTTCTAATAATCTCCCCTTTTACACAAAAATTCTTACAGAGAATCCAAACCTTGTACTCTTCAAGGTCTATGTAACCTTGAAGAAACAGATCAAATAAAAGTGGACCAGAAGAAAAGACGATAGACTTGTACAACAACAAAAACAAAATGAAAATACTGTCACAAGTTCCCAAGAACTTGTTCGCACATGTGCCTAAATAAATGTTGATTTTAGACACTTTTTGCCATGACTTCCAAACTTAAGCAGTAGCGACTTCTCAACAGTCTGCTCATGTGACCCAAATTTGACAAAGATCCACCCAGAAACAGCCGAGAAAATCTTACTAACATATTTTCATATTCATACTCATGTTCATATTCATATGTATATTCATTTTTGTTACAGTGGATTTACCATGAGAAACTCGGGCTGATCTCCCCTTTGAAAGCACGTCGCCGCAGTGCAGCTCCATCTGTTGTTTTTTGTTGTTGTTTTTTTAATTTTTTTAGTAAGACTTCAGGAAAGCAAGAAGGCTAATAGGCCTTCAAGGAGAGGGAACTGGGAACTCAACCTATCTCTCCAATATTTTATGTAAGTGTAGCCGGGCGAATACTCTGCTCTTCACGATTTTCAACTGAGATCTTTAGCGTGCGCGGGCCAGAAACACACAGGTACACGGACAGACACACGGACACACACCTATCGCCTGTCAATATGAAACAATTTACTTGAATGAAAAAAATGTGGGTGGGAAGAGATTGAAAAGGAAAGCCGTAAAAGAGATGAACTTGCGAGATACGCGACTATGATATAGGTAATTACGTTCCTAGAAAGTAAGATTTATTTCCCATGACTCTGCACACTTTCTACAAGTTTGTAACCAGAATAGTTGGCAATTTCGTCAGTCTGGAAATGCAATTATTGTTAGTACTGAGATCGATCTTAACGTGTATTTAAGTAAGGACACAGGATTTAGTAATTACGTGAAAGTTTGCTGGAATGTGTATGTTCTTAAATTCACACACACACACACACACACACACACACACACACACACACACACACACACACACACACACACACACACACACACACACACACGCACGCACGCATACACACACACACACACACACACACACACACACACATACTCACAGACATTCACAGAGGGAACACTCAACCGATTACGTGTGTAATGGTTGACCCGAGTTGTCATGCTCTCACCCACCTGGTGACTTATCTTGGTCATGAACATGAGGCCGATGAACTTCATGAAGGCCCTCTAAAGCCAGTTGACTTCTTTCAAGAAGTTTGTCCCCTCGGTGACGCCATGTCAGAATCACCCCTTATATCGTTCAGCCTTCTGGTTGAGACAGTGTACCAAGGGACAAGGGTGGCAGAATGGTTCAAACGTTCGCCTGCTAATAACTAAACTCGAGGTTCCGGGTTCGCTCCCCGTAGAGGCCTCAGTTTGACCGGAAAATCGAACTGAACGTCTAGTCCTTCGGAAGGGGACGAAAAATCAGTCGGACCCGTAAAGATCCCACGTAACTTGAAAATCGTGAAGAGCAGGGAATTGCCTGGCTGCCTTGGTATAAAACAATTGGAGAGATAGATTGATTTCCCAGGTCCCTCCTTTTGAAGACCAATTAGACTTCTTGCCTTTTTGAAGTCTTGGTAAAAAAAATGTGAATAGGAATATGAATCAAGGGAGAGAAGATGGGCACCGTCTTCATAATGCTGGCCCCGAGAAATGTCAAGGTCTCTACCACCTCACCCCTCTACGACCCCAGGGTCATGGGACTATCTATCTATCTACCAAGGAGCCAACCGTAAAAGATTCAGTAGGTAGATGAGGACCAGTGTTTCCGTTCATCCTACAAGAAGGATGCGGCTGCCAGAAACAAAGGTACTACTACCCCTATACAGAGCCTCCTGCACCCCAGAAATGGACAGAAAAAATTACAGAATGGAACCTGATAGAACTTTGCCCAACCCAGGAATTCAACCACAACCGTGAGACATGGAGGCATTCGGTGCAGTATGTCAGTACAGCGCAGTAGCGACTGTTGCAGGATGTGGGATCTGTAAGCTGTATCCATCGCTAAACAACTCTTGATAATGATCATGTTGGGTCGGATTAGTGATCCAGATTTGGTAATGGTCTACCCATAAACAACGGAAAAACTGGACTTGATACATTTTATTCACAGACACCGCACACGGACGATCAATCCCGCAGGTCTCTTCGGTGTTTATGAAAAATGCATACACCTGCGCATATAACGTACAAGAACCGTCTACTCGTCAAAAACTAAACGACATCCCAACTGAAACAAAAAGACACGCTCAAGACGCACGCGTGCGCGCACGCACACACACACACACACACACACACACCCCACACACCACACACACACATACACACAGACACACACACACACACCACACACACTACACATACACATACACACACACACACACACATACACACAGACACACCACACACACACACAACACATACACATACACACAGACACACACACACACACACACACACACACATACACACAGACACACACACACACACATACACATACACATACACACACAGACACACACACACACACATACACTAATATCACTCATAGTGAAGAGACGTTAAATCAAAGAACGAACGAACACACACACACACATACACACACACACACACACACACACACACACAACACACACACACACACACACACATACACATACATACACATACATACACATACACACAGACACACACACACACACACACACACACACACATACACATACACACAGACACACACACACATACACATACACTAATATCACTCATAGTGAAGAGACGTTAAATCAAAGAACGAACGAACACACACACACACACACACACACACACACACACACACACACACACACACACACACAAACCCACGCAAGCACACAGACATACACTCACACACATACACATGCACGCACCACCACCACCACCACCACCACCACCACTACCATCATTCTCCCACCTCCATCACAACCAAAGCCACCACTACCATCACGAACACTATACGATATACATTACAATCCATGATACAGACAATATTATAAAATCTCACCTATGCAAGCCTCCGATGACGCGCTTGGGAAAAGTCTCCATCAACTCCTGCTTGTCGAAAGCCCGCTTCTGCTGGAATTGCACACGCCGTCGATACAGCACGAAGTCCGCAAACAACAGCAGTAAGATGACTAGCGCCAGAATCAAGTGAGGCATCAACAGCATCATCAGATTCTGTGAAGAAACCGCCATTACCATGGCGGGCGTCGGATTGGTAACGAGGTTGGAGGCAGCCGAGGAAGGAGGAGAGAGAATTGTCGTTCTTGGTTCCGCCATCTTGGTCGCCGCTGTCACCATGGAGCATGGTCCTGATGAGGGTCCGGGCATCTGAAAAGTTGCTATATGTTGGCAAGGGGGTTTTGTTTTTCTTTCGTTCTTTTCCTTTTCTTTTCTCTCCATCGCTGGCTTAATGGTAGGGGCTTTCAATCAGTATTTTGTTCTCTCTGTGTCTCTCTGTGTCTCTCTCTCGCTCTGTCTCTCTCTCTGTGTCTCTGTCTGTCTGTCTGTCTGTCTGTCTGTCTCTTTCTCTCTCTCCCGCCCCACCTTCCCCTTTCCTTGACACTCGATCAAGGATCAAGATTATTTCATAACCCAGGTGGTCGTTGATTAGTGAAGTTTTAGCCGTGACCACAACTTCTCTAGGAGCCAGCATCTTAAGGGCGGCGCCCTTCTCCTCTCCTTCACTCCTTCAAAATTAGTCTCGAACCCGTTCTGATTTTTCTTCTCATTGTTCCCAGCAGCCTTTGTTTTTCAAGAAATTTCATTTCTTCAACTCTTTTCTTTTTGTATAACATTGAGAATCCTTTCACTCATAAACACACGCACGCGCGCGCGCGCACACACACACACATTCACAAACGATCACAAACGCACACACACATACACACACACACATACACACACCAACACACACACACACACACACACACACACACCACACACACACACACACACACACACACACACAACTAAAAAACAAAAACAAAAAAAAAGAAAAGAAAGAAAAAAACAAACAAACAAAAAAAAGCATTGCATCCGTAAGTTTAAAGCATTGCACTCAAACGGTGCAGAAAATGCTGAGCGCTTTCTGCGAACATCTTAAAGTTGCACGCAAACTAAGTACGTACAAAACCAAAATGTAAGTAAAAAGGACAACGACAATTTACTTCTTTTAAAGTGTCTTCTTCGGTTCTTTGCCACACGGGCAGATGTGAAATTGTCCCATAACTCTGAGGTCTTAAAACAGTCAGGTTTTAGATACCTTTCTCCGGGGCCTGCATTGTAAGGCCGGTGCACATTTCCTCTCTCTTGTTGCTTTACCTTTGCATCCCAAAGAGGGATAAGTACCTGGCTAAATAGGTCATCATCATCATCATCATGGGCCCTGCCGCATGGCGTTGGCGATCATGGCCCTCTATATGAATCTATTCCTTGTCGCTGCAAGTACGTCTTCCACCCTCTCTGTCCTCAACCACCCTGCAAGTCCGTCCATATTTTCTCCCTGGGTCTACCTAGTGTTCTCTTTCCCTCCAGCTTTCCTGTTGTGACCAGATGCTCTAATTCCCCTTTCCTCATAAAATGTCCTATGAACGTTGCTTGTCTTTTCGTAATCTAAACAGGTATCACACACAAAAATGCGATATACTGATTTGTTTGTTTGTTTGTTTGTTCATGAAAAACAACTTGACGAGTGAAAAGAAGCTGTGTCTTTCTCACTTCAAAACGTGGACATGTGGCACGTACTAAGAAGACATTTTTATTTTTTATTTTAGTGGGACCATTTTCGAAGAACGGTAT
>CM060305.1:140832791-140842791 GCA_030674185.1 Monoplex corrugatus
TCCACAGTCGGTCGCCGCCTTTTTCTGTATCTGGTCCATGCAACTGGAACTATTTTTCTCCCGTCTATTCAACAGTCACACGTTCTGTGTTCCTACAAGTCTAACTTGAAGACTTATCTTTTTGTCCAGCAGTGATTACCACCTGTACGTGCCCTTTTCTTTTTCTTTTTCTTTCTTTCTTTTTTTGTTTTTTTGTTTTGTTTTTTGTTTTTGTTGCCCCACTCCCCTCCTGTTTCCCCCTCTCGGTTTGCGTGTCTTTTGTGCCCTAGATCCAGTGGAGTTTTGGTCGTTGTTGAATGATTGCTTTAGTGAATGATGAGAGCGTACGCTTTGGTTTGATTCGTATATTCAGATCTGGCGCCTTATAAACGTCATAAGTAGCAATAGTAGTAAGGTCATGCCTACATTCAGGCACCAGCCCCTGTCAGCATCATCGAATTTGATGGTAGCCGCGCTGCAGCGAGAAACCGCAAAACTCTCAACCATTTACTCCAGTCTTGCCTTCTGTATGCTACTTCACAGACCTTCAAACCACTAATGCTGGTGATGTTGTTCATATAGGAAGTAGGATGGCTGCCCGGATTTCTTTTGGCTTCAACGTTTCGTTGCAGAAAAAAACTAAAATAATAATAGTAGTTATGATAATAATAATAGTAACAGTAATAACAATAATAATAAACATTATGATAATAATAATAATGATAACAATAACAAATAATAATAATAAGAAGAAGAAGAAGAAGAATAGTGATAGAAGTAATAATAATGATGATGATGATGATATAGTAGTAGCAGCAGCAGCAGCAGCAGCAGCAGCAGTAGTAGTAGTATTAATATTAGCAGTGGTAGTAGTAATAATAATGATGATGATGATGACAATGATGATGATGATAATAGTAATAATAATAATATAATGATATTAATAATAATAATATAATAATAATGATGATGATGATAAAATAATAATAGTAACAATATAAATAATAATAATAATAATAATAATAATAATAAAAAATAATAATATCATCGGCAGCAAACTCAGTTATTATGACAAATAAGGCCAAGCTAAGCTTGCACCTTTCAAAAGACATCAGCCTGCCTTCAACAGACTACCGGATTTGAATGCTATAAACCGGCGTTCATTTCACACGGCCATAACCGGGTGAATGAAACTGAAACAGTGTGCACTGCAGACAGACAGGTCTCCTTGCAACTCTGAAAAATAAATCATTTCATTGACCTATCAGTCTGCGTACACGGTTAAATTCACGAACTGAACTGAATAAGAGTTTATTTAGGAAGGATTCATCGCGTTGGGGCTATTCCATATGCGCTCCACCCAATTCTGTCAATGATGATCCGGCGGACTCCGCATGACCTTGCTCAAAATTCTCTGCACTATGGAGTTCTTAACATATAAGAGAGGAGAGGGGCACCCTATGAAACACGAAGGCGACACATCCAAAATGGTTTGAGCATTAACCCTTTGACTCCCGCACCCTATCCACCAGCTGCAAAAACCGAACCCTTTGACTCCCCCACCCTATCTACCAGCTTCCTGCTGGAAGCTGGTGGATAGGTTGAGGGAGTCAAAAGGTTAACTTCAGAGGGAGTCAAAGGGTTAACTTCGGATAGACAGGGAACAGGCCCAGCCGTCGTGTTGTGGGCTGAGACTAAACTAGAGAAATAAGATCCTGGGTAAACAGCTGAACCAACTGAGCCAGCCAACCTGCTGAAATAGTAATGACAACAACAACAACAAATGAGGAGGAGGAGGAAGAGAACGGGGAGGAGGAGAAGAAGGAGGAGGAGGAGAAGCAGGGCAAGGAGGATAATATCAATGATGATGATGGTGATGATGATGATGATGATGATAATGATAACAACAACAATAATGATAACAACAACAACAACAATAATAACAATAATAATGATATAATAATAATAGTAATAATAATGATGATGATGATAATAATAATGATGATATAATAATAACAATGATAACAACAACAACAACAACAACAACAATACTACTACTACTACTAATAGTAATAATGATAAAGAAAGAAATGAAAATTTAGTCCACCTAAGAATCGACCCCACGACCCCTGCATTATAGCTTGGCGCTTTAACCAACTGTACAACGTGCCACTCAAACAATTAATTATGTGGTCCACATGAGCAAGGGCGCGCCTGGGTGGGTGTATGTTTCGAACCCCCGACCTCCACACTGTCAGCACATGAAACATTCAGTAGCCTCTCGCCATATAAGCTGACACTTCCAAAGGTTACTGCCTTTTTCTGAATGGTGGATTGCCTGTTTCCAAATGGCGGCATTTATATGCCATTCATGCTCAAGAACAATATTTTGAAAGGTATGGTGTGTAATTCCTGATTCTGCCGTTAAAAAGGGAGGGAAGGAGGGGGACAGAGAGAGAGAGAGAGAGAGAGACAGACAGACAGACAGAGATAGAGAGACAAAGAGAGAGAGAGACAGACAGACAGACAAACAGACACACAGAGAGAGACAGACAGACAGAGAGACACAGAAACAGAGAGGCACAGAGACAGAGGCAAAGTGAGAGAGGCGGGTGTGGAGTGGGATGATGTCTTCAGCAATGTTTACGATGAAAAGGGAGAAAAAGAGAGAGAGAGAGACAGACAGACAGAGAGAGAGAGAGACAGAAAAAAGAAACAGACAGACAGACAGAGAGGCGAGCGTGGAGTGGGGTGGTGTCTTCAGCAATGTTTACGATGTCTTCGTTTGTTTGTTGGGTTTAGTGTTTTGGGTTTTTTGTTTTGTTTTGTTTTTGTTTTTGTCGGTTGTTGCTGTTGTTGTTACTTATGCTGACGCAAGTTTTCAGTCTGTTTTCGAGACGTTCTTCAGGCTAAATGCGTCATCAGTATAGTCTCACACGGAAGCAAGCGTTTTCTGTCTTGTCTCGTGTGATGCAAATCATTGCTCAGCAGATGCTGGAGTGATCGTAACCAACATATCTTTTTTTTAATTTCAAGATGGATTCTGTTGCGTGATCTTCACAAGTTGCAGGTTCCACACTAGACCTGGAAAGAATGCTGGAAAAGAAAAGAAAAAAAAGGAATCACAGACAGGATTACTTACTTGCATCTGGAAAGGAAAAAAAAAAAAGAAGAGTCGCTGACAGGATTTCCTGATTGCATCTTGAAAGGAAAAACAGGAGTCTCTGACAGGATTTCCTGATTGCATCTTAGAGTTGGTCCACGCTACCTGCACATTATTCACCAAACATTGTTTTCATTACAAGGCCGCCTTGCTGATGAAACGTGAGCTTCAGTCTGGGTGCACTTCGTTTCACTTTCATTCGTTTCGCCAACAAATTTAGTCTGTGTTTGAATTGTGTGTGTGTGTGTGTGTGTTGTGTGCGTGTGTGTGTGTGTGTGGTGTGTGTGTGTGTGGTGTGTGTGTGTGTGTGTGTGTGTGTGTGTGTGTGTGTGTGTGTGTGTGTGTGTGGGGAGTGAGTGTGAGTAATTTTGGAACTTGGCGCTGGCGCGACACACACACACACACACACACACACACACACACACACACACACACACACACACACACACACACACACACACACACAAGCAAGCAGGCAGGCAAGCAAGCAAGCGCACACACACACAGTCCACATACATACTCACACATACACACACACACATTCACGCACGAACGCACACACACACACACACACACACCACACACACACACACACACACACACACACACACACACACACACACATACACAGAGAAAGAAAGAAAGAAAAACTCGTTGAATCTCACGTCCCCCAGTTTATTATAGAATATCTCGTGGCTCAGGACTGTGATGGTTTCTGACAGGACTGGCAAACAACCCAAAACTGCAGAAATCAAAACCACAGGAACATATACAAGACATCCGATCTTGGTGAAAGCTCTTTGAGCTGTGCGTGCTGTACGAGCTATGATATGCGATAAGAAAATTCGCATAGCCCTCCAAATACCTACATTTTATGATGTGCTTGCAGCATCCAGTCCACCCAACTGTAGATGGGTACCTGACATTCTTCAAAGTTAGGCAAGGTAAAACAGTCAAGGAGAGGAGATGGGCACCGCCTTCGTCGTAAAGCTAACCCCAACAAAGGTGAGGTCGCTATCATGGAGGGGTGGCCGAGTAGTTAAAACGCCCGCCTAGGACGCGAGAAACTTGTGTTCGACTCCTGAATCGTACAGCGATTTTTTCCCCTCCATTTTCCACTAGACCTTGAGTGGTGGTCTGGATTCTAGTGTTTTGGATGAGACGATGAATTGAGGTCTCCATTGCAGCTTGCACATAGCGCACTTTATAGATCCCACAGTAACAAAACGTCCAGGTAAAATTCTGCAGAAAAATACGTTTCTATAGGTAAGCAAAAATACACGCATATATATACATATATATACATGTACCTGTACATGTATATACATTGAATACATATACATATATATATACATATGTATATATATATGTATGTGTGTGTGTGTGTGTGTGTGTGTGTGTGTGTGTGTGTGTGTGTGTGTGTGTGTGTGTGTGTGTATAGACAGACATACATACATACATACATACATACATACATACATACATACATACATACATACATAGACAAAACAAGTTACGCAGCCAATGGCGACATGCTTTCACTGGGGAGAGCAACCCGCATATCACGCGGAAAAAAATTCGTTACTACAACAACAAGAACATAAATAAATAAATAGATAAATAAATAAATAAATAAATAAATAAATAAATAGATAAATAAATAAATAAGATCCAATCCAATCCAATCCCGTTTTCCTAAGACCTTAGGATAAAGGACAACCTTTATTTTTTTTAGACATATATGATTCTGCAATATTTTTATTGTGAACTCCCATTTTTTCTTTCTTCTCTCAAATATGTTGCCGAATAAACTTTTGCTTCCCCCACACAGTTACGCAACTCATACAATGCAGCAATACTAGCAAATACAACAGAAGTTAACCCTTTGACTCCCGCACCATAGCCACCGACTACAAAAACTTAACCCTTTGACTCCCTCAACCTATCCACCAGCTAGGGTGAGGGAGTCAATGGGTTCAGTTTTTGCTTTGCTAGCATGGTTGGCAATGCAGGATGCTGGTGGACAGGGCGCGGGAGTCAAAGGGTTAAACTGAAGGTTTACGAATTCTTGGGAGTTAAATTTGCTTTGACGATGTTTCACTGTGGGCGAACGAAGATGAGTTTCTTTCGCAGTGTGTACATGGGAGCTGGAGACTGCTTGTACTGACCCCCTTCGATCAAAGCAACACCCTTGCCTACCTCGTAGTTCACCAAGGTCAGGATGTCAAGGATGTCATGACTGCAAAAGTTCAACGTTACATTAAGACTTCAAGGTCACATTACATATTTAAATAGAAAAATGGCAGAAACGTGTAAAAGTAGAATCCTACAATAAGCAGAAATCATTCAGGAGAATCCGACAACAGCATCGGTATCTCACAGTGCAATCAAAATGTTTTATTGCTTCTTTGAGCAGCATTCTTATAACTAGTCCTCATATACTCTGAGAGTGGTATGACTTTTAAACTCAACAAAACGAAACGAAAACGAAACGAAACGTGTAACAGGACAGTGTAACTCGGACATGGACAATAATCCACACATATGCAGGATCTTGTTACCTGTTGCTTGGTGGATTGGTGTATTGTCGACGCTTTTATCTAAAGTAAGAACCAACTGGAGGAACTGCATTCAGCTGCCCAAGGAGCGATGTATGTGTGTCTTGTGAGATTTAGACGTAGGAAAGGAGGAGGACATTTGATTTCAGATTCTTCAGTCCTATAAATCAGAGACCACACGTTTATGATCTCTTCTTTTGTTGTTGTTGTTAGCGGTGGTTGCGTTTCTGATGTGTGTGTGTGTGTGTGTGTGTGTGTGTGTGTGTGTGTGTGTGTGTGTGTGTGTGTGTGTGTGTGTGCGTGTGTGTGTGTGAGAGAGAGAGAGAGAGAGAGAGTGAGTGAGTGTGTGTGCATGTGTGTGTATGTATGTGAGTTGGAGGTCGTGGTGTGTGTGTGTATCTGTACGTGCGTATGTGTGTGTGTGCGTAGGTGTGTGCGTGTGTACGTGTACGTGTGCGCGCGCGTGTGTGTGTTTGTGAGTGTAGTGTGTGTGTGTGTGTGTGTGTGTGTGTGTGTGTGTGTGTGTGTGTGTGTGTGTATTTGTTTTTGGTTATGTTTTAGTTCGGTTTTGGTTTTGATTTATTTTTGACTTGGATTTTTAATTCCTGCAAGTCATACAATCTGAGATTTCTTGTTGAACGCAAGTAGCACTGTTAATCTAAGAAGTGTTGATTCATTGTTGTTATCTAGTCTGCTGGGAGCTGAGGCGGGCTAGGTCAGGGAAAGGGTGGAAGGCAGATTTTTGCCCCTCTCTTGAATGCTGTCCTTACGCAACCCTTTCAACAGCTAGTCGAAAGAACTGTCCAACGCGCTTAAAACAGCATTGCTAAATGGAATGACAGTTGATGGATGCATGGAACAGAACTCAATACCATTTATTTCAATGTTTCCTTACGTCTAAATTTTTACTGTGATACTGAAATTTCAAAAAAGTAATAGACTTTTATCGAACGTATTAAGTTTGCTGATACTTGTAATCTTGTTTTTCTTACAAAGTAAGCTCAATGTATGGACATATGACAAATGGTAAATGACATTTGTTTTTCACAATGGGAGAATACAAATGAAAAAAATGTAAATGAATGTGGGATATCCTGCATAGTACAGCTGAGACGTTCCCTCCCCCCCCCCCCCAAAAAAAAATATCAGTCAGACCAAACAAATGACATTAAAAAACTGGTAAAAATACAGACGTGGCGAACTGTAGTTTATGCATTATCGATGTATCATTGTCGTAAAAGCACAGTGCATTATGTTTTGTTGTTGTTGCTGTGTGTTGATGTTCTTTTCGTGTAATTATTTGCAAGCACATGGATGTTAAGATATCAGTACACTTTTACTGTGTCCCATGTGACGATTAAGTTGAAACACACATAATTCATTCTCTGCAGATCTTACAAATGTCATTACAACGTTGTATTACTCAGATAGTTCACAAATGTGTTTTTGCCACATTTCTGCTGCACGAACATAAATAATTTCAGTGACTGAAACATCAGTGACTTAAACATAAATGACTGGCATATCTTGCTTCTAAGTAAATGCATACTAACCCTGGACTGCATACTGAACTCAGAACAAGAACAGCACACCAAACTCACTTGTAAGCGTGTTTGTTGAGTAACTCGGTCAGCTTGGTGATGTACCAGGACCCTAAGGTCTTGCTGCGAAAAGACATGTACCCAGACGTTGTGGAATAACTCAAAACAAAGTCTGACTCGTTGGGAATCAACTGGCCTGGGCTGTCCGTATTTGTGTCAGAATCCGTCTCCACATCACTGACATGGCCTGGTGATGTTAAAAGACAAGTTTCTGTTGATCAGCATTGAAAGGCAACGATGGAGTAGAGATTACGAACCAGAAAAGAACCACACACACACACACACACACACACACACACACACACACACACACACACACACACACACACACACACACACACACACACACACACACACACACACACACACACACAACATACACACACAACCAGAACGCGTATTTAATACAACCAGACAAGGCAGGCGCAAATTTTCGGCCAACTGGCCTTTGTCAAGCGTAGATGTAAGACCACAAATGAACAAACACCAAATACAAAAAAGTAGGAGAGAAAGACTGAAACTTCCCTGCTGCTTCGTTCTGTGGGAGAAAAGGAATTTTGTCTGGTTGTATTAAATATGCGTTCAAATTTTTTTTCGTGGTTTTTTTTTTTTCCTTTCTGGTTCCTGTTTGCTTGAACGCGGGCAGTCACACTTGTTTTGAGTAGAGATTAGCTTTATTTCAAAAGGGGCGAAGCCAAAAGTAAAGACTGGGAATAAAAATCAAATGGTGACACGGCAGTTGAAAATCGTGAAGAGCTGGGCATTGCCCGGCTGCCTCGGTATAAAACATTGGAGAGATAGCTTGATTTCCGTGGTCCCACCCCTGGAAGACCAATTAGCCTTCTTGCCTTTCTGAAGTCTTGAATGTGTAGCGAGGGAGAGGGGATGGGCACCATCCTCATAATGCTGGTCCCGGGAAACGTTGACGTCTCTGTCACCTCGCTCCCCTACGACTTCAGGGTTATGGAACTGTCTAAATAGGACCTCAGGACCTGGCCAGCTCGTGGGTTTATGTCAGACTTAAGGCTTGTGCCGTGATCATTCTCGATTTTCTCCATCACATGGCACCTGCGATGATAGTGTATATGGAATTCATTCCGAGCACAGAGACGTCATCTTGAGAAATTGAACTGAAACTGAAACAGATGTTGACTTGGCAGACTGGAAAAATCTCCACCATTTACCCACCAGGTAGCAGATAACCTGGAGGATCGAACACAGGCCTTCCAATTGAAGGTCTGAGGCCTTACCCACCTGACTGCCGTGCTGTCAAAAAAGATTTCCATAAAACAAACATTTTAACATTGCCCAGCCACTAAAATAGGTTTGAAAACTATATAAAATGGGAGATCAATAAATCTAACTCTCAAAGTTAATATTTTAGATTTTACGTACTTCAGAATAACAGTGTACTTATTTATTTATTTGTTTATTTCTCTATCTATTTGTTTATATATTTTGACGAAGAAGTGATAGCCAGCCACAAGACACGAATCATGATAGTCCAATTTTCATAGCAGCCAGTTCAGGAAAAAAAAAAAAGAAACAAAAAAATTCACTGGACTACATTGGATCCCATTTTGTCACATTTTGTTTGAATTTTCCGTGTGAAAGGCGGGTTTCTGTCCTCCGTGAAGCGCTTTGTCATGGTATTGCGTCACACCGATTTTCCCCCTACAGGCATGTATTTTTGTTTACACACAAAAGTGGATTTTTTGATAAAAATTGTACGCGGAAAAGCTTTGTTTTGTTTTGTTCGTTTGCCCTGGGATCTTTTACGTGTGCTCAAAATTTCACCAAGGACAACTCTGTTGTTGGCGTGGTATCATAATATATCCATGCTGCACACGGGATTTCGATAGTTTCATCCGAAAGACCTAAGCACCCATACCACCACCGCAGGCTTGGTGGAGTGGGGGAGGACAATGTGGCCAGCTAGGAATCGGACCCTGTACTTTCTCTGATATCTGGCTTATAGGGCAGGTGTTGTATCCATTAGGCCACACATGCACAACTGCAAACTGAAAGTAAACTGCAAAAATCAACTTTCCTGCGTTCTCAAATGAAAACGAAATCATTATCAACTGAAGCCAACCACTTTTAAGGAAATTTCGAGTGTATGTATACATACACTGAATGATATTTTCATGAGGAAGATTTCAACAGGAGCAGTAATATGCTGGAACACTGGCGAAATATACAAATATATACATAGCTAATCTGTTCAAGGATGGCGGTTACGAAGCAGAAATACACCAGGATCGCCGCAGCACAGGCAGCAATGACCAGACAGAACAGGATATGGTGGAGTTGCTTCACCACTAAGTTTGGAGTGCACAAATCACTCGAGGTCATCCTTCTCGACGGAGGTGAACATTGGACAATAACTGAGGTGAACATTGGACAATAACTGGTCACTCGGAGTAGAGAATTCAGGGTGTTAAGTGATACCAAACGCCAGACGAAGTTCTTTCGTATCCCTCCTCAAATACAACTTTTTCATTACAAGACTCAACAAATACGCACAGAACAAGAACAACACCTTCGTCGGCACGCCTGAATCGCTTTTGGCCACAGTGGAGCAAGTTTTTGCTTATGCTGGTCCATCATCCACCTCGACATCGTCCAAAGCCATCTTTCAGTTACCCGGAAAAGAGGCAGTCAACAGTGTCGGTACTACCATCAAAAGACTGGATCGA
>CM060305.1:140847791-140972791 GCA_030674185.1 Monoplex corrugatus
AGAAACTTTCCCTATGATTCACTTACCAGTACTGGCCACATTACAGGAACCCCTTTCAGGCGCAAATTCTTGCATCGCAGCTGAACACAAAGATTCGCATCAGTTAAGTTTGCTGTTAGATATCTTAACAAAAACAAAAACAAAAACAAAAAGTAGGCTATCAGTCACTGTCGGCTAAAATATGATAAGCATCACAAACATTTACACGCCATGCTTCAAACAAAACATATCATAACTACTGTTATCAAAATAGCAGATACACTGCTGATGAAAACACGCATAGTAATGGGCTAACGGTATCTTGTCAGTGATTTCGTGTGTTTCAGAAAGTCAGCAAGGTCCTATTCAAACGCTATGTTCAGACAGTAAAACTCAGGACAACTGCATATTCACAACTTCATTGTTTTTACGTTTTTTTTCTGAAAAATTCGGCTCCATTCAATCCAACGTTCTTTTATTGATCCAAATTTGGAAGTGAAAATGTGTATGTTCTGGATTCGTACTACATCTACGTCATTCTCGCTTCTATTTGAACACACAAAATACAAATTTATTATAAAACATATGATGATAAAATCGCATCAAAGAATCAAATCATCTATAAAACACACTAACAAGTTTTTTAAGTCGTCCACATTCACAACCTCCAAACTTAAAAAGAAAAATGATTTTAGTTTTGATTCAAATTTCGCTGATCGTAAAGCTGTATATGATACAAGTACTTAGCTTCTTAGTATTCCAGTCAAAGGTCTGAAAGAGAACTTAAGTATCCTAAATACTGTAGTATTTCTGCCACACTTACCAGCAAAGTCGATGTTCAGCTCGTGAGCAATTCCCTGTGCCATCAGGTTAGGACCAGAAAAAGCCAGAGCTTGAACTAGGGACATTTTGATGCTCAAAGAATTCATGGCCTGAGTCTCCGGTAGGTCTAACCAGCGCTTTAGCAGAGCAAGCTTGTGGTGACGATTTGCTCGTGTGATAGAGCTGGACCAGTCGCTGGGTACTGGTACGCCCAGGCGAGAACTGAACTCTTCCCAGTACTCAGCTGAAATCGTTTAAAAGCAGTAGGGAAAAAACTCTCCACTCCCAACAACAACAACAACAACAACAACAGCAAAAACAACAACAACAATTAACACAGCAACAACAACAACAACAGCAACAAAACAACAACAACAACAACAACAACAACGACAGGCAAGACGACAAACGACAAATAAGAAACCTTGTTTATAGAGTCATGTTTTATAAATTCGAATCTGACTTTATTCTGCGTCACAACATTTGGTTATTGTAATTATTCAACTAGTTATTCCTTTCGATAAGCTTATATAAAGTATACAAATGAAATCGAACAAGCAAATCGTCTCAAAATTGACTTGATGTGCACTGCTCTCCACATTTTATCCTTTCCTTTTAAGTATTCCATGAAAGGCAGGATGTTGGGACATCACAGAATAAGTGCTGCTGTCAGTTGGAGCTGTTGTTGTTCAGTTTTCCGTCTTCCACTTTACCACCGACGATTTAATTACAGCAAAATCTTTCACATCTGCTCATAAGTACTGAACAAAAATGCAGCATAGTAATATCACACAGACACAGACACAGACAAACACACACACACACACACACACACACATACACACACACACACACACACGCACGCACACACACACACGCACGCACACACACACATAACACACACATACACACACACACACACACACACACACACACACACACACACACACACACACAAAACACACACACACACACACACACACACACACACACACACACACACACACACACACACCGTCTAATATCATTTATAGTGAAAAGACGTTAAATCAAGGAAGGAAGGAACGAACACACACAACACACACACACACACACACACACACACACACACACACACACACACGCACGCACACACACACACACACACACACACACACACACACACACACACACACACACACACACACACACACACACACACACACAGATTCACAGATTCACAGATACTTAACTTACCTGGAATATTCTTGGACAGTGTATCCAAAACTGGCCATGGAATCTCTGCCCAAAGAAGACCGAAAAGGAAACAAGATGGCCAACCCATTCTAACAACCGTTTTTTTCAGACAAAAAATATCGCAAAAACAACAACAACAACAACAAAAAAACAACAACAACAGATATTGTACTTCTCATGGCCATTGTGACCTTGAAGAAGCTTCAGTTGAAATAAAATTTGACGTGCATCAAATGGACTACAAACGTTGCTTGCCTTTTCCTAATTTTCTTTATCAGTGATCTTCTTGTGTCTGCCTCCTTCAACACTGTCTCGTTTGTAAAGTAAAGTAAAGTAAAGTAAAGTAAAGTAAAGTAAAGTAAAGTAAAGTAAATAAAATAAAGTAACGTGGAGTAGAGTAGAGTAGAGTAGAGTACAGTAGAGTACAGTACAGTACAGTACAGTACAGTACAGTGAAGTGAAGTGAAGTGAAGTGAAGTGAAGTGAAGTGAAGTGAAGTAAAGTAAAGTAAAGTAAAGTAAAGTAAAGTAAAGTAAAGTAAGTAAGTAAAGTAAGTAAAGTAAAAGTAAAGTAAAGTAAAGTAAAGTAAGTAAGTAAAGTAAAGTAAAGTAAAGTAAAGTAAAGTAAGTAAGTAAGTAAAGTAAAGTAAAGTAAAGTAAAGTAAGTAAGTAAAGTAAAGTAAGTAAAGTAAAGTAAGTAAAGTAAAGTAAGTAAGTAAAGTAAGTAAAGTAAAGTAAAGTAAAGTAAAGTAAAGTAAGTAAGTAAAGTAAGTAAAGTAAAGTAAAGTAAAGTAAAGTAAGTAAGTAAAGTAAAGTAAAGTAAAGTAAGTAGTAAAGTAAAGTAAAGTAAAGTAAAGTAAAGTAAAGTAAAGTAAGTAAAGTAAGTAAGTAAAGTAAGTAAGTAAATGTAAAGTAAAGTAAAAGTAAAGTAAAGTAGTAAAGTATAAGTAAAGTAAAGTAAGTAAGTAAAGTAAAGTAAAGTAATAAGTAAAGTAAAGTAAGTAAAGTAAGTAAGTAAGTAAAGTAAAGTAAGTAAAGTAAGTAAGTTAAAGTTAAAGTAAAGTAAAGTAAAGTAAAGTAAAGTAAAGTAAAGTAAAGTAAAGTAATAAAGTAAAGTAAGTAAAGTAAAGTAAAGTTAAAAAGTAAATAAGTAAAGTAAGTAAAGTAAAGTAAAGTAAAGTAAAGTAAGTAAGTAAAGAAAAGTAGTAAGTAAAGTAAAGTAAGTAAGTAAGTAAAGTAAAGTAAAGTAAAGTAAAGTAAGTAGTAAAGTAAAGTAAGTAAAGTAAGTAAGTAAGTAAAGTAAAGTAAAGTAGTAAGTAAAGTAATAAGTAAGTAAGTAAGTAAGTAAAGTATAAGTAAAGTAAGTAAGTAAAGTAAGTAAAGTAAAGTAAAGTAAAGTAAAGTAAAGTATAAGTAAAGTAAAGTAAAGTAAGAGTAAAGTAAGTAAAGTAAAGTAAAGTAATAGTAAAAAGTAAAGTAAAGTAAAGTAATGAAGTAAAGTAAGTAGTAAAGTAATAAGTAAGTAAGTAAAAGTAGTAAAGTAAAGTAAAAGTAAGTAAGGTAAAGTAAAGTAATAAGTAAATAAAGTATGTAGTAAAGTAAAGTAAAGTAAAGTAAAGATTAAGTAAGTTAATAAGTAAAGTAAGTAAAATAAAGTAAAGTAAAGTAAGTTAAAGTAAGTAAAGTAAAGTAATAAGTAGTAAAGTAAAGTAAAGTAAAGTAAGTAAAGTAAGTAAAGTAAGTAAGTAAGTAAAGTAAAGTAAAGTAAAGTAAATAAATAAAGTAGAATAAAGTAAAGTAAAGCAAAATAAATAAAAGTAAAATAAAGTTAGTAAAGAAAAGGTAAGGTAAGGTAAGAAAAGGTAAGGTAAGGTCAAGTAAATCAAGTCAAGTCAAGTCAGTCAGTCAGTACGTAAGGAAGGAAGTAAGTAAAGAACTAACTTTACCCTCCCTAAACCAGAATCTACTCACCATACTTATCATATCCTTCAGGGACCACAGACATCTGAGCTATGTTGCCCAAAGCCCCCTCAGCATGGGGTGCAACATGTTTCTTTGTGGCCGCTAACTTGCAGGTCTCGTATTCAGCTTTCGAGGAAGCAGCAGGTGGGGCAGATGGTGTTAAAAGAAGAGGTGCAGGTGACTGCAGGGACACAGGGGACTTGCTTCCAACACTACCACTGCCAAAGCTCTGCACATCAACAGTCACAGATTTACATGAATGTGAATGCGTATGTTTCATGTAATCCTACCTAAGTGAACACAAAAAACATCCTCACACGACACAAGTTACGAGATGAAGAACGATCTAGTGTTCAAAAGCTGTAGCCTACTGGAATACCTTTTAGCGTTCACCACCCTCATTAGAGTATCTTTCAGTGACTCTGGAAGCCTATCATACACAGTAGTTTTGGTTCCTTCCGTTGCCGTTTCCGTAACATGTCTCTCCCCTCCACCCCCTCCCTCCTAAACCTGATTATTAGCCCTGTGTTCAGCTCCCCACCTGGACAACCAGTAGATCGAGTTTCGACATATCCGGCTCGGGTGGCCCTTCCAGTTGCCGAAGCTACTGTCGGCATTGCTCTAGGGGTCCCTGAGGCACACAAGCTCCCCCACCCCCGCCCCCCAACACGACAAGGTGGCGAACGTTTGTGCACCTGTTTTACAGGAGGTCTAAGACGACCTAGGAAGCTCCCAACCCCTTAACATATAATCCCCCAATACAGCCTCAAATGTCAGTTTGCTATAAACAACGTCTACATGCGCAAGCCTACCTGTTGTGGCCGTGCACTTGTAAAAGTATTCCCTGTGTTGACACCTTGGGGAGACAGGGCTCTGAGGAACTTCTTCCTGAGATCATCCATCACTGACTGGCCTTCAGATGCTAAATGAAACCATTACAATACTTATTCACCCTTCCCATCATCATCATCATCATATCATCATCATCTCATCATCATCTCAACACACATGTGTGTTTATGTTTTGCAGATGTGTTATTATGATGTAGAGTATCTTACAAAGAATGCCCGTTCAGTCTGTGGCGAAAACTAATATTATTCTGGGGGAGGATACGTCGTTGTTGTGCGTGCTTTTTTTCTTTTTAAAGCTCTCTCTCTATTCTCTCTCTCTCTCTCTTTCTCTCTCTCTTTGTGTGTGTTACTTAACAGTATTATTACTCTTTAAAAAAAAAAAAGCATGTATTTTTTCCTCCTGTGCCGAGACAAAAGAAGATTTCATGTCTTATTAATGAGTTGTAGTAATAATGGAAGACTGAAAACAAAATTGTGGCGTGTTATGTGTATGGATGTGAGTGCACGAGTTATGTGTATGTTCCTTCGTTTCTTCTTGTTTTGAACCGGGATACGGTACTCATCGATTTGATCCATCTTTTAACCTTCGTTATGATCCAATTTTTAGCCCTCGGATGGCACCCAGTTTTGATATAAACACGCCTTCGAAAGACGTACTACTGTTGATAACCATTTTGGAAATGCCTGCCTTAACTCCGAAACACTACTTTGAAAACGCATAATGGGAACAGAAACGTGCCATGGAAGTACGAATCTGAGCTCCAATAGGCCTACGCACCAACTGTTTTGATCGATGGTTTAAATCCTCGTTTCATCCAATGTTTAACTCTCGATGGCACGAGTTTTGACCCATGCCCATTTTTTTATACAGATTTTCTTAGGAAAAGTTGCTGACTTTGTCCAAAAGGAGTGAAGAAGAGTTGAAAGATGAACCCTTTCGGGACTATGTTTTCAAGGGACAATGTTTTCGACTGTTTTCCAGGGTATCGTACTGCGGCATGTGAACAAAAATCGAACGATAATGAGCCCGTTGAGGAGACTTGGAAGAAGATATGACAGATTCGACCGTGGCGAATGCGATTGTAGTGGTCATGATTCCAGTATCTTATTAAGTCTTCCGCGTTTGTGAGGCGGATCAACGAAGCGAAAACTGCCGTTTCTGATGTACGATGGCGTTTTCAAACATGAGGGGAATACCCTTCCCGCCCATGGGGGTGTTCAGCGGAAAAAATGTCCATACCACCGTTTCGTCTCACACACACACACACACACACACACACACACACACACACACACACACACACACACACACACCACCCACACACACACACACACCTTCTCCTCTCACCACACACACACACACACACACACACACACAACACACCTCCTCTCTCTCACACACACACACACACAACCTCACACACACACACCCCACACACACACACACACACACACACACACCTCACTCTCAACACACACACACGAGACAAGCGTCCACTGCATGCAGGCCAGATAGTGTTCACACTCGTCATAACTTATCAAACGTGTGTTTTCAAATCGGGGTTCTGGTGGGATTGAATTCTTGCATACGAAACACTTTAGAAAGAATTGAGAGGACAGAAAGACAGCAAGCATATTTAAAATACAACAGCAGGTACAATTTCGATTTTACTGAAAAAAAAGTCATATACAAAGGCCCACATAAAACAGTCTAACCAAAAAGAGAAACGGGGGAAAAAGTACATCATAGCAACATAGATCGATTTGTTTTTCAAAGTAAAAGTAAAGACAATATTCATGATGTAAGTTTACGTGCTTGATCAAGATGTGTTTCACCTACCAGTGTATCTGTTGATGATTTCCACAATATCCTGCCTTTCAATCGATTTAAAGATCTCAATCAGAAGTCCAGCATCACCAGGATGGATGGCCTGGTACTGTATCATAACGGTAAACAAGTCTATGCCAGATGATAGTTTGTACGAACATGGAATTTTTCCATACATGTAACCAGCCTTCCGCACATCCTCGTCTGGCATTTCTTCAGAAATTTGAAGCAGCAGAACAAAGAAAGGGTTGATCTTTGAGCCATGGTGATGCCTCTGGAACATCACCTCTTTCTGGTCATAACCAATACTTTGCAAAACGTCCCGTCTTTGATGTACTCTAGAAGATCTGCCAGGAGGAAGAAATCGTTCTCTGCCACGTGGTACGAGTCCTCTAAAGGGTTATAAGTTCGTGGGCAGTGTCAGCGCGTTTCAGTTTGCTTGTGTTTACTAAATCTTGACACAGAAACTTCATGCTCTTCAGATCATCATCGTCAAGGCTGTTGTCGATCAGCATTACAGCTCTGTGGAAGACTGGTCGGTGTTGAACCAGTGCATCTGTTTCAAGCGTACCGCTTGCCATGAGAATCTGAAAACAGCAAAACAACGTGCACACACTTTGGGAATGATTACCTGATACTTCGAAATCGAAAATAATAATTACTAAGGAAACTGGAATCATCAAAGATGAGCGTAATGAATTTACTAGACATCATCATCATGATAATCACCATCATCATAGATGATGGTGATGGTGATGATCCTGGTGACTGATGACGATTGTTGATGCTATTTCTATTGTTCATGTGTACGCTATTTTCCAAACTCATTTGGACTCACTGCTCAGTACATCTGATCACTTTTTTTTTTTAAGTGGAGCACAGAGAACACCAGCTTTTAGGTCAAATGACCACATTCCACTATGTTGTTGTAAGTCAGATTCTTTGGTAGTTATGCATGCTGAGTTTTCATATTTTCGTAATTACATGAGCCGCTGACATGACTTACAGGATGTTTAATGCTCATAATTGATATTTTGCATGCGGTGTACACACGAAGCGGATTGCTTATGTAAAAACACCAAGCGACCTGAGATATCAAGAAACAAACAGACAAACATTCTATGATAAACGATGGTATTACCTATGAAATAATAGAATGTTTAGAAGAAAAAGATTTAGGAGTAATATTTGATAAAAGTCTCCAATTTGATAATCACATTCAAAATGTTGTTAATAAATCAAACAAGTTGCTTGGAATCATACAAAGAACATTCTCATACATAAACAGGGAGACATTTTTATATTTGTACAAAGGCTTAGTGAGGCCTCATTTGGAGTATGGTAATACTATTTGGTTTCCACGTCTTCAAAGACAGTCAGCATTGATAGAGAAGATACAAAGTAGAGCTACTAAATTAATTCATGGTTTTCAAAATTATTCATATAGAGAAAGATTAGAATTACTCAATTTACCCAGTTTAAAAGCAAGAAGAATGAGGGGAAATCTGATCCAAAGTTTCAAGATTTTTAACAATATAGATGACGTAGATAGAACACAATTTTTTAATCTGACAAACTATGACAAAACGAGAAATAGTACTGATAAAGTATTTATAGAATATTGCAAGACTAACATTAGAAAGTTTTATTTCACAAATAGAATTTCACATGTATGGAATAAATTACCAATCGAAATCAAAAGAGCACAAAACACAAACTCGTTTAAAAACCAGCTTGACCACTGGAACATTACATTGAACTTAAATACGAATATGATGAATGAATCATCAAAAGAACTGGGCGTACGACAAACCTTGGCTACGTGTGTTGGAAAAGAAAAAGAAAAGTGATGGGACTTGAAATGGCCAAACGGCTAATGAGTTATGTCCCTATTGCTAAACTAAACTAAACAAACAAACAAACAAAAAACCTCCACCCTCTGCCTACCAGATGGTGGTGTCCAGGCGAATCGAACCCAGGATCTTGCAACTATAAATCCAACGTCTACCCAATTGACTACCGCGTTTGTCAACATTTTACCGTCTTACTGATGCCGTAAAAAAAGGAAAAGAAACAAAGAAGATTGCTTTGATAAGTTGATTGAACAGTGATCTTCATAGATTGTAGGCCTAATTTATTTCCATTGACAATGAATGATGTTTATTATTTCACATCGTTAGTGCTAACAGTTAACAATTAACGATCCACTAAACCATAACTAGAAAGTCCCATTAGAACCACTGCACATGCTAAAGTCTGAGTTTACAAAGACTTGACGATGAACAGGCCACGTCAGTAAAGACCTCCATCATCCTGTTGTTCAACTTCAGCTTTAACATTTATGTATAAAGGCAATGTTTTGGGAGGCACTTTGGCCTGCATTAGTCTGACAATCTCTTACAGCAGACCTTTCAAGTTCAAAAGCTGTTGTCATAGAAATACTCATCCATTCTTTCTCCAGTTAGGCTCGCTGAAAGGAAACGGCGTCTTGTTTGGAGAACGTGTCTTCAGTAATCCCGACTGTGAAACTCGGAGATAAGCTTTTAAGCTTATTTTGAAAAGCTGTCATATTAAGTCTGCTCAGGCTTATCGATCTGTGGCTGATAAACGTTTGATAACATTCTGCTTTTGCAGAAATGTACATTGCATAACACTTGCTAACAGGCAAATAGATTATTTTTCGCGTAAGTTCAGATTTACGATCTAATTTTCCCAGATTGTAGTTTGATGATAAAATAAACAAAGTACAAGATAAAGCCTTTCATTGAGGAAGAGGAAAAAGCTTACAACACTAAATGTTGAGAAATATAGAAGATGTAATAACTTTTGCCATCAGAGAAATGCGCAATTTGTTGTGATGGATGGTGGAATTTGTTGGTTGGTTAGTTTGACCAACAAGTGCCTATCAATTAACATCAGGAAGAGAGTTCTTCAGTGCTATATAGAACCGATACTTTTGTTCGGTTGTGAGGCGTAGACAGTCAACACGAAAAGTCAGAACAAGATTAAGGCAACTGAAATATAGTTTCTAATAAGAATGTTGAGAGTTCAATAGACAGCAAAGAAAACAAACGAGACAGTCTTGAAGGAGGCAGACACAAGAAACATTAATGATGAAGACTAGGAAAAGACAAGCAACATTTACAGGGCATTTTACAAAGCAAGACAAATTAGAACACCTGGTCACAACAGGAAAACTGGAGGGAAAGAGAGCACCAGGTAGACCAGGAAGAAAATATTGGACTGACTTGCAGAGTGGCTGGAGACAGAGAGAGGGTGGGAGATGTACTTGCAGCGACAAGGGATGGATTCGTATGGAGGGCCATGATCGCCAACGCCATGCGGCAGGGCACATGATGATGATGGTGGTGATGGTGGAATATGGAGAAGGAGGGGCTGTGTGTGTGTGTGTGTATGTAAGAGTAAAAAACATGACTTGACCAGCTTGTCAAAATCCGACAGTTGCGGCCGGCGTTTAAGCAAACAGAAACCAAAAACACATAAAAGTAGAACGAGGAGACGTATCTGGTCAATATAATAATAATTATAATATTAATTACAATATTTATATAGCGCAAAATCTTGATAAAATCAAATCTAAGCGCTGAAAACACACACACACACGCACGCACGCACACACACACGCACTCACGCACACACACACACGCGCGCGCCGGCAACACACACACACACGCACACGGCTATAAATGGGGAGAAAGAATAAAAACAATGGAAAATTATAGAGAGCATATTATATACAACTATATATTGCAATGTGATTCCCCTCCGAGTGGAGACAGGCTGCAGAGGGGATTGAGTGAGGTCAGGATTTTATGCAGAGGAGAAAAGGTGAGTTTTGAAGCGGACTTGAAGGAGACAAAAGTAGGTTGCTGACGGACTGAGAGAGGAAGTTTGTTCCAGGAGAGCGGACCAGAAACAGAGAAGGCTCGTGGACCATAGTAGTGCTAAGGTGGACAGGTAACATCGGGGGCTGTGCTTAGTTCGAGGCTTTTTGTTAGCACATGGTATCTAGTTTGTACTGTATGCGCTTTGATACAGGGAGCCAGTGAAGTTGTGCCAGGAGAGGAGATATGTGGTCAGCTTTTTTCTTTTTGAGTACAAGGCGTGCAGCATTGTTTTGAATGCGCTGTAGGATGTGAGTGGTGGAGGCAGGAAGACCGGACAGGAGTGAATTGCAATAGTCAATGCGAGACATTATGAAGGAGAGAACGAGTTTTGCAGTTGTTTCGACAGAGAGATACTTCCTGATCAGGCTTATACGATAATAATAATAAGGCAGGCGCGAAATTCGGGCCGCTGGCCTTTGTCAAACGCACACGAAAGAAAACAAAGAAACGAACTCACAAGATTTAGGACAAAAACAACAACAGAACAGCGAAGTCACCTGATGTTTCGTTCGTTGAGCTAGGAAAATGACTGATACAAAATAACGTGTTTGTGAATTGTGCTAACTGGGAAGTAGGGGAGAGAAACGGGGTGAATTAGGGGAGATGAATTCTAAATTTATACTGATAGGCCACAGAAGTTGGTAAGACTTTTACAATGATGATGATGAAGATGAGGGATGATAATCATGATGCTACGAAGTTCCATTTAAGATTGAGGTTGTGTAATAGGGCTGCATTCTACACTGTACACTTGTTATCGCTTGTCATATTGGCAGATGTGATGCGGCTAGTGTGTCGGCTTCAGCCTGCACCGCTGGCTAGCACTGCTGTGCGAAAAGAAGAGCAGAAGGCGTAAGTCTCTTCCTGTCAGTACATAGCCTCTCCATCAGCAAGCCCTACGCTGTGCCTTCTCGTGGCGACAGGCGGTAACTGAGCACCTCACGGACTCACGCTGAATCTCGTAGGACTCGGAGACGTGAGGCATGCAGGCCCATCGGTGTGTGGATACGCCCTGGTGCCCACGAACCAGACCCCCAAGCTATGGGTGAATAGCTCCACTGCCTTGTGGACATCTCGGGAGAGAGTAAGGCTAGCGGAGAGACCGTACACAAACCGATGGAAGGCAACGGGAAACCACCATCGTAATTTTCCCCAGGTTATCATGGACAGAAACAAAAAGATCAACGACAACGACGTAAATAGGTGCTCCGTTGGAGCAGCTTCGTCCGGTAGGGACCGTCATGCGGCGCAGGTGAACCAGACCGTCAGCAAGTTACTGCGAACCCTAAACTCAGATTTAAAAACATCAAAGTTGCAACATGGAATATAAGAACATTGTTACAAAAGGGAAAATTAGAAAATATCAAGACAGAGATGGAAAGACTTAACATTGGTATTTTAGGACTAGGGGAAGTGAGATGGAAGGGGGCAGGCATGATAACATCAGGAGAATACACAGTGATATACTCTGGTGATAACTCACATGAAAGAGGAGTAGGCATCATGATGGACAAAGACAAATCAAAAGCAGTTAAGGGATACTGGGCTGTGTCTGATAGAGTTTTTGCTGGTCAAATTGGGAGGCAAACCAATTGATATCAACATCATTCAGGTGTATGCACCAACATCCGCAAGTACTCAGGAAGACATCGACAACTTCTACGAAGTATTAGAGATGGCCAGAGTCCAATGTATGTCACAAGAAGTTACTGTAATAATGGGAGATTTTAATGCTAAGTGGGACAGGATAGGGTGGAGGATATAGTTGGACCTCATGGCCTTGGTACGCAAAATGAAAGGGGTGAGAAACTTGTTGAATGGGCACAGATGAATGAGTTTATAGTAGGAAACATCTGGTTTGAGCAGCCTAATAGAAGAAAATGGACTTGGATGAGTCCAGGAGATAATACCAAAAATCAGATTGACTACATCCTGATCAACAAAAGATTTAGAAATTCTTTACTGTCAGCAAAAACACTACCAGGCGCAGACTGCAACAGTGACCACAATCCTGTAGTGGGAAGATTTAGACTGAAATTGAGGAAAAGGAAACAGACCAAAAACAACATCAAATTAAACCTTGGACTCTTAAAGACAGATGAAGTGATACGTAAAAAATTTAATGTACATGTTCAAAACAAATTCAGTGCTCTGGAAGACGCTGGTGACAGTGAGGAACAATGGACAAAGTTGAGGAATTCGATAAATGAAGCTTGTGAAGAAATCCCTAAAGCAGATAGAAAAGCAAATAAGAACTGGATGACTAATGAAATTTTGGGCTTGATGGAGGAAAGGAGGAAGGCAAAGAGAAATGAGGAGATCTACAGGAAGATAAACAAGGAGATCAGGAATAGGTGCAATGAAGCAAAGGAAGCTTGTCTGAAATCAAAGTGCAAAGAAATGGAAGACCAACACAAAACGGATCCTAAGGGTATGTACAGACGAATTGAAGAAATTGTCCACAGAAAAAATACATGCACACCAACTGGTTGTTTGAAATCGAAAGATGGCACGCTTATCATGGAAAAAGAAAAAATATTAGACAGATGGGGAGAGTACATTAAAGACTTTTTTGAGGATGACAGAAACGAAGAACACATTATAAAAAAGAACTTTGAAGGACCACCCATAATGAAAGATGAAGTTAGAGCGGCACTGAAAAAGATGAAACCGGGAAAAGCCCCAGGACCAGACATTACTACAGAGATGATTGAAACCCTGGAGGAATTTGGCATAGAAAAAATAACAGTCCTCCTGAATGAAATTTACGACACTGGAAAAATCCCCAAAGATATGTCAAAATCAATTTTCATTGCACTTCCAAAGAAGACAGGGGCTATAGAATGCGAACTCCATCGCACAATCAGTTTGATGAGCCATGTAACAAAAATCCTGTTAAGAATAGTCATGATGAGGACAAGGAATAGAATCAAAAGAGAAATAGCAGAAGAACAGTGTGGATTTGTGGAAGGGAAAGGAACTATTAATGCCATATACATCCTAAGAACTATCACAGAGAGGTCAAATGAAATGAATAAGGATTTGTATTTATGCTTTGTTGACTACACCAAGGCTTTCGATCGGGTAAGACATGATGAATTGATCAACCAACTGGAGAGACTCAATGTTGATGGAAAAGATCTACGAATAATCAGAAATATGTACTGGGAACAAACAGCTGCAATGAGAATAGAAAACAATGAAAGCTCTTTCCAAAATATCAAAAGAGGAGTCAGACAGGGTTGTGTTTTGTCACCAGATTTGTTTTCACTTTACAGCGAAAACATCATGAGAAACCTAGAAGAAGACCCTGGATTAAAGATTGGAGGGAAAATGATAAACAACATTCGATATGCAGATGACACCGTGCTAATTGCAGAAAGTGAAAGAGACCTACAAAACCATGTCAATATACTAGAAATAGAAAGCAAAGGTAAGGGGCTGGAACTAAACAGCAGGAAGACTGAAGTCATGGTGATCAGTAAAAAACATGAAATCCCCTCATGCAAAATAACAGCAAATGGCACAACCTTGACACAGGTTGATAAATTCAAATACCTTGGAACGATCATTTCATCAGACGGCAGATGCACATCTGGGAGAAAATGCTGGACGGACTTGCAGAGTGGCTGGGGACGGGGAGGGTGGGGGATATGCTGGGGGCAACGAGAGATAGAGGCAGATGGAAGTCCATGATCGCCAACGCCATGCGGCAGGGCACCTGATGATGACGACACTTGTTATTATGATATAATCTGGCATCAACCAGGTCCGAGAGATATAGATACCTGTATTACTGGTCAGGGGATTTGAGCAATAGCCTCAGTGACACATCTTTGACTGTTGTCCCAATTAGCCCATAATACACTTAACTGTGGGTGGGAGCCAGTTGAGGCCCAAAAATCCCACAATGATTTTGATAGGACTGACTGATGGGGATTCTAACCCACAACTTTCTGGTTGGTAGTCCGTTACACAAAGGTTTATGATCATTTAATTATTATAGATAGAAAGCATTTGGATGACAAAGACATCTTGAATTAAGGAAGTAGGGAATCAGCTGGCGTTGTGAAGTAAACAGCCCTATATCTTAGCAGTGGATGCCCTGTGGGCCAGGATCTTGCACCTAGCTTTCCATACAGGATATCTTTTGGGATATGGCCATCTTGCTTGCAACGAACATGGCGAAACCAGCGCAGTTGTCATTGTGTAAAGAGGATCATCATCATGTGTCCTGCTGCATGGCGTTGGCGATCATGGCCCTCCATATGTATCTATCCCTTGTTGCCGCAAGCACATCTTCCACCCTCTTTCCTCAGCCACCATGCAAGTCCGTCCAATATTTTCTCCCTGGGTCTACCTGGTACTCTCTTTCTCTCTAGCTTTCCTGTTGAGACCAGAGTATATATAGGGTATATTTGCTTGGCATGCTGGCCTGGTCCAGGACATTCTTATTTAGCACGGTTCAGGAAATTTGAAATACATAAGACCTGGCGCAAGCACCGCAGGCGAAGGCTATCGAGATACTGCTCTTGTTGCATGTAGGTTGTCCAGCTCTTGCTGCCATAAAGAAGAGTATTCAGTATACAGGCTCTTTACACTCCCTTCTTGGTGGCTGTGATGAGCTTCTTACTTTCTCACATTCTCTTGGACAGATTGTCCATGGCAGTGGCAGCTTTCCATTATCTGCAGGTCGAGGGACAGATTGCTGATCCCAGGTAGGTGAATTCATTTACCACTTGAACGTGTGATCGCCAATACTGATGCTAGGGTCTTCGCTTATGCTCTGCCCCATGATTTCTGATGATGAAACCAAATTTTTAGCAAGCATGCTCTGAAAACTAGGCTGGGTGCATTGTCAAGGCGATATCACAGTGAAAAGCATCTCCCAGGTACTGATCCGGAGGATACTGTTCACTAATGATAATAGATAATAGCAATATAGTAAAAGTAATAATAATAGCAATAATAACAACAATCATAGATAGATTATAACAGTTTTAACCCTTTGACTCCCGCACCCTGTCTACCAGCATCCTGCATTGTCAAGCATGAGAGCAAAGCAAAAATGTAACCCTTTGACTCCCTGACCCTACCCATCAGCTTTCTGCAGGAGGCTGATGGATAGGGTGAGGGAGTCAAAAGGTTAAGTTTTTGCAGTTGGTGGATAGGATGTGGGAGTCAAAGGGTTGACACATCTAGCATTCCCTTGTCTAGATTTTCCTTGCCAAGAGCATACACGTTCCCTCTCCTCTCCCTCCCTCCTCCCTTTGTCTTGTTTCCATTCTTAATCAGATTCTTCTAATTAATCTTTGACCAAAATTTTCACAAATTGGGGAAACGGTTGCAGATCAAACATACAACATCACTGCAGCTCTCTTGACTGAGAGCCTATGGAAGTTGCCTTTACCTAGAATAACCTTGTCTTTACATTCTACAGTCAACAACTGTAGCACGACGACTCAATCATAACAGAAAAAAATTGTCTGACACATACTTAAGTATGAAAATGCCCAATAAATTATCAATGCCGGAGGCCAAATTGTCATTTGCCTAATTGAATAGTATTTTTAAAATTTTTTAGCTATCCTGCCAGCTTTTTTACTCTCTCGAATGACCAGGCAAGTGGATTTCGCCAGCCCTGTAATGTGTATGTCCTGCCATGCATGCACTTAAAAACTAACCATAGTTTATGCATAGTTACTGTCACTGTCACCCACACACTCTCTCACATGTATAACAGAGAAATGAAATGAACAGTTGATTTATTCAATTTGGGCCTAAGGTCCTTTTCACGGGGACATATAATACACAAAACATAATAATACATAAAAACGTGATACAAAAACAAACAAACAAAAATCGTTATACATTGGCAGTTAAAACAAACCAAAGATAAGACATACATTTGTAAGTAAAATGTAAGAGAGAGAGAGAGAGAGAGAGAGAGAGAGAGAGAGAGAGAGAGAGATATATATATATGATTTATTTGTAAGGGCTATAGCCTTTCAATAGGGAGGTAACAAAACCTGCAAAATCACACATACAGACACGAATCATGCCATAACAAGTCTTCCTATTTTACAATACAATACAATACAATACAATACAATACAATATTTTATTTATATAGCGCAAAATCTTGATAAAATCAAATCTAAGTGCTAAAACAGACACACACACACGCACGCACGCACACACACGCACGCACGCACGCACGCACGCACACACAACACACGCAAACACACACGCACATGCACACGGCTATAAATGGGGAGAAAGAATAAAAGCAATGGAAAATTATAGAGAGCATATTATATACAATTATATATTACAATGTGATTCCCCTCCGAGTGGAGACAGGCTGCAGAGGGGATTGAGTGAGGTCAGGATTTTATGCAGAGGAGAAAAAGTGAGTTTTGAGAGCGGACTTGAAGGAGACAAAAGTAGGTTGCTGACGGACTGAGAGAGGAAGTTTGTTCCAGGAAAGTGGACCAGAAACAGAGAAGGCTCGTGGACCATAGGTATTGAGCTTAGTGCGTGGAAAGCGAAAAGTCAGAGGATCGGAGGCAGAGCGGAGGGTACGTGAGGGAACATAGATCTCAAGTAGGCTTGACAGGTAATCGGGGGCTGTGTTATTGAGGTTTTTGTAGCACAAGGTGTCTAGTTTGTACTGTATGCGCTTTGATACAGGGAGCCAGTGAAGTTGTGCCAGGAGAGGAGAAAAGCCTTATACAAATAAATGGCAAAATGTTTTACAATTATTTCCTTCACTGATGATATCAATAAAATCAGTTTTAACACACACCAACTTCTAAAGCACTTGAGGTGATACACTGTTACACACACACACATATACATATATATATATATATATATATATATATATATATATATATATATATATATATATTATATATATATATATATATAGAGAGAGAGAGAGAGAGAGAGAGAGAGAGAGAGAGAGAAATGATAATGACAAAGATGGTGGAAGCTATAAGCTAAAAGCCCTTTTTCAAACTTGCTGTTGGTAAATATATATCTGCCTAGAAGTAAAAATACAGTAATACATCAACAAATCAATAACATCATAATACCTAACACAAGACAATCAAACAGTAGCATCATGTGCTGTCATTTCAGAGAAACTTCAAACTTCAAAACACTAATAACTCAAGCATAGTAATCATAGGTCTCACTGGACTGATCTTACAGCTAGCCCTTGTTACTCTCTGCACATCATCATCATGTGCCTTTCTGCATGGCATTGGCGATTATGGCTCTTCAAACGAATCTATTTCTTGCCCACTACAAGCATCTCTCCTACCGTTTCTGTCCTCATTCACTCTATAAAACTGTGTAATATATTCTCCCTGGGTCTACCTGACGCTTTTTTCCCCCCTCTAGCTTTCCTACTGTGACTAGATGCTCAATTTCTCTTGCCTCATAAAATGTCCAATAAATGTTGCCTGCCATTTCCATATCTTCTTCATCAATGTTCTTTTATGTTTGTTTCTTTCACAACTGTCTCATTTACACACACACACACACACACACACACACACACACACACCACACACACACATTCTTACAAACACACACGCGCACAGCAACGCACACGCATGCACACACACACGTACGCAAGCACACACACGCAGCAATATATAAACACAGTATGCCTCTTTATTCATATGAAAAATCTGTTAATCTTTCTTCATTACATAAGTCAGTGTTTAAATTTTAATATTCTGTGGTTTCTTATGTGTCTTCTCACTTGTATAGCTTTAATGTTTGTTGTTATCTTATTGTGTATGTAATTGTGAACATTTTTTATCACCTTTTGCCTTTCTTGCGAAATGTAAAGCGCCGGTGAGCATGTTTTTATATGGAATATGCGCTATACAAATAAACATTATTATTATTATTATTTTCTTTGCTGTCCATGGATATCTTAACATTCTTCTTAGAAACCACATTTAATCTGCCTCAATCTTGTTCTGACTTGGCATGTCGATTGTCCAGGCTTCACATTTGTATTACAGTAGTGATTCTATGTAACTCTCTTCCTGACGTTAATTGATAAGCATTTGTTGGTAAGAACCCTTTTCATTTTCTTGAATGCTTTAACATGAACACATGAAAATACCTGGTATGAATGCCGACCTAAGATAGAGTATGCAGACTATGCATCAACATGTTGCTCACACAGTGTGCGCAAAAATGACATATTTATATGAACCTGTGAAAGATCATAATGTTTGTTCTGACTGTTTAGAGCCAGCCGACTGTGTAGAGCCATATCAGGGCTACCACCATTTCAAAATGTACACAGTACATCTTTGAAAAAAAAAACAACCTGGAAAAGAAAATTAAGAACACATATCAATACATTCATGTACATAATCTAAGGATATGCCCCTGGCTCTGAACATCTTTTTCAACTAATGTCTGTATGTGTGCGCATGCATGTGTGTGTGTGTGTGTGTGTGTGTGTGTGTGTGTGTGTGTGTGTGTGTGTGTGTGTGTGTGTGTGTGAGTGTGTGTGTGTGTGCAGGTGTGCATGTGTGTGTGTACATGTTATATATAGTTGAGTGTGAGCATGTGTATGTATTGTGTGCATGTGTATCTGTGTGTGCATGTGTATCTGTGTGTGCATGTGTTTAAACGGGGGAGCGTTTGAGTGTATTTGTTTATGCTCTGTTCGTGTGTGTGTGTGTGTGTGTGTGTGTGTGTGTGTGTGTGTGTGTGTGTGTGTGTGTGTGTGTGTGTGTGTGTGTGTAGTGTGTAACAGTGGAAGACAGTAATATATATACCGCTTTGTTTTTCATTGAACACATGACTGACATACGGAAATGGATATTTTATCATAAACAATTTTTATTGCTTCATTAACATCATGCTACTATAGTTCATCCCTTTTCAGCATAACCATAAGAACTGACATGTATTTGCTTAACTCTTTGGAGACGCACCCTAAAATGGCTGCTGAAACTCTCAAGACGCACAGTTTTTGGTACTTTTTAAAAAATTATGGAGAATATCCAACGACAATAAACCTATCCTGTTATATATGTTTCAAAAGGTCAATGGTTAAACTCTGCTGTCAGTATAATCTCCCTTATTACAGTATACATGTAGTCTTGGTGAAAAATCCTATAACATCTCCACAGCTATAGCTGCGAAACGTCACATTCGAGACACGGAGCTCTGCAGCTATAGCTGCGGAGCATTGCCATCGAGTTAAACATGTGTCTGCCTTTGCCTCTCATGCTTTTGTGAAGCATTAGGGCTCTTTTGAGATGAGGCTATGTACAAGCGGTTATTATTTTTTATTACTATCATTGATGTGCCGAGTTCATGAGAGACATCCAATCAGCCAGTAGGTACCCAGATCTGAAGGGATCTTCAGATACACAAGGAAATCAAACAAAAATTAAACACATAACATTTTCCAACAGGTACTGTACAAAATTGAAGCAACATCCTTCCAGAAAGAGACAAGAAAAATAGTTTGATGATGTTTCAATGTCTGCTTACACACTGTACATAAGTATGACAATATGCTTACAAATCATTTCAGGACATGAGAATGCACACTCCCCCCCCCCCCCCTTCCTTTGGAACTGGCATGGAGGATATTGGTTGTGAGGGTTAGGCAATAATATGGGAGAAGGAAGGATGAGAAAGAGGAGGGATTTAGAACAACTTCCACCATAGCAAACAAGTAAAAGAACATTTATTTCAATATCACAGCTAAAACAGACTACGCAAAATATTCATGTAATCAAGCACGCTTAAACAGCACACACACACAAACACAGACACATGCACGCGCGTGCGCACACACACACACACATACATGCACACGCATACACGCATATACACACACACATACATGCACACGCATACATGCACACATACAATTACAAGAAAAGACGTTAAATTAAAGAACGAACATACAATTACAAACAGCTGTAATCAATAACCACACTTAAAATTGACATAAAAAACAGAACTAAACAAACTCCACTTGGCTCTGCAATATATTGTTCTGGATATTACTCACTAAATCAAACACCATGCTTGTTTACAATAATGTCACAGTGCTATCCATAATTGCTGAACTGGTTCATCTCCGTGAAATTATACGTCGGGTGATTGCAACATCCATAGCAGAACCCTTTCAACAGCTACCGCGTTTCACTTTCATGTTTAGGCAGATAACTTGGCATTGAAAATGTCATCCAAAACAAATGTGACTGTCTGTATTTAAGCAAACAGGAACCAGAAAAAATACCAAAAAAGAATCAGAACGCGTATTTAATACAACCAGACAATATAAATAATAATAATAAAAATAATTACAATATTTATATAGCGCAAAATCTTGATAAAAAATCAAATCTAAGCGCTGAAGCAGACACACACGCAAGCACGCACGCACGCACGCACGCACACACACGCACGCACACACACACATACACACACACACACACGCATGGCTATAAATGGGGAGAAAGAATAAAAGCAATAAAAGCAAGAATAAAAGCAATGGAAAATTATAGAGAGCATAGCATATACAATTATATATTATAACCATGTGATTCCCTCCGAGCGGAGACAGGCTGCAGAGGGGGGTTAGGATTTTATGCGGAGGAGAAAAGGTGAGTTTTGAGAGCGGACTTGAAGGAGACAAAAGTAGGTTGCTGACGGACTGAGAGAGGAAGTTTGTTCCAGGAGAGTGGACCAGAAACAGAGAAGGCTCGTGGACCATAGGTATTGAGCTTAGTCGCGTGGAAAAGCGAAAAGTCAGAGGATCGGAGCAGAGCGGAGGGTACGTAGGGAACATAGATCTGTTTATAGTCTGTTTGTATTAAATATGCGTTCTGATTCTTTGAAAATGTCACTTAAAGTGGGTGAGCGAAGATGAGTTTCTTTCGCAGTGAGTACATGGGAGCTGGTGACTGCTTGTAATGACCCCCATCAATCAAAGCATCACCTCTGCCAACCTCGAAGTTCACCAAGGTCAGGATGTCAAGGATGTCATGACTGCAACAGTTCAAGGTCAAATGGAACACTTCCAGGATCACATTAAAAATCATATACACAACACATGAACATTAAGGATAATACAGAGGGAAGAATTGTGTGTGTGTTGTGTGTGTGTGTGTGTGTGTGTGTGTGTGTGTGTGTGGTGGAGAGAGAGAGAGAAAGAGAGAGAGAGAGAGAGAAGAGAGAGAGAGAGAGAGAGAGAGAGAGAGAGAGAGAGAGAGAGGAGAGAGAGAGAGATGCGGATGGAAGAATAAATATTTTTCTACTTAACCCTTACTCTGGCCGCAAAAAGTTGTATCATGGCTATAAGCATTTCAAAACATACGCAACATCTGGTTAGAAAAAAACAAAACAACTGGGAAAGAAAATTAAGTACACATATTAATACATGCGTGCACATAATCTAAGGATATGCCTCTGGTGCTGACCAGTCCATCCAATTTATCAGTCACTGGAGGGTTTCAAAAAACAAACCTGAATACAAATGTAAACATAACTACGGACACTAAAGCATACATAAAAACAAAACAAAACAACAAAAAAGGCTGCTTTCTTAGACAACAACCTATTCATTAGTTTAACCCTTTCCCATTTTATCCCACTGCAGTAATTTAACAAGTAGAAAGGATAGGACTGGCAAAGCACCTGATTTGAAAATGACATCTTTCATGATAAACTCATTTTCAATAATGAGATTAGGAGGTATGATTTACAGAAGACAGAGGGAGTCTTACAACCCAAGCCATCTCTCCTTTCACTCTTTTAAAACAAAACATCCACAAAAAAACTCGGGTAGCTCCTAACAATCTGTCACACCAAGGGAAGCAATTCTCATCAACGCCAGGGAAAAAAAATAACCCCTTAGGTTCAGTTTGTCGAGATAACTTTTGGGGCAGTCCTGTATGACAAAAAACAAAACAAAAACAAAAACCCAAACACCCCCCTCACATTTTCCTGCACCATTATAGCTTTACTGAAAATCTGTCTACAAAATGTTTCAACTTTGCCAGAACAAAGGGCTGATGCACAGACTTATGCCATGATTAATTTGGATCCATTTTTCAGCACATGTAAGCTGTATGCAGTAACAGTGCATATGTAACACATTTCTAGCACTGAAACACCATTCTGAGCGAACTGAAACCATCTACTGTATTACCAACCACCAACAGACAACAAAACTGGTAGATTCCTGATTGGTTAACTTCACATTTGCTTTTCTAGAATTTTATTGTTGTTGATGCTGTTGTTGCCATATGCATATATTTATAAGTTTAAAATATAATGTACAAAATGTCTTTGAATCTGCTGGAGATCCCTTGCACATGTATTGATAAATAAATGATCACATCATCTTTAACCACAGTTTTGGATTTTTTCTGTAAAGAAAATGAATTCTTTCATCCTTTTCTTTTCCAAAAGTGAAAGCCTGAAGTCATTTTCAAAGAATTCTTATGCTTAGCTGAGCAACATTTCTGTGTGGCAAATAATTAAACATGAAGACTAGCAATGACTGAAAACATAATCCTTTATACCAATTAAACTGAGCTCCACACCAGGCACAAAACAGCAAAAATGACAAACAGCACTCACTTGTAAGCGTGTTTGTTGAGTAACTCGGTCAGCTTTGTGATGTACCAGGACCCTCTGGTCTTGCTGCGATAGGACACGAACCCAGGCACGGTAGCGTAACCCAGGAGAAAGTCAGACTCATTGGGGATCAATTCACCAGGCCCATCTTCCGCCAAGGCAGAATCCATCTCCATGTCGTTCAAATGACCTGTTAACATCAGACACGTTAGCAGATGTATGGGATCTTTAACTTCCCCTCCTGTTTTTTCAATCACTATCACAAGAAAATGTTGTAGATGCTCGTTATCCGAGAATAAGATAGATATTCAGAAGTGCTTACTTAGAAAAGATGTTTTTCAAAGAAGTTAGAACTTTTTTCAAAGACTAGCAGGAACCGTATGATTATAATGAAATACATATTTGAAAAGTCTAAAGGCAAACGACAATAAAGACATAAAATTATCATTATCATTATTGTTTAAAGCCAAGCCGACTGCGCATAGCCATATCAAGGCTGTAACCATCTCAACATCTCTTTGAACATGAAAAAAACCTGGAAAAGAAAGTCAGGTACACATATCAATGCATTGGTGCACATAATCTAAGACATAAAAACAAAATGATATACTGAAGGTACATGAACAGGAAGCCAACATGATCACAATAACCTGAAAGTTGACAACGCACATGTGTATTTATGAAAATAAGCAAGACATTTAAAAAACAAAAAACTGAAACTAACAGAAACATAAAAACACTCCATGTATGTATGAAAGACACATACACAGTACACAGACATGCGTAGTAAACAAAATCAGCGAAAACTTTCTTGACATGACATGTAACAGTCAAGATTGTGCCTAACCTCTGAGGCCATAGGAAAGTGAAGTGGTAAGGACTTCAGTTTTTCTCAGGGCCCGCATTATGAGGACAGCGCTTATTTCCTCTCCCTTTTGCTTTACCCCTCACCCTAACAAGGTCAAGTACCACCCATATCCAGCTGGATGGACTGGAGGCCGTGAGCATCGCTTTTCATACTTTGAGTTTCTGGATATATACTGACACATACACACAATGCGCCTGTCACTGCTAACCTTCCTGTTTCTCACGGCCCTGACAGGCTTGCATGAAGAACAGTTTGGGTTTTCCCGCCAATGAGGGGCAGGCTTGGGCACGAACAGGCGCTGTCATGTCCCGGATCGGAACCGTCAAGCCGTTTACACCGTAAAGAGCTCCCTGAATTCCGTGCGTCAAAATGCAGCACACGAAGCAGTCAAAGTCTGTGTGGTCTTGCATTGCCATCTGTTGGATCAGTCGCACCATGTCGATGTCTGTGCAGTCTTGATACGTTGCCACGTGAAAGTTCAGCTGATCAAATGTTGTTACCAGTTTATCTGTAATAAAGTATAATGACTACAATACAACTTTAGTAAAATGTCATAAGATTATAATCACATCCTGAAATATGACTTGAATTGGTCTGTTTTAATCAGTCAATCTTTATGAACATACAGATAAGTTAAACACAGCATGATACCAAAGAAAAATTAAAAAGTACAGATTGCTTTTGTAGCCACAGAGTAAAGAAAAGAATTGGGCTGTAGAGTGTGGAGAGCGATTCTCATATTTCTCTCACAGCACAGATTATTCTCATGGAGGTGAAACAGTAAAGTAGAAAGTAATGTTGGAAAAAACAGTTTTCATCTGCATCAACAAAAAACAGTTTGCAGTCCTATTGAAACTCTGTTGCTCTTTCTTTACTTATTGTGTATTAGATGTCTTCATCATGGTGTTACAGTAACAATGGTACCATTACAATCTGTCCCGATCATAACCAAACTACAAAACTGCTGGCTTCCTCAAGTAATCTCAAATCTCAGTCACATCTCATATGAAAACAGCTGACTTCAACCGGTTCAAAATACATGCTGGTCACATTTTCACCTCTTATTTGTTCCCCGTCAAAGTCAAAGAGCAAAGACAATCACAATCCAAAACCATTTGTTCTCACAGCCAGCTGACTATCTACCTGTCTCAAGACTTGCTCCTTCCAAAAGTGAAGTATGCCAGCAAGACATGCCTTTACTGAATTCACTTATAACAAAGGAATTTGGATGTATAAAGGACAGCTAAGTCACAAGATATGTCATCAGCACATGGACATAACATCAGTATAAGTTTAGTACATGTGTACCAAAACAACACCCTAAAACTGTCAATTCAGTGTACCAATACAATCGTTGACTGTTGATCGTTATTGACCAGTGGACTGTTGACCATTACTCCGTAAATGAGGATAAAATGGAATGAAATTTTGTATAAACACAAAAGCAATATTAGTGACAGATTTTCATCCATTCACAACTGACTGTTTACCCCAAAAAACTATTGTATACGACGATATCAAACTGCAAAAATTAAGAATAAGGGGAACCTGATAAATTTATTAGTAAAGATCCACATGTACCCAACTTAATTATTTTATTAGCAAAGTTATATAAAAACAAGTACAAATAGTAAAACACTGTGCCAAGCGTAACAGCTTATAAGACAATTATGAAAATTAAAGCCATCCCTGAAAAGCGTAGAGCAGAATTTAGTGGAAATCTAGATGTATTTGCAAGGAACTGGCATTGCTATGAAACAATCATTGAAAACTACATCACATAAATAATACAGGAACACCATAAAACATATCAATGAAACATACATAAAAATTCATGTGTATTATATACTTGTATGTATGTATGTATATATATGTATATGTATGTACATGTGTATATGTACATATGTTTTATTACATATTTTACAGAGAGAGAGAGAGAGAGGGAGGAGGAGGAGGGGGAGAGAGAGAGAGAGAGAGAGAGAGAGAGAGAGAGAGAGAGAGAGAGAGAGAGAGAGAGAGAGAGAGAGAGAGAGAGAGAGAGGAGAGCAAGGGCAAGATAAATGGACAACTAACAAAGCAACAGATTTCTCTTTTTCAAATATTTCTCTCTTCTATAGAAGAAAGTCCATAGGTCAGAACTGAGTGAGACAGAGAGACATAGTGACAGTGACAGAGACAGAGACAGAGACAGCAGCCAGAAAGAATCAGACACAGAAAACAAATAAAAAAAAGGTATAACTACGCGTCATTTAAAATGCAAAAGAGAAACAAATCCCAGAAGTACAAAAAAGTACATTGAAAAAGAAAAAAGAAGTTGTACCTCTGTCAACATCTGTACCTTCCCGTGAAATCATCAGTCTGGACTCTGGTTTACTTGAATCCTTGAAGAATTCTTTGTTGTTGATAATCACACACACTCCTGCACAGCACAATTACATGACTAGGTATACAATGTGTGAAATCTGGAACTACTTAAGCATTAAAACTTTATTGTGGAAACAATTACAATTTTTATCTATAAAAACAGATGAACTGGATTTTCTGACAATGCGCTTACATTGATACAGACACACACAAATGACACATGCTCATCAAAAATTACTTACATGAATAGACATTAAATCAATGATGACCACCACCACACATACCAGCATGCGTGCACACACACATACACACACACACACACACACACACACACACACACACACACACACACACACATTACACGTATTCACATATTGAAAAATAATTACTTAATCACACACACACACACACACACACACTACACGTATTCACATATTGAAAAATAATTACTTAATCAATAAACTAATTTTCATATACTGAGAAATGATTAGTTAAATCAACTAATAATAAATTCACTTAATAAAAAATATATGAACAACCAAACAAGTGAAGTATTAGACCAGACAAAAACCAAAACCAAACACAAAACATATATAGCACACACATACTTGTCTATAAGCACACATGTGAACTGACATAAAAACAAATAAAGAATGAACACACGTACATACTTGCATCCATGTACACATACACACACTCACGCATGCACACACACACATATACACACAGACAGAGTTAAGATCAGCTATGTACAAAAGAAATACAAACAGACCTCTAGTAGTCCAGTCATTCTGTAGTGTTTACATGCATGCATGCAACTAGGTGCATGCGCACACACAAACACACACACACAAACAAACACAAGCACAAATATAAACACACATGGAGTGAACATCAGTTCCAGTTTCTCAAGATAGCATATATTTTTTCAGAATGAATTCCACATGCACTGACATATGACGAACAAGATCCAAAATGATCATGGCATAAGCACTACAGTTGTGCACATGCCTTATGTGCCAGTAGGGTTTTAGAGTTCTACTTAGTATTTAAAAAAAAAATCTGTTCTTGTAAACAGCAACAGAATGTATGGTTGCACTGACTAATGCCCCAGGGATTCAAATCACTGTACTGCACTAATGCCCCACAGATTCACAGTACTGTACTGTACTAATACCCCATATATTCACATTACTGTACAGTACTAATGCCCCACAGATTCACATTACTGTACAGTACTAATGCCCCATATATTCAGACTACTGTACTGTACTAATGCCCTATATATTCACATCACTGTACTGTACCAATGCCCCATACATTCACATTATGTACAGTACTAATGCCCAACATATTCACATTACTGTGCAGTACTATTGCCCCACAGATTCACATCACTGTACTGTACCAATGCCCCATACATTCACATTACTGTACAGTACTAATGCCCCATATTTTCACACCACAGCACTGTACTAACACCCCACAGATTCACATCACTGTGTTGTACTAACACCCCACCACATTCACATAACTGTACTGTACTAATGCCCTATATATTCACATCACTGAACTGTACTAATGCCCCACAGATTCACATCACTGTACTGTACTAATGCCCCATATATTCACATCACTGTACAGTACTAATGCCCCACAGATTCACATCACTGTACTGTACTAATGCCCCACACATTCACATTACTGTATTGTATTAATGCCCTATATATTCACATCACTGTACTGTACTAATGCCCCACAGATTCACATTACTGTACTGTACTAATGCCCCATATATTCACATTACTGTGCAGTACTAATGCCCCACAGATTCACATTACTGTGCAGTACTAATGCCCCACAGATTCACATTACTGTACTGTACTAATGCCCCACAGATTCACATCACTGTACTGTACTAATGCCCCACAGATTCACATTACTGTACTGTACTAATGCCCTATATATTCACATTACTGTACTGTACTAACACCCCACAGATTCACATTACTGTACTGTACTAATGCCCCATATATTCACATTACTGTACAGTACTAATGCCCCACAGATTCACATCACTGTACAGTACTAATGCCCCACAGATTCACATTACTGTACTGTACTAATGCCCTATATATTCACATTACTGTACTGTACTAACACCCCACAGATTCACATTACTGTACTGTACTAATGCCCCATATATTCACATTACTGTACAGTACTAATGCCCCACAGATTCACATTACTGTACTGTACTAATGCCCCACAGATTTACATCACTGTACTGTACTAATGCCCCATATATTCACATTACTGTACTGTACTAATGCCCCATATATTCACATTACTGTGCAGTACTAATGCCCCACACATTCACATCACTGTACTGTACTAATGCCCCACAGATTCACATCACTGTACTGTACTAATGCCCCACAGATTCACATCACTGTACTGTACTAATGCCCCATATATTCACATTACTGTACTGTACTAATGCCCTACAGATTCACATCACTATGCAGTACTAATGCCCCACAGATTCACATCACTGTACTGTACTAATGCCCCACAGATTTACATCACTGTACTGTACTAATACCCCATATATTCACATCACCGTACCATATTAATGCCCCACAGATTTACATCACTGTACTGTACTAATGCCCCATAGATTTACATCACTGTACTGTACTAATGCCCCACAGATTTACATTACTGTACTGTACTAATGCCCTACAGATTCACATCACTATGCAGTACTAATGCCCCACAGATTTACATCACTGTACTGTACTAATACCCCACAGATTTACATCACTGTACTGTACTAATGCCCCACAGATTTACATCACTGTACTGTACTAATGCCCCACAGATTTACATCACTGTACTGTACTAATGCCCCATATATTCACATCACCGTACCATATTAATGCCCCACAGATTCACATTACTGTACTGTACTAATGCCCCACAGATTCACATTACTGTACTGTACTAATACCCCATATATTCACATTACTGTACTGTATTAATGCCCCACAGATTCACATTACTGTATTGTACTAATACCCCATATATTCACATTACTGTACTGTATTAATGCCCCACAGATTCACATCACTGTACTGTACTAATGCCCTATATATTCACATTACTGTACTGTATTAATGCCCCACAGATTCACATCACTGTACTGTACTAATGCCCTACAGATTCACATTACTGTACTGTACTAATGCCCCACAGATTTACATCACTGTACTGTACTAATGCTCCATACATTCACATCACCGTACCATATTAATACCTCATATATTCACATTACTGTACTGTACTAATGCCCCATACATTCACATCACTGTACTGTACTAATGCCCTATATATTCACATCACTGTACTGTACTAATGCCCTATATATTCACATTACTGTACTGTACTAATGCCCTATATATTCACATTACTGTACTGTACTAACGCCCTATATATTCACATCACTGTACTGTACTAATGCCCTACAGATTCACATCACTATACCTGACTGAAAACAAGTATCTGGATATGTCAGTCCAAAAGGGAGGCATACCAGGAATGCCTGGATGCTTGGAACATGCCACGTTGATTTGGGATGCCATCCAAAAAGCAAGAACAGAGAAAAGAGACATTGACGTAGTTTGGCTTGATCTGGCGAATGCATATGGATCAGTTCCACACGATATGATCCAGCTGGCTCTTGAAATGTATCACATCCCAGAAAACATCCGAACAATGCTAAGGAAGTATTTCCAAGGGTTCTCAATGCGGTTCTCTACCAAAGAATACACCACGGACTGGATAGACCTAGAGGTGGGCATTGCAATGGGCTGTGCAATCTCTCCCATACTGTTCGTGTTGGCAATGGAAGTCATCTTGAAAGCTGCAATGAAGAGTTCAGGTCCAGTGAATCTGGGAGATGGATACCAGATGCCTCCTCTAAAAGCTTTCATGGATGACACAACAGTCTTGTCCACGGATGAGGAAGAGACACACCAAATCTTAAAGCAGCTGGATGAGCTGGTGGCCTCTTCAAGAATGAGGTTCAAACCTAAGAAATCCCGAAGTCTCTCACTGCGAAAAGGAAAAGTGGCAGATTCAGTCAAATTCATGGTAGCCAACCAAGCCATCCCCACTGTCACAGAAGAGCCAGTAAAAAGTCTTGGAAGATGGTATGATGACTCCCTGAAAGACACACAAAGGGGATGTGAAACCAAGCAAACAGCAGAAGAAGGCCTGAAGAAAATAGATAACTGCGGACTGCCAGGCAAATACAAAGTCTGGTGTCTACAGTTCATGCTGATACCAAAGCTGCTGTGGCCACTGCTAATCTATGACATTTGCACCAGCACAGTCGAAGCAATGGAAGCCAAAATCAACAAATACACAAGAAAATGGCTTGGTGTCCCACCTGGTCTCACTGATGTTGCATTCTACTGTCGTCAAGCAATGCTGAAGCTACCTCTCAAATCCATAGTGGAGGAATACAAAGTTGGAAAAGCAAGACTGTTGAGCATGCTGGAGGAATCGGAAGACAATATCGTGAGATCAGTTCATCCAAAGCTGAGAACTGGCAGAAAGTGGAAAGTCCAAGAGGCTGTAAACAATGCCAAGAGAAACCTCAGCATCAAAGAAATAATTGGACACACGCAAACCAACAGACAGGGACTGGGAGCAACAAAAATGCAGTGGTGGTCCAAAGCCAAAGGGAAGGAAAAAAGAGACATGATCATACAGGAGTTGAAGGAAGAAGAAGATGTCAAAAGAGTGCAGAAGGCAGTCCAGCAAGGTCAACAGGGGCAATGGACAACATGGGACAGTGCACTCCAAAGAAGTCTCAGCTGGAACGATATGTGGCACATGGCTCCTCTAAGGATAAGCTTCCTCCTCAGATCTGTATATGACCTGCTCCCCTCGAATGCAAACTTAGTGAAATGGGGGAAAGCAGACGACCCAGCATGTCCGCTCTGTCAGAAGAAACAAACAGTGGAACATGTCCTAAGCTCTTGCAAAGTAGCGCTAGCCCAAGGAAGGTATACATGGAGGCACAACCAAGTTCTGAAAGTGATCACAGATGTGGTTAGCGAAAAAACCATGACCCCAAACGCACCAATTGCTATGACAACGTTCTACAAAGCAGGAGGGAAACAGGTCTGGCCCGAAAGTGCTATGACAACCAGCACATTGCCAAAGGGTCTTCTGGATGGAGCAGTCGACTGGGAGTGTACAGCAGACCTCCCAGAGTGGAGAAATTACCCAGATGTCATCAGCAAGACAGGCATGAGACCAGACATCGCTCTCCACTCTGACTCCTCGAAACAAGTGATTCTGATAGAACTCACTGTGCCATACGAAAGCAGAATGGAAGAAGCACATATCTACAAGACCGAAAAATACGCCGGTCTTGCCAGCACCCTGAAGAAAGCAGGTCTGCGGGTCAAAATCTTCGCCATAGAGGTCGGGGCAAGAGGGTTTGTAGGCACCTCCGCTTATGATCTCATGAAACAACTCGCCATTTCTGGGAAGAAGAGGACTAGAGCCCTTAAAGCGATGGCAGAGGCAGCAGAAAGGAGCTCAAGCTGGATCTGGGCAAGGAGGAACGAAAAAAGTGAACTTCATAAGGATTAAATTCCCTACAGATGATGTGTGCCCCGTTAGCACATTGGTAAAACCGCGTACCGCAGTTCTGAAGCGCAGAATCGCCCAGGTTCGATCCCCGGCGTGGGAAAAAAAAAAAAAAAAAAAAAAAAAATAAACAACAGCAGAAGGGCATCCAGGAGTCATGACCTGGATGTGGCCCGGCCCCCCGAGAGTGTAAGGAATTCAGGGCCGAAACACTTGTCTAAAGGGGGTTACTTCTCTGAAGACCTTCTGTTGTCTAGCTCTCCCTAGAGTTTCTTTCTACTAATGCCCCATACATTCACATCACTGTACTGTACTAATGCCCTATATATTCACATTACTGTACTGTACTAATGCCCTATATATTCACATCACTGTACTGTACTAATGCCCTATATATTCACATCACTGTACTGTACTAATGCCCTATATATTCACATTACTGTATTGTATTAATGCCCTATATATTCATATATTCACATCACTGCACTGTACTAATAATGCCCCATAGACTTACAACACTGCACAGCACTAACTCCCCATAGATTTACATAACTGCACAGCACTAACTCCCCACAGATTTACATCACTGCACAGCACTAACTCCCCACAGATTTACATCACTGCATAGCACTAACTCCCCATAGATTCACACCATTGCACTATACTAACTCCCCATAGATTTACATCACTGCATTGTACTAACTCCCCATAGATTTACATCACTGCATTGTACTAACTCCCCACAGATTTACATCACTGCATTGTACTAACTACCCACAGATTTACATCACTGCATTGTACTAACCCCCATAGATTTACACATCACTGTATAACACCCCATAGATTTACATCACTGTTAAACCCCCATAGATTACTACATCACTGCATTGTACTAACTCCCCATAGATTTACATCACTGCATTGTACTAACTCCCCATAGATTTACATCACTGCATTGTACTAATCCCCATAGATTTACATCACTGCATTGTACTAACTCCCCATAGATTTACATCACTGCAATTGTACTAACTCCCCATAGATTTACATCACTGCATTGTACTAACCCCCATAGATTTACATCACTGCATGTACTAACTCCCCATAGATTTACATCACTGCATTGTACTAACTCCCCATAGATTTACATCACTGCATAGTACTAACTCCCCATAGATTTACATCACTGCATTGTACTAACCCCATAGATTTACATCACTGCATTGTACTAACCCCCATAGATTTACATCACTGCATTGTACTAACTCCCCATAGATTTACATCACTGCATTGTACTAACTCCCCATAGATTTACATCACTGCATTGTACTAACTCCCCATAGATTTACATCACTGCATTGTACTAACTCCCCATAGATTTACATCACTGCATTGTACTAACCCCCATAGATTTACATCACTGCATTGTACTAACTCCCCATAGATTTACATCACTGCATTGTACTAACCCCATAGATTTACATCACTGCATAGACTAACTACCCCATAGATTTACATCACTGCATTGTACTAACACCCCATAGATTTACATCACTGCAGTACTAACTCCCAAGATTTACATCACTGCATGCACTAACTCCCCATAGATTTACATCACTGCATATGTACTAACTCCCCATAGATTTACATCACTGCATACATAACTCCCCATAGATTTACATCACTGATTGTACTAACTCCCATAGATTTACATCACTGCATTGTACTAACTCCCCATAGATTTACATCACTGCATTGTACTAACACCCCATAGATTTACATCACTGCACATTGTTACTAACTCCCCATAGATTTACATCACTGCATTGTACTAACATCCCCATAGATTTACATCACTGCATTGTACTAACTCCCCATAGATTTACATCACTGCATTGTACTAACTCCCCATAGATTTACATCACTGATTGTACTAACACCCATAGATTTACATCACTGCATTGTACTAACTCCCCATAGATTTACATCACTGCATTGTACTAATCCCATAGATTTACATCACTGATTGTACTAAACCCCCATAGATTTACATCACTGATTGTACTAACCACCCATAGATTTACATCACCTGATGCTACTAACATCCCCATAGATTTACATCACTGATTGTACTAATCCCCATAGATTTACATCACTGTATTGTACTAACTCCCCATAGATTTACATCACTGCATAGTACTAACTCCCCATAGATTTACATCACTGCATTGTACTAACTCCCCATAGATTTACATCACTGCATTGACTCCCCACAGATTTACATCACTGATGACTAAACCCCATAGATTTACATCACTGCATTGTACTAACACCCCATAGATTTACATCACTGTATTGTACTAACTCCCCATAGATTTACATCACTGCTATTGTACTAACCTACTCCCCATAGATTTACATCACTGCATTGTACTAACCCCATAGATTACATCACTGCACAGCACTAACTCCCCACAGATTTACATCACTGCATTGTACTAACACCCCATAATTACATCACTGCACAGCACTAACTCCCCAAGATTTACATCACTGCATAGTACTAACTCCCCATAGATTTACATCACTGCATGCACTACTCCCCATAGATTTACATACTGCATGTACTAACACCCCATAGATTACATCACTATGTCTAACACCCCATAGATTTACATCACTGTATTGTACTAACACCCCATAGATTTACATCACTGTATTGTACTAATACCCCATAGATTACATCACTGTATTGTACTAACACCCCATAGATTTACATCACTGTATTGTACTAACACCCCATAGAATTACATCACTGCATTGTACTAACTCCCCATAGATTTACATCACTGATTGTACTAACCCCCATAGAATTACATCACTGTATTGTACTAACACCCCATAGATTTACATCACTGATTGTACTAAAGCCCCATAGATTTACATCACTGCATTGTACTAACCCCCATAGATTTACATCACTGTATTGTACTAACACCCCATAGAATTACATCACTGTATTGACTAACCCCCATAGATTTACATCACTGTATTGTACTAACACCCATAGATTTACATCACTGTATTGTACTAAGCCCCATAGATTACATCACTGTATTGTACTAACACCCCATAATTACAGATTGTACTAATACCCATAATTACATCACTGATTGTACTAACCCCCAAGATTTACTCACTGATCATTGATTACATATTTACACCCCATAGATTTACATCACTGTATTGTACTAACACCCCATAGTTACATCACGCATTGTCAACACCCCACAGATTTACATCACTGCATTGTACTAACACCCATAGATTACATCACTGTATTGTACTAACTCCCCACAGATTTACATACTGCACTGTACTAACGCCCAGAGATTCACATTACAGGAACCCCTTAAGCGGTAGCCCAACAAACAATAAAAACTCGCTTTCTGACACAACTTATCATCTCCCTAACCTTAATTCTCTTTGCACACTCTCTACCTTGATTCACGGAAACAAGACACATGCACATACAAACAAACAAACACACACACAAACACCCACCCACACTGTAAAGATCAGCTAAGTATAAAGAGAATACAAACAGGCCTCTAGGAATCCTGTCTATGCTGGTAGTGTACCACACACACACACACACACACACACACAAAACATATCACACACACACAAAACACATATATACACACACACATGTGGGTGCACACACACAGAGTAAGGATCAACTAAGCAAAAATGAAATATACAACAGACCTCTAGGAATCCTGTTCATTCTATAGAGTGGAATAGGACTCCCCTGCAGACTGAGCTGCTGCATTTGCCTGGTCACAGGGGCTACTTGACTGTCCCCTGCACCTGTAAGTGTCAGAAAATCACAACTAACATGACTTCCGTTGAAATTAAACTCTTACAGTCACTGCTTTAAGCAAATCAGGATAGGGAAAACAACAGTCAGACAGGTAAGGCATCAAACTTCCAATCAGAAGTCAAAGTTTGAACCTCCTGAGTACCACCCGCACGGTGGGAAAGGGGTAGAGATTTTTCCGACCTCCCAGGTCAACATGAGCGCAGGCCTTATAGTGCTTGAATCCCTTTCCTGTGTACATGCATGCAGAACATCAAATAATGCTTGTTAAAGACCCTGTAAATTATGTCACTGTCCAGTGGTATGGAAACACAAAAAGACCCAGCTTGCACGACCACAAAAGATGAAGTATGCTGACTGTGCAGCAGCATAACACTTGCACTGTGTGAACAAGGCATGTACATACAAACAACAATAAAATCCAACCCTCCACCAAAACACATACTCCCACCTTCCACCTGAAAAAAAAAGCATAAAGGAAAATATACTGTTAAAGCAGGAAAACTTATTTTTGTTTAAAAAAAAAGATCCTGAGCACATAAAATGGGGTTATATAGATAGAGGATCAATTCAAATTGACATAACTTTATCAATCCTTACGGGAATTCATTTGTGCAGTCAAAGACTCATTATAAACACAAACTCAACAGACACCCATCTGTAAGGGATTAAAACTATTCAAATAAAAATCCCACATATAATGTCCGTGGACCCATACCACACCTCTCTCATCTCTTCTCCTACCTCACCCCCTTACACACATAAAACTTGAATCAAGAAAAGAAAAGAGTGTGCCCTCCAAATTTATGACTGGCTCACTTTTCCCCTTTTCCCAAGAAATGGCTGTTAGAATCCATAGGAACATGATCTGCTGTATGGCTTACCTTGCCAGTCTTCTAGAGGAATCTCTGTTGTTTAAAATCATAATAAAAAAAATGGTGAAAAAAGGTAGTATAACAACAGATAATCGACAGTTCTGCTTATGATGCCAATCATTTTGATTACAAGACAACATAAATAACATAAAAAGAGCAATTGTATAAGAGAAACTTGTAGCACAGATTAGAGGAAAATGCTTTCTTAACATTTTCTTATTCATTATTCATACCCTCAAACCACAAAAAATTGGAGTTTGGAGTTTGTTCAACAGATTTATAGCACTCAGACAATTCCATACACACTCCACCCAAATCTGCCAGCAATTATCTGGCAGACTCCCTAAGCTTGTGCAAAACCCTAATGTGCTGGCTAGGTCTCTAGCTGAGAAGTGGAAAAGGGGGAGGGGACCTTTGAAACACTGAGCTGACACCACCAGAATGATAGAAACATTAAAATGGACAGCAAACACACCAATTTCTTATACTGTGGGCTGGGCTGAATCAAAACCCAAAACATTTACAAATCAATATGGCAAGTATACACTAACCCAAAGATCCAGGCTGGTTTACAGCCCCTTCCACTGTGTGTATTGCTGAACCTGTAAGCATAAAAAATAAACATAAAAATAAACATGACACAAACACAGTTTCAGTTTCTCAAGATGACGTCTCCGTGCTTGGAATGCATTCCATATGCACTAACGTCACAGGTGCCATGTGATGGAGAAGATCAAGAATAATCACAGCACAAACCTTAAGCCTGCGCATAAATCCATGAGCTGGCCAGGTCCCAAGGTCCTACCTAGATAGTTCCATAACCCTGGGGTCCTAGGGGAGTGAGGTGGTAGAGATCTCAACTTTCCCCTTGGGGCCAGCACCACGAGGGCGGTGCCCATCTCCTCTCATACAAACACAACACATAAGTACAAGATGCACCCATATGTACACACGAAATACATATATCCATACATACAAAATATGCGCATACATGAAAAATTTGCTCAAAAATACAAACACACTGATACTTATCTTTGATGTACAAGAAACACACACACACACACACACACACACACACACACACACACACACACGAAACACACACACACATGCACACACTGAGTTCATTTTAAACTGTATCAATGTTTTGTTTTGTACACACATGTCTATGTTTGTGTGTTCATGACTTGTGGAAGTGTGCTGCACATGGTATGTGTGTATATGTTTATACATGTATGGACATACGTGTGTGTATGTGTGTGTGTGTGTTCGTTCGTTATTTCTTTTAACGTCTATTCACATATGTGCTTTTAGACGGGGGAAAAAAAAAAAAAAAAAAGGTGCGTAAAGAATGAATGAATCTATGTAATCATGAAGGCATTGTATCAATTAAGGTAACAATTAATGTAACATCAAACAAATTAACGAACAAAAGAAAAACAATCAGAACATTATATCAGTCAGGCTTCATTGGATTTCTCGGGGCTGTGTAGGAGTTACAGGTATAAAACAATTGGGCTGAATCAAAGGAAACGACCTACAGGACTGTGCAGTAAACATCTAGCACTGTGTAAATACAGAGTGAAATCAGTATGTTTCTGTTTTAAGTTTGTAAATGATGCAGGGAAATAACTGTTATAAAATCACCACAGATACATTTGATGGTTTTATTAAATTTAGTTCGAAGTGAATTGAGAGTTAATCTGTAAGCTAAAGTTATCTCTTGTCTTGTAAAACCCTGGTAATTTACCGAGAAGGGGCGAAGGTCACATTGCGCTTTTACTTTGTTTTCTAATATAGCATTCATTTCATGTTCAGAGAGTGGTAAATCAAGTTTAGTACTGCCAGCCCTATTCATTGCTGCATTTTTTGCTATTCTGTCGACCCGATCGTTAAAAAGGATACCACAGTGTGATGGGATCCAACAAAAAGTAACCTGTGTATTATTTGTTATTAAACAATGAATTAGAAATTTTATCTCAAATATTAACGAACTATTTACTTTATGTTCGCAACATTTTAAGGATTGTAATGCAGATTTCGAATCTACACATAATAGGATACTAAACAAAGTTATGGGTAGATCTACTATATATTTCAGTGCCATTAGGATGGCAACTAATTCAGAAGTGAAGATTGAATGTCCCTATCCTAAAGAGTAAGCCTTTTCTACTTTAAATTTAGGAATTAGAAAGCCAGCGCCTGCTTTACCATCATCTAGAACAGAGCCATCTGTAAAGATTTTTAAGTAATGTGAATATTTTTTTGTGTAGATGTGACAGAACATCAATTGCTAACAAGTGTGGATTAATATCTTTTGTCAGATCAGTATCAGTGTAGTTGATATCAAAAATAGCATTGGACAGTTCCCAGGGGGTAGAGGACAACATATCATTTTATGTGAAACTTTGTTAGGTAATACGTGAGAAAGTTTGAAGAGCTCATTTGTGTAAGTGGATATTGTTTCTTGTGACTTTATTGTTCTTGCTCTCTTGGGGAAATGGATGTCAGACCGAATTTTAAGTTCCGTACTGGCATAATTAGCTACTGCATTTGCTCTAACTATATATTTAACAGCTGATAACTTCCTCCAATCTTCCAAGGGAAGGATGCCGGCTGTTTTATATACTTCTTGTGTTTTTGTATACACCGGTACCCCAAGAGCACATTTAATAGCTTTACTATCTAAGCTTTGAAGTTTTTTCAAATAGCATTTTGGAGCTGAAAAATAGACCTCTTGACCATAAGCCAACTTAGATCTGACTAAAGCTGTGACAAGATGTAACAATGTTTTAGTGTCCTGTCCCCAGGACTGTTTACTAGTAATTCTTAAAGAGAGAGAGAGAGAGAGAGAGAGAGAGAGAGAGTGGTGTGTGTGTGTGTGGTGTGTGTGTGTGTGTGTGTGTGGTGTCTCTGTGTGTGTGTGTGTGTCTTGTGTGTGTGTCTGTGTGTGTGTGTGTTGTGTGGTGTGTGTGTGTGTGTGTGTGTGTGTGTGTGTGTGTGTGTGTGTGTGTGTGTTGTGTGTGTGTGTGTGTGTGTGTGTGTGTGTGTGTGTGGTGTGTGTGTGTGTGTGTGTGTGTGTGTGTGTGTGTGTGTGTGTGTGTGTGTGTGTGTGTGTGTGTGTGTGTGTGTGACTTACCAGCACTGGCCACATCATTCTCATCATGGACAGATGCTCCTGTTGTTGATGCGGACTCCTGCATAATAGCTAAACACAAGCATTATGTCAGTTGCTGATTTTTTGAACAAAATAAACCAACTGAAAATAACAAAACATACACCAGCTACAAAAAACAAATATAAACCAAATAGATATAACAAACAGAAAGCAAGCAAAACTATGCATGTTCACATACATGCCACCTGGAATTTCCAGATTTAAACATTTTTTGTTCTGGATTTGCTGTTCCATCTTCTGCACAACTTGTGTCATTACCCTCATATGGCTCATTTTTGTTCTTCAACACACCTCCAAACCCTCTCAAACTGAGGTCACCATGACAGCAAGGCATTGAAAAAGCCTCAGAATTTGGGATAGTTTCTTCACAATGCCATGATGATGACAACAGGGATGAAAGTCATTATGCTGTGGAGTTCCATCACTGTACTGAGACTGTGTGACAGGGTTGTACTCTATGTTTACCTTCATAATACATTCAGGTGTCAACTGGGTCTAAGAAACACAGATGCCCACAGTGTTGCTCAGAAAACTTGAGAAACAATCTCAATGATCCATCCGTAACATGGGTGAAACTCAATTGTTTGGTTCCAATCTTCCTACTTACTTAAGCCAAGAAAAACTCTCAATGACACATCCGTAACATGGATGAGACTCAACTGTTTGGTTCCAGTCTTCATATGTAATTAAGCCGAAAAACACTCTCAATGACACATCCGTAACATGGATGAGACTCAACTGTTTGGTTCCAGTCTTCATATGTAATTAAGCCGAATAACACTCTCAATGACACATCCGTAACATGGATGAGACTCAACTGTTTGGTCCCAGTCTTCCAGTAGATAGAAAGAAACTCTAGGGAGAGCTAGACAACAGAAGGTCTTCAGAGAAGTAACCCCCTTTAGACAAGTGTTTCGGCCCTGAACTCCTTACACTCTCGGGGGGCCGGGCCACATCAGGTCATGACTCCTGGATGCCCTTCTGCTGTTGTCTATTTTTTTTTTTTTCCCCACGCCGGGGAGTGAACCTGGGCGATTCTGCGCTTCAGAACTGCAGTACGCGGTTTTACCAATGTGCTAACGGGGCACACATCATCTGTAGGGAATTTAATCCTTATGAAGTTCACTTTTGGTTCCTCCTTGCCCAGATCCAGCTTGAGCTCCTTTCTGCTGCCTCTGCCATCGCTTTAAGGGCTCTAGTCCTCTTCTTCCCAGAAATGGCGAGTTGTTTCATGAGATCATAAGCGGAGGTGCCCACAAACCCTCTTGCCCTGACCTCTATGGCGAAGATTTTGACCCGCAGACCTGCTTTCTTCAGGGTGCTGGCAAGACCGGCGTATTTTTCGGTCTTGTAGATATGTGCTTCTTCCATTCTGCTTTCGTATGGCACAGTGAGTTCTATCAGAATCACTTGTTTCGAGGAGTCAGAGTGGAGAGCGATGTCTGGTCTCATGCCTGTCTTGCTGATGACATCTGGGTAATTTCTCCACTCTGGGAGGTCTGCTGTACACTCCCAGTCGACTGCTCCATCCAGAAGACCCTTTGGCAATGTGCTGGTTGTCATAGCACTTTCGGGCCAGACCTGTTTCCCTCCTGCTTTGTAGAACGTTGTCATAGCAATTGGTGCGTTTGGGGGTCATGGTTTTTTCGCTAACCACGTCTGTGATCACTTTCAGAACTTGGTTGTGCCTCCATGTATACCTTCCTTGGGCTAGCGCTACTTTGCAAGAGCTTAGGACATGTTCCACTGTTTGTTTCTTTTGACAGAGCGGACATGCTGGGTCATCTGATTTCCCCCATTTCACTAAGTTTGCATTTGAGGGGAGCAGGTCATATACAGATCTGAGGAGGAAGCTTATCCTTAGAGGAGCCATGTGCCACATATCGTTCCAGCTGAGACTTCTTTGGAGTGCACTGTCCCATGTTGTCCATTGCCCCTGTTGACCTTGCTGGACTGCCTTCTGCACTCTTTTGACATCTTCTTCTTTCTTCAACTCCTGTATGATCATGTCTCTTTTTTCCTTCCCTTTGGCTTTGGACCACCACTGCATTTTTGTTGCTCCCAGTCCCTGTCTGTTGGTTTGCGTGTGTCCAATTATTTCTTTGATGCTGAGGTTTCTCTTGGCATTGTTTACAGCCTCTTGGACTTTCCATTTTCTGCCAGTTCTCAGCTTTGGCTGAACTGATCTCACGATATTGTCTTCCGATTCCTCCAGCATGCTCAACAGTTTTGCTTTTCCAACTTTGTATTCCTCCACTATGGATTTGAGAGGTAGCTTCAGCATTGCTTGACGACAGTAGAATGCAACATCAGTGAGACCAGGTGGGACACCAAGCCATTTTCTTGTGTATTTGTTGATTTTGGCTTCCATTGCTTCCACTGTGCTGGTGCAAATGTTATAGATTAGCAGTGGCCACAGCAGCTTTGGTATCAGCATGAACTGTAGACACCAGACTATGTATTTGCCTGGCAGTCCGCAGTTATCTATTTTCTTCAGGCCTTCTTCTGCTGTTTGCTTGGTTTCAAATCCCCTTTGTGTGTCTTTCAGGGAGTCATCATACCATCTTCCGAGACTTTTTACTGGCTCTTCTGTGACAGTGGGGATGGCTTGGTTGGCTACCATGAATTTGACTGAATCTGCCACTTTTCCTTTTCGCAGTGAGAGACTTCGGGATTTCTTTGGTTTGAACCTCATTCTTGAAGAGGCCACCAGCTCATCCAGCTGCTTTAAGATTTGGTGTGTCTCTTCCTCATCCATGGACAAGACTGTTGTGTCATCCATGAAAGCTTTTAGAGGAGGCATCTGGTATCCATCTCCCAGATTCACTGGACCTGAACTCTTCATTGCAGCTTTCAAGATGACTTCCATTGCCAAAACGAACAGTATGGGAGAGATTGCATAGCCCATTGCAATGCCCACCTCTAGGTCTATCCAGTCCGTGGTGTATTCTTTGGTAGAGAACCGCATTGAGAACCCTTGGAAATACTTCCTCAGCATTGTTCGGATGTTTTCTGGGATGTGATACATTTCAAGAGCCAGCTGGATCATATCGTGTGGAACTGATCCATATGCATTCGCCAGATCAAGCCAAACTACGTCAATGTCTCTCTTGTCTGTTCTTGCTTTTTGGATGGCATCCCAAATCAACGTGGCATGTTCCAAGCATCCAGGCATTCCTGGTATGCCTCCCTTTTGGACTGACATATCCAGATACTTGTTTTCAGTCAGGTATTTTGTCAATCTTGCTGCCATAACAGAGAAGAAGATTTTCCCTCGACGTTCAGAAGTGATATTGGCCTGAACTGGTTGATGCTGCTGGAGTTCTGCTCCTTCGGAATGTACACTCCTTCAGCTCTCATCCATTGGTCGCTGATCTTCTGGTTCCTCCATGCTGATCGAATCATCTTGTGGAGCCACTCGAGCACTTTTGGGCATTTCTTGTAGAGCAGGTATGGTATTCCGTTTGGTCCAGGTGCTGACTTGGTTCTGGCTTTCTTTACTACGTTCTTCACTTCATCCAGTGTTGGTGGTTTGTTATTGAATTTTCCTTCTGGCACTGCAGGCCAAACCAGATTCTGGATTTCAAGTGGTGCCTCGCGCTGAGAATCGGAATATGTTTTCCTGAGATGCTGCTCTAGGGTTTCCTTGCCCACTGTGAGAGTCCCTGATTTGGGTTGTTCAAACAGCTTTCTTGCAAAGTCAAAGGGATTTTTGAAGAAACGATCTTGAGTCTTCTTCTTTTTGCTCTTTCTTCGCCTTACTGATTCCACTTTGCTGAGAGCATTGCGTTTGGCTTTCAGATCTTTCCAGAGTTCCAGAAGCCCTTGCTTCTCGAATTCTGAGGCAGTTTTCATTCGCTTTTTAAGCTTCCTTTTCTCCCCCCGGATGCTCTCCATCTGTTGCTGTCTTCTGGATTTCTGGGGAGGCATTTTTGTCTTTGGCTGCTTCACTCCATAAGTGTCCCTGCAGATAGAGTATATGATGTCTCCGTATGTGTCAAGTTTGTGTTCCAGCGTACTGTTCCCTATTAGCGCATTCAGCTTAAGGACAAGTTCCTCATCTAATTTCTCCCATTGTTCTTTTGCACTGGCAGGCGGCAAATTGAGTTTTTCATGTTTGGCGTTAAGAGCTTGTGCAAAATCCGCACCAGAACCATCAGCGTGGATGTCCTTGGCACTATGGTTTAAATCCTGGCCTTGGTCATCCAACGTCTCACCTGCTATCACAGTGCGTTGCTGCTGGTTCGTATGAGTCTTCAAACAGCCCATTTTTGTCCTGTGGATCTTCATGCCGCGTTTGGTGGTGAATCTCCTTCCACACGCACACGGAAATTCCATCTGGTCATTAATTAAGCCAAGAAACAATCTCAATGATCCATCCGTAACATGGATGAGACTCAACTGTTTGATCCCAGTCTTCCTACTTAATTAAGCCCAAACCACACTCAGCTCTCCACAGGAGTTAGTTGGAGTCGAAGGATCTGACAATTTATTTTGACTGAGGGGGGTTTGAACCAATGACTTCCCAGTCAGTAGACCGTTGTGCTAACCGCTTCACCACACTAACCAGTTATCTAAATTCTGTATTTACATTTTACTGAATTGTTGTGAAAGCCAAAAAGGTCTTATTGAACTGAACTGAATACAACACAGACACATACGCAGAAACACAGACACAGACTCAGACACAGACACAGACACACTTTAAACATACACCCACAAAGACTTGAGATCAAAGCACTCAACTTTCCTTCATCTGTGACACTATTTATACTGTCAAATATTTCCAAACTATGGTAGGAAACTTAACTTTTACTCAGTAAAATGTAATTTCAGTAAAATACCAAACTATGACATCTGCACCAAATTCCAACAAGAAATCCAACTGACTTACAAAAATGATCACACGGTAACAGAATAAGCCAATTCAGCAAGAAACAATACTTATTTTTACTGAAAAATATCAAAATATACTATAAGACAGTCATCTTTACAATTATGTTATGCCACACTCAGTAGAAAGGTCAATATTCAAATCCTGAGCAAATCTGACTGAAAAACATCAAAATATTATCAACAAACATTCATGCTGCTCTTACCATTAAAATCAATGTTCAACTCTTGGGCAATTTCCTGTGCCATCAGATTTGGACCAGAATAAGCCAAAGCTTGGATCAGGAAATTTTTGATGCTCACAGACTCCATGGCACGAGTTTCTGGTAAGTCCAGCCAGCGCTTGAGCACAGCAAGCTTGTGGTGAGAACTTGCTCTATTCCTGGACCATTGACTCGTTACTGGTACTCCAAGACGAGAACTTAGATCTTCCCAATACTCAGCTGAAGTCATAGACAACAAAACATTTTCTTTAGAAAGACCTTGACATGATATTCAAAGAAATGCGATTTATAACTCAAACAGAAATTCACTATAGAACAAAGGTTAAAATTCACCATCATGGCATGAAAACTGAAAGCTTGTGGCTGGCAAAATGATCACTAAGTTCAATAGATCTTTGCAGGTAAGATTTTGTAATCAGAGGTTAAAACTATCTTTTTAATGATTTTTCTATTATTTTCAACAACAAACATAATCATCAAAAACTGCATGATGCAATAAACATGTTTAAATTTGTTGATCATATAATCAATCACTATTACATGTTATTTCTTTTCTCAAGGTGCTATAATATACACTGTAGACTGCGGATAATGCTTTCAGAAATCATACAAACAAACAATTAAATAAATGCCAAATATATCAATCAGTGTCCTAAACAAAGATGATGATCAACCCTCCTGTAATATCACTAAGATTATAGACTACATTTTCCTTTTATTTATTTTGTCAATGGCAGGCCAACTTTCAATGCCATCTCAATGCTATTACCGTCACACCACTCTTTCATGCTTTAAAATACATGATTTGGATTTGTTCATCACAGATTTTAGAAGTCTTAGAAGGCCTGCCAATGGATGAGTATCCTCCTGAAAGAGACCCAGTACTGCTTCAAAGTTACTTTGGTGATGGTTAGTAGAGTACTACTCACTAGTACTACAACTTTGCAGCAGAAAATTGTGGTAAAAGCTAGAAAATCAAACCAACGACTCCCACTTTTAGACTTAGAATTATAATCAGAAACTGTTCAAGAGGGATTCATCACACTTATATAATTCCACATACACTTGACCCAAATCTGCCAGTATTGATCTGGTAGACTCCCTGATTACACAAAATCCTATGCACTCTCCTACCTGTTTCTTTATCTACATACTCCTTTATCTTGTATTCATTTATTCACCAGCTTACTTACTTCTTATTCACTTTCTTACTCACTCATTCGCTTGCTTGCTTGCTTGCTTGCTTGCTTACTTACTTACTTATTATCTATAATTAAGAAAATATTATCTTCACCTAGTTGATACACAGCTGTGCATTTGGGCATTGCCTAGGGGAGGGGGGGGGGGGTCTGTCATGTGAGGTAAGTCTATACAGAACAGCTAGTTGTGTTGTGATTCAGACCTTTAATCATTTATTTATTCACTTTATACATATGTTCCTTTTTTGAAGGTAAGATACACACATACACATGTCATTTACATATAACCAATATCATTCCAGTGATAGGCTGATAAAATACCAGTATAAAATATAGACTAGATAAAATATAGTCTAGGTAGGGCCTCAGGACCTGGCCAGCTCACTGGTCTATGTGCCGGCTTAAGGCATGTGCCATGGTCACCATACATGTGGCACCTGTGATGTTAGAGCATATGGAATTTGTTCCGAGTGCAGAGATGTCATCTTGAGAAACCGAAACTATGAACTGGCAATGTCTTAAAATGGCAAATTTGGGTGAAGAGTGCAGAGATGTCATCCTGAGAAACTGAAACTGAAATTATGCACTGGCAAGGTCTTAAAATGGCAAATTTGGGTGAAGCACATAAGGAGCTGACATGTGCTGACACAAAAGATCTTACCATAAACTTAAGCATGGAAGCAGCAGAGGAAAGGAAAAATACTAAGAATATCAACCATGAAGACCAACAGATTCAAGACTATTTCCACAAGGTGATGAGAGATAAATATCAAAATTATTACAATCTTACACTGTTCTAAATCTGATGTGAAACTTTATAGTTCGTACTTTAGCATATTCTCATTCCTGGGAAAAAAAGGTCTGAGAGATTCTATCCAATTAGTCTCAGTAATAATCCCTGGAACTGGACAAAAAGCTTTTACATACATGTGTGAATGTCAAGGTGGTTTTTCGATTTCTCTCCACAAGCACATGTGTATGATAAGTATGAAAAAACAAACAAACAAACAAAAAAATCTTAATAGAGTTCATAATACTTACAAGGAATATTCCTGGACAACACATCCAAAACAGCCCAAGGAATTGCTGGACAACAAAAGCAAAAAAAAAAAAATCATTAATTCAATACAGTCTCTGCAATTCAGACTTAACACTACTTGTGTGTATTCACAGATGCACACATACTTCCACAATAAAAATTGTTTTCCATAAAATTATGTCTAACACACATACCTTATCAATATTAAAAAGTGCTAGTCCTATCTTGTAAAAAGAAAAGCTGTGCAGTAACCATCTAAACTATGAATGCAAACTGGTGATTTAATAAATTAAGGATGCTAACTAGTGATTCAGTACCACTATCATAAGTGGTAGTTGCATGTGCATGCACATTATCTTCCTCTTTAGAGGCAACTAAATGAAGAGCTGACTGGACAAATTAACCAAAAGAACTGAAAATCAACAGTTAGCATGGAGGCCAATCTGGAATTAAATGGGTCATACATGGTAAGTATGTCTATCAAATGCACAGCCAGTTACATATTTTGTTGTTAATATGATTTTTCACAATGGCTGAACTTATGCACTCGTAAGATATGGTTATTCATGAGCAATTTAAATGTAATTTAAGGGAAAAAAGTCCTTTTAATTACACATGCTACACCGTGACTCAGAAGAGCTGAATGGCATTACAAGAACGGAAGGCTCATCTGGTCAAATATCTTGAGGAGAATGTTCTGGGAAGGGGAACCGTCTGATGGGCAATGATGACAGAAGCTATCCCCTTGGAGCTGTCTTTGCTCAGTGAGACACACACCAAGGAGGAAGAAACGGATGAAGGCATCTGGGGAGTGCCAGTAAGTCACATCCATGGTTTTCTAAAAGCTTCCTGTGTGGGAGAAAGCCAGTGAGATACCCAGGCCAGAACCTTTTGAGGTCTAGGGATGGCATCACCCAAACCTGTGCCTGACCTTGAGCAAAAAGCCAGGAAATAAGCAACCTGGATGTGAAACAGGCCATGAGGGTCGTCAATCTGATTTTCCAAACACCACTGAAGCAACAAAACCAGTAGGACGAGTAAATCCTTTGAGTGCCAGCAGTGTGGTTGATTGACAATGTCCAGGACACCCCAGGAAGCTCCTTCCACAGACAAGTGCCAAACAGAAGCCAGGCATGAAGGTTGGGAAACTCTTGGGTTCATGTGTGGAATTCATGTCCTGAGCTGAAAGAGAGCTCTGGGTGCAAAAAAAGCCTCAGCAATGAAATGCTTGATAGAAACAGAAAATTCAGAAACCAGGGCTGGGTTGGCCACAAAGGAGTGACAAGAATGAGAGTGGCCTGGTCTTCTTTCATCTTTCTGAGAACCTTTCCTAGGATGGTGAGATGCAGAAAGACACATGCAAGAAGGCTGGACTATTCACGTCACCAGGTCTGGAACTTACAAGACAAAAAGCAGAAGCCTGTGATTAAATCTCATTACAACGAGAGAGACAAAAAGCTGAAACCAGTATCCCATACGGAGGCCAAGACTGCCCTGCCTAGAGTCCACTCTGTCTGAGAGAATCCACCTTGGAATATGTTTGGTAGTCAGGGAGATGCTGTGATAGTCACACCACAGGAGGAGCTGTTCAATCCTTCTGGATAGATAGACAGACAGACAGGGATAGGCTGTGGCTGTGAGGCCAGAGGCCTGCTGCTAACGAGGAGCCCATATGAGCGCAGGAATCTTTGGTCATCAACATACTTGTGGTGAGTTCTGTCTGGACTTTGAAAGTGTAATCCCTGACACCAAAAGTAGGTCCAACAATGAGTTATCACTCGCAAAAACCAAGAGTCAAGCAAGATGATTTCTGTCCCATGACACCTCTTGTGAAATGCCCACTGCAAGTGAATTTGTGAGGATAACTGCATTGTAAAATATACTTTTATTAAGGGGAAAAAGAAACACGCAAAAATCTGAGCGAATCTGAATTTTTCCCCCCTTTAAAATGTATGAGCAAACAGCTGAAGCAGTTTTCACATTTGACTCAAGCTATGAAAACAGCTCAACAGACTTCAACTTTCTTACGACTGGTGATTGTACATTTGTAATTCTTTTGTTTGCCAGCTATAAGCTCAGGTCACATCTGGTGAGAAACGTGGCCACTTTTCCCAGTTCCTGCTGGTTGCCATGGAGATTGGTGGTCAGAGAAGTTGAAGTTAGCTATCTCCTGTTGCTCAACATGATCCTGTTAAGGCACAGGACCTGGCACTCCTTAGTCCTGAAGAGATCTGAATGGGCCAACACTATTCTCCTATGAGTAAATGTTCATGTAGACATTTGCATTATACTGAATTATACCACACCAGCAAGCCTAGTACCTCTCACTTTAGCCCTCAATGATATACACAATGCTTACATTCAGTTACTCACCATAATTACTAAACCCTTCAGGGACTGCAGACACAGGAAGCACATTGACCGGGACCGCAGGAACTTGAGGTGCAACGTTTGTTTGCATGGTCGGTAAATTGGGATCTCTATGAGCAAGGCTGCTGGGAACAGAAGAAAGGGGAGCAGATGGAGGGAAACGGGGCACAGATGGTGGCTGGTTGGCTATGCTGAACTGGTCAGAGACAGCCTGCGGGAAGGACAGGGGAGGCTCTCTTCCTCTTTCGGTGATATCAATGTCGTGAATGGATGGACCCAGTCCACTACTAAAATGCTGTCCCTTTGGAGGTTGTGATGGAGGCTGTTGTGGAATCTTAAATCACACATCAAGAAAATGGAAGTCAAAAATATGTCAGAATGCAAAATGTGCATATTTGTTAATCTCACATATTTTTACACACACACACACACACACACACACACACAAACACACACACAAATACATATGTATATATATGTACATATACATATATATACACCTCTCTATTTGTCTCTATCTATCTCTCTATCCATCTATCTATTTATCATCATCGCTTGGCTTAACGAATGAAGATTCACAAAAGGGGAACTCCATGTCTATTGCATACACACTTGCGGATGATGAGGCCTACAAATGATAGGCAGGTCTTCCAAAGCGAGAGCAGGTGAAGTTTCAAGCTCTCAAGATACAGTCTCCATGCTTGGAATGAATTCCACAAGCATAAATGACACCGATGCCATGTAATGGAGAAGATCCAAACTGATCATGGGATAAGCCATAAGCCTTCACATTAGCCCAATGTACCAACAAGTCTTGAAATCCTATGTAACACATGGGTTTTGTGTTTTTGCATTGGAACAACCTAGGCTACACTGAAGAGGAAGTTACACAGATCTATATATGCAATGTTTAAAACCAAAAAGAAAATAAAACACATCCAATGCTCCTGTATGAACTGACTGTACCAATGTACTACACAACCACATTACAGAAACCAACCTCCAAACAACAAGACACACAGCCACCATCCCCCACCAATATGACTCTCCATCCCCCCACCAAAATGACTCACTGATTCCAATAACTCAATTCTACCATCCATCTTCACTCCAGATAAAAAAAAAAAAAAATCCCACCACCCCAGAGCATTATATTCTGCCTAATGTATTCCTCTTCACCATTCCTCCAATTGTCTTTTCAATTTCCTTTTTAAATTTCTTTGATCACTGTTTCATGTAAACAGCCTGAACACTTTTCAGTCCATGCTGTGCAGTGTTACTTTTGAGATGGTGCCAATGTTAGTCTGAGTGGTGATGGCTCTTGTTTTCTTTTCATGGTTGATTTTGGAATGAAAATTAAAAAAAATAACGCACATTTAATTCACACAACAAGTACAAATCTTTGTCCAACTGGTTTCATCAATTGTACACAAAAGACAAGAAAGAAAGAAAGAAATTCACTGATCTTCTCCACCTTAACAAAATATCAGGGAGTTCTAGTTTTGTTGTTGTTTTGTGTATGTTTCTTTGTTGTCTTTTGTGTATGTTTGACAAAGGTCTGTTTGTTGAAAATTTGTTCCTGTGTTGTTTTGTGAGTGAAATACATGTTTTCGTTTTATTTTCATTTGTTTTTAGTTTTTATTTGCTTGAGTGCTGGCAGTCACTTTGATTAAGATTTCAATGGTACAACAATCATCAGAATGGTATGTGCCTGCCTCTCTAAAGCCCACCAAGTTCAAAACAAAACAAGGAAATTTACAGATGATGTTAACATGTGCCCTTAACAGTAAGGCACTGATGGCACATAGCATTACAGTGGGACAAACTGCTAACTCTTTGACTGCCGCACCCTGCCCACCAACTGCAAAAATTTAACCCTTTGATTCATCACTCAATCCACCAACTTCCTACAGGAAGCTGGAGGATAGGATAAAGGACTCAAAGGATTTGGTTTTTGCATTGTTTGCATGGTTGACAGTGCAGGATACTGTTGGATAGGTGTGGGAGTCAAACGGTTAATCAAGACCGTTACAGGATGTTTCTGATTTTCAGTTTCAGTTTCTCAAGATGTCTGCATGCTCAGAACAAATTCCATGTGCACTAACATCACAGGTGTGATGTGTATGTGATCATGGCCAAGCCTTAAGCCTGTACATAAACCCATGAGCTGGCCAGGTCCTGAGGCCCTACCTAACCTACGTTTTACCTGGTCTATATTTCAATTTTCATACTGGTATTGTATCAGCCTATCATTGGTGACATGTAAATGACAAGTGTATCTGTATATCTTGTCTTCAAAAGAACATATATATATAAAGTAAATAAATAAATAATTAAAAGTCTGAATTACAACACACTAGCTATTCTGTATACACGCGTCTCACATGACAGAAAGCCCCACCCCAGCTGTCTGTCAACTAAGTGAGACAATATTTTCTCAATCATAGCCCCACCAGTCTGTCGTTCACTGATGATTCTGATGAAAATACTAAGACATGCAATTTAAAGGAAATATTTTTTTTACCAATGTTAAATAATTCATAAGTTTGGTTTGTATATTTTCCAAGTAAACTGAAGTTTGTAAAGAAGGGAAAAAATGTAAAAAATGTCAAATAAAATGGGCAAGGTTACCTGTGCCTGTGGCCTGAACTCATCTCCCAAGTTCATGCCTCGGATAGTCATGGCTCTGACAAAACTCTGCTCCAGATCATTCATCACAGATCTGCCCTCAGTTGCTACAGCACAAAACAATTTCATATGTGTTAAATCAAAAGACTGAGTGTGTTAAATTATCAAAAAAAATCCAAGGACAGAAAGTCAATATACAACCAAATGCGTCCTTTTTCTGATTCTACCACAAAATGTTACAGACAAATCCATGAGAAAATCAGATAAGTATAAATGGAAACTTACAGTTAAATGATATGGACTAACTACAAGAAGAAAAAATAAACCACAAGTGATCAAACACATACAGAAAATTATCAATCAATGAAAAATATTGAAGAAACATATCTACCAACTATACACTGATGTATGTGAAATATACAAACAGCTAAATGCATAAAAAAATATTAAAAAAAAAATGTTTGCCCTACCAGTATATCTGTTGATGAGTTCCACGATATCCTGTCTTTCAATGGAAGTGAAAATCTGTATCAAAAGTCCAACATCACCAGGATGAATGGTTTGGTGCTGCACCATAACAGTAAACAGGTCTGTGCCGGAAGAAACTTTGTGGGAACGTGGAACTTTTCCATACATGTAACTAGCCTTCCGCACATCCTCATCGGGCAAATCTTCAGATATTTGAAGAAGTAACACATAAAAGGGATTAACCCTTGAACTGTGAAGGCGCCTATGATGCATCACCTCTCTCTCTTCATAGCCAATGCTTTCCAAAACATCCAGTCTTTGGATATACTGAAGAAGATCTGCCAAAAGGAAGAAATCATTTTCTGTCACAAGATTTGCACTCTCCAAAAGGGATATAAGCTCATGGGCAGCGTCAACACGTTTCAACTTGCTGGCAACCACCAGACCTTGACACAGGAACTTAATGTTGTCTACATCATAATCATGAAGGTTGTTGTCAATCACCATTGCAGCTGACCGGAAATCTGGCCGGTGCTGAACCAGTGCATCAGTTTGAAGTACGTTATTTGACATGATGAATCTGAAAATAAAAAAAAAACCCATACGAATGAGTAAGATTGGGAACAATTAGCTTTAAAAAAAGAGTAAAAGACAAAACTTTCTGCGCAATAGGAAAAAACAACACACAGTAAAAACTGTTATCTATGATAATACCTAGACTGATGATTCTGTGAAGATAATCTACTGGATTCTATCCTCAGGTAATGTTTGTATTGATGCTGGTCATGTCTTTTTTATATTGTTCACAGCACTGTTCCATCCACACTGTCTTATTTCTTCTATGTGTGTATCTTGTATGAGTTTGTTTCTGTTTTGTTGCAAACGATATCTATTTCTCCCTTCCTGGGATGAGTGTATACGTGTTTGGCCCACACTGTGTAGGCATTATGCTGATGCAGTCTACATAGTTCTTTGGTGGATGTGCATTCTGATGCTTTCATGTTTCCATATGCCAACAAACACAGACATGGCTTTCAGGATCTTAAATGCTCTGCTTAATGTTCTGTGTGGGAAATTGGAAAAATCCCCACCTTTATCCACTAGGTGGTATCCTGGCAGGATCAAACTCAAGTGTTCCAAACGGAAGTCTGACCTCATAACCAACTTGGCGACTGCACCAGTGTCTTCTGTTTTATACGCACATCTATCTATCTTCTATCTGTCTATCTATCTTAGTATCTATCTATCTACTATCTATCTATCTATCTAGGTCTATCTATACATTTATATATTTGTTCATGTGCATGCAGGCACATATGTGTATGTGTGTGTGGTGTTGTGTACCATGTGTGTTCTTCTGCATGAGTTTGTGTGAATGCATTCATCATCATCATCATCATCAAAATGTGTCATGCTGCATGGCATTGGTGATCATGACCCCCCATACTGTAAGTGTATATCCTTTTTTTTTTTTTTTTTAATCCCTAATCACTCTGTGATTTTTTTTGAGTAATGTTTTCTTCCTGCATCTACTTGGTGCTCTTTTTCCCCTCTTTCCTGCTGCGACTAGGTGCTCAAATTTCTCTTGCAGCAAAACATAAATTTAATCCTTATTCAACTCAATTGATATTTCTATGAGAATTCTTAGGACATACCGTAAGTTACCTGGAAAGCGTCCACCCCCTCAACATGAAACTGACCCATGAGTTGGGGATGAGTGTTTACAGCATACTAAGCCCTTTGCACGAAATTGACTCAAACATTGGGGGTGAGTGTTTACAAGGTACTGGCCCATATGCTGAAACAGTTCTTCCTTTTTTAAAAGGATAATGATTTTGTTTGAATAAGTTGAGGTGTTTTTCAGGGACAGATGATATTTATTTAGTTTTCCCCATTTCCACTTATCAGCACACACACACACACACACACACACAGTGACACACACACACACACACACAACACACACACACACACACACACACAGAGGATCTATACAAATGTGCACTGACAGTGACACACATACACACGAACATACACAACCACATACACAAAACACCCCCTTTTTGTTTTGTTCAATATTTTCCATGGTGCTTCAGTGGTTTTACTCCCAGTCCCACACTGCTCTGAGTACTCATCTTGGCTTCTGGACACCTCACCAGACCCAAGTTCATTCAGTCAAAAATTCAGTACCTGTAGTGTTAGTACACAAAGCCAGTGCTGTTAAGCTGCCTCCGGCCACCTGCCAGAGAAGACTGCACTACTACTGGGTCACTTCAGTGGAATTCAGCCATGCCCATTCTGATCCAAATTACTAAGGACACTGCTTAATAAGCTCCCTATTTACAACAATCTGCACTCAGTGGCAATGCAAGACTGAGTAGGTGACCCTCCAGTAAGTAGAATGTTATCAATCCCTCCAACAATAGCCCCCATAAATCACTGACACCAAAGAACCTGACATCAACTTGCCTTAGGCATGGAAGCAGCAGAGACTAAAAAGTTTGAAACTGAGGCCACCATGAAATTTGGGAATGAACAACAACACAAAACTGTGGGATAATTTTTTTCAGAATGTCATGATATCACACAAGAATAATGCTATGGAGTTCCATTTCAGACTGAGATTGAAATGGGACTGTATTCCATGCCCTTTCACCAACTATCCCAGTATCAACTGGTCTAAGAGAAAATTTTCAGGAAATTTGAGCTACACCCACAATAACACATTTGAAAAGTGGATGGGACTAACTGTGTCTTCCCAACAGCCCATAGCATGCTCACCTCTGGGGAGGTGCAAGTTTAAGCCCAAAAGTCCCATAATCATTATGGGAGTTCAAACCCACACCTCCCTGCCAACTCCTTCTGCACCAAACACTGTGTCATTTTTCCAGCTATACAGGTCTGCATGTTTTCTTCTTCCTTTTCCGCAATTTTTATATTGTCTGAGCGTCTTGATTTTCATCTCTGGTCCTGCATCTGATTTCCAAGGTTCATTTAAGTTGCTGTTAACTGTTTTGATAATGGTATAGCAGAAAAGCAATAAAACTGGGAAGTATACATGTATATAATCAAATATCCATTTTATGTATCAATCCATCATTAAAAAGAAAAACAAAAATTCACTCACACAGACCACTCACACAGACACACACTGACACAGCAGACATACAGACACCTGACATTCAAAACACACAGTGTGGCATATACACACATGCTCATCCACATTCACAATATGTATACTAACATTAATTAGACACGACACACCTCTTCCTCCTCTCACCCCCTCTCTTTCACTATACACATTCACTCACATAAACACAGGTTACAGTTGTAAAGATGAGTCTTTTGACTTTGAGCACATATGAATGAATTTTCAATACAGGATTGAAGATGAATTTCTAAACTGGACAGGGACTGGGGATATCTACCCACTGACATCAGTAATCAGATTAGAACTACACAATCACTATCAATTTATCAAATCATAATCATAAATCAATGTGTTGGTTTCACAAACTTACCTGACACTAGCCTAACATTCAAAGCAAAACTTCCAGATCGCTGCGGGTTGTTTCACTGTCTGTAACACTCACTCTGAAGGCTGGTTGTACGCGCTGTCACCCATTCTGGAACTACCTGGCATTTTAAAACCTATGAATAACACGTCATTTGAATTCAATGTCACTCCTACAGTCATAATCATATATATTAGTGTCAGGTCTTGGGTTGGGGAATTCCCTCTCTTCCTGGAAGCGAATAAGGGAGCAGTAGTTTTACAAGTTATGGACCTAATACATTTTTACTATAGCTAACAAAATAAAAACGATTTTATATTTATACTTCCTCATTAAATGTAAGTATTCTATTTGTAAACATAGTAGAGGTTAAATTTATCCCGTAAAATTTATTTATTTGATCTTTAAATTAAAGAAAAAATGCTACATCCCGAAACACGAGTTCCGGTTGATTTTTACGGAAAAAATGAACAACACGGTTGAACAAGAAACAGGCGCTCAAAATGGTGATTTACATCGTGTATTTGTTGTGTAGTTAAATATGTCATAATATGTCTTACGGTGGCAGTTGTACTGTTAATGATATGTCGATAGATGGTGCAGTGAAACAGTTTGTTGTCCATCCGACTTGCGTAACACAACAGTTTGAGTTTGGCACTGTGACTGTCAGACTGTGAGTGTGACTATCAATATCATACTACTATGTTGTCTATGATACTATCAACTATGATATTATCATATGATGTATCACAAGCTTCTGTTCTGACTCTGAGTATGTGGGATAGGCCTAAATTAACAGAGACGATCTGAAAAGGTAGGGCGATCAAGATTCATCAAAATGGTTTCAGTATCATCAGTATACTATGAGTATCATACTGAGTATGCAAGGCCCGCAATTCTGTATTGAAGGCGAGATTTTCTTTTTAAAAGAATTTTTTTTTAGGTTCATGGGACTCGGGGAGGTTACCTTTGTGCTCAACTTTTTTTTCGTCCCATTTTCTACGCACCTTGATGGTCACAGAAGCTGGCACAATTTTTAAATGCGATGATAATGTCGATGAGGATGATAATCATGATGCTACGGAGTTCATCTAGGATTGAGACTGCATGACAGGGCTGTAATCTTGGCTTACTATCATAATGTATCCTGGCGTGTGACAGGGCTGTAATTTAGGCTTACTGTCATAATATATACTGGTGTCAACCAGGCCCGAGAGATACAGACAATTGCAGTACTGGTCAGAAGATTTAAGCAACACCCTCAGTGATGCATCTGTGAAGTGAATGAGACTTGACTGTGTGGTCCCAGTCTTCCCAATAAGCCCATAGCATGTCTAACTCTGGGTAGGAGCCGGCTAGAGCCGAAAAATCCCAAGTGATGTTTGAAGGGACTGATGGGGATTCAAACCTATAACCTTCCGGTTGGTAGTCTGTTGCGTTAACCACTACACCACGGTGACTGGTTTGACAGCAAGTTTTCATTGATAATTGTTGGAATTCTTAGTGCAATATAGTATTTCATGATCAGTTGGGTAGTCAGATGAGTAAACAACAGACTTCCAGTCGGAAGGCCCTGGGTTCGATCTGCCTGGACACCTCTGCCTGATGGGTAAAGGGTGGAGAGTTTTCATATCTACCAGGTCAACATATGTGCATATATACATACATGGCAGTGCTTAAACTCCCTTTGTGTATATATACGCATGCAGAGTATCAAAGATGCATATTACAGATCTTGTAAATCATGTCAATATCTGGTAATGCTCTTATTAAGTTATAGTTATAGAAGTATGAAAACATCCAGCATGCATGCCATCTGAAGATCAATACAAACTTTGCAACAACTTAGTGGCGTGTAGTTAGCTTGTCAGCTCCACTAAAAAGTCTGATTTGCACGTAATGCACAATGAAGCCAAATGGTTTTGGAGAATTTTGCTACACAAAAATGATTTCAATAATAATATATTAATACAATGATTGTGCTTTCTTTTTCTCATTATTAGACATGCTGCATTATGCTGAATCCTGTGCATCGAGAAATATGTTTATAGTTAAACGTGGGCCATTTTTCTCGTCTTCTGGATTCACGCTATCGGCTATGGCTATACAAACACCAGCTTTTAGAATAAAGTTGTTTATTTTTTTAATGCTGGCTGGCTCTTTTGATAGAACAGTGAACTCAGGATCTCATGTCTTGAGTTGAATCCCATACTGCATCACTTAATTTTGCATTTTTGCTGCTAATTTTAGTATTTTAATCATTCTGGTGGTGGCAGTCTTTCATAAGTTCCAATCTCTGCCCCGTTTCAAGACCTTGCGAGCACAGAAGCTTTTGGACAGGCTCAAGGAGTCTGCCGGATGACTGATGCATGGAATTGTTCAAATCTGAATACCTTCATATGAAACACCTCTGGGTTTTAGGCATATAGGCAGCATTTTCTCTGTTTGATTTTGTTATGTATGCTCTAGCCAAACCAAGATTTTGTACATTTTTCTGCTCAATTTAGTGCCAGAAGCAGAGTAAAGGCATAAACTATTTTGACTCAGTTTAAACATTCAAGGGTCATGTGGCCAAAATTAACAAATTTAGTATGATCTGAGTTTTCTGATTGTCCTGTGCAGAATGAGTCTTAAGTTAAGTTCGTTGGTGCTTGTTAAACAATGTTATGTAAGATTTTCCACTGAGACTGATTTTCAGTGTTTCTTTAATGTTTTCCATAGATTAACAGCTCAAGGTAGTATCATTATTATTAGTACATTTGAGATTTTCTGCCTTTCATGATTTTGAGTGACCAACCATTGTTAAGATTCTGTCTGGACTTCTGCTTATCTGTTTTATTTATTTTTCTAACAGTACAAGCAGCCAGCGTATCTCTGGCAGAATCTCCAGCTGTTCCACAAGTGCAAGCAAGTGTTCCATCCACCTTAACAGCGTCCCTGCCACCACAGGCTTCAACAATGCCTTCGTCCTTGCAGGTGCATCCATCTGCCATGGTGGCTGCCCTTGCTGCTCCCCCTCCTCCCCCACCTACCCCCAAATCTAGTCGCCGAGCTCCACTAACAGATCCAAGGTTTGTTGCTGACAAACTGACAATAACTTAATAATGAATGATAACATTGTTACTGTAGTACTAGTAGGCCTATACATATTTTTTTTCAGAACAACAGAATGTGTGTGTACATATTCTTCAATATAATGTCTATTCAGTGTTAGGTGGTTTTAGTTGAAAAAAACAACAACAAACACACACAACAGAACTTGATGTCTTTGTGGCAGTTTGTCAAACAATTACAGCAGAGGACGGATAGGCCTTTGAAATTAACCTATGGTATTGTTGAAAACTTCATACATCAGCAACCATACTACACTTGCAATGGAATCCTCAGAAACATTGGTATGTTTTGTAGGCTACATAAGGGAGCGTGTGTATTTGTATTTGTATGTGTGAGCGCCTGTGTGTGTGTGTGTGTGTGTGTGTGTGTGTGTGTGCACGTGTGTGTGTGAGAGTCCCGTCTTTAAATAATTTTTGTATTTAGTATACTAATGTAGTAATTACTACCTCTACTGGGTAGTAATATTCCTTACAGCTGTACTTAGTTTTACTAATTATGTTAGCTAATAGTTTTGTTTTTGGACTAGACTTGAAATTTGTGTGCTTTCGGCATGTATTGAGTGGGCTTTGTATACATTTCAGTGATGCTTTATTATAGATATGGTGAAAGATAAATATGATCTACGTGGTCTGTCAGTTCTTGTTTAATTTTAACTGTTTCCGTATTTGGGACTTTGTTTATGTACTGGCACAGTGCCTTACCCAGCCGAGCCAGATTGGATTTCACAGAAAAATCGGCTATTCTCAACTTAGCATATCTCTACCAAAATCTGTCAGTACAAACTTTGTCAGTACATTTTATTTTTGCACTGAAATAAAAAGAAGAAAAATGCAATTTTTTTTCGTCAGTGTTAATTCTTTGTGTAGTTGGTTGATCAAAAACACCAATGCTTTTTATACACCTACCAGCAGTGAGTGAGTTTAGCACAGTACATGTTGTGATGCAATGGTAGCTTGTAACTGAGACAACCTGCGTTCTCTGGGCACTAAACATTAGGGTAACTGAGTCAGTTTGATATAAAAATGCGGTCAGAATGCTATAAAAGTGATCGTAATTGGTATTGTATGAATTTTATTCTGAATAAATGATAGATAAACCATCTTCTGAAATGTCACCGTGTAATTGGCTGGGCTGAACATGTTTTAGCTCTCAGCAATATTCAGTAAATGATTGTCCAGGATGGAATGCGCATGAAGGGAGGGGGGGTGGGGAGATGGGGTGCAAAAGGAAACTTTATTTATGGCCGAGTCCTGCAAGTCATTTTAAAAAGCTTGCAGAGCTGTGAAATATGCACTTTAAATTTTGTAAATCAGTTGAACTTTGTGGCTGAAGCATAAATTTATCAGTTTTATAATTTTTGTTATCTGTGAATTCTCGTGACAAGCCATGTTTGGTGTCTATATCAGTTTTATAATATTTGCTATCTGTAAATTCTCGTGACAAGCCATGTTTTGTATTCTACAACATTGAAACTGTTGGATATGGAGCCCTGGAAAAGAAAACAGGCAAAGACGGTGTAACTTGTCATAGACAGTCTGTGAGTATTAGCCTCATCTGCTGCACATATTCAAGGATAGAGCCTCTCAAAGTTGGCAGAATCCTCAAGTTGTCAGAGTTGGGGTAAAATGGATGCATTTTCTGATGCATATTTCTGGGAAAATGTCAGTAATTATTAAAGATAGAAACAGATTTGTTTTGCCGAATTTGGTTTGTCTTATTCTTTCAGAAAATTAACATTTGCAGTTTTATTTTTTAAGTGTAAATTTTGTTAGCCAGTATATACTTTGTTTTTAGAGTTCAGTTGTTTTTTGTGTGTGGAGTTTTTGTCCCTGTATCTGTGTACTGGTGTCATGTATCAGTCTGTGTCTGTGTGTAGCAGTATAGGTCAATTCAGAATAGAATGAAGTAATACCAGTATCAGTTAAGATAGTGACTATTGATCATTTGAAGTGGACAAAATATTTACAATGTGTCCACTCCTATGAGACCTAAACATTCATAATCATATTATTGTGAAATGTAACCTTTTAAAATTGTGTCAGCTCTAAAGTATCATCAGATCCTCATAACACAAGATAAAAGTCTTACTACAACCCAGAAGCCATAGGGGAGGGAAATGGCAAAGACCTCAACTATTCTCAGTGCTACCAGTATGGGAGCGTATTCCGTCATCTCGTTGTTGTATCTTCCCCAGTCCTAAATAGGGTCTGGTTCTCATTCACTGTAGGGTGGACTGGAGGCTGCATGCAGAAAGTTCTTCTCAAGCCAGACTTCATGGACATTTTTACTACTACTAGTTATAGTATTAAAAGTCAAATAGTAAAATAGCACAGTTTGTTATGTAACGGTGATACTGCATCAGTTTATACATACATTTCATAATCTTTGATACCATTTAAATTTGTCTGATTTTTCTGTAGTTTAATTTTCTGTACTTTTGCTATGATTTTATTTTTGTGCTTTTTTGTTTGTTTATTACTGTGTACATGTTAATTTATTTAAATATGTTATAGCTTCTACACTTCTTTTGTATTTGTATTGCAGAAATTCTGATACACCCAGACGAAGAACCCAGCGATTTATCAAACGACGTAAGTTTGATGATGAAATTGTGGAAAGTAGTCTCGTGAAGTCCGAACGAGGTCGTTTGAAAGGGCCAGCACCATCTGCTCCTGCCCTGACTCCTCCTGCCATCCCCCACACAACCATCACCATCCAGAGCCAGCTCTGCCACCTGTTGAAAAGCCAGGAAAACCAGTGGGAGGAAAACCCATTGAACCTTTGATCAAAAGTGAACCGCGCCCACCTGCACCGCCACCTGTGAAGAAGAAAGTCGTCAGTCAGAAACCTGCCCCAAAAGTCAGCAAGGTTCTGTGTTTATATTTATGTAATTTGAATTTTCTTGTGAGATTTTACAGATTTTTCATATTGTTTCACCTATTGTTCTTTCAAGGTGCAAGAGTGTGTGGTAGTGGAAGTTAGAAATGGGAAAAGCAAACTCTTGGTCAACACCACAGTGAATAGCTGTGCAGAAGTCTACATGGATAGTCATAAACTGAAAGAGGTAACAGTTTCAAGAGCTACCCTGGAAAAGATGGCGGCAACACAACAGAATGTGCATCGAATGGCATTGGCCAGACTGAATAGAACCTGGTGAGACGGCATGATCAGCTTCACCTCCATGTGCAGACTGTATGTCACTTGTAGTCTTCATTCTCTTGCCCATTCAGAGAAGATAATTCAAGTTTTTAGACCAAACGCATATCCTGTCTTGAGCAACCAATGAGTACATATCAAAGTTTTCAAACAAGACCAACATTTGGTGGGCCTATAGGGACTGCTGCTGGCAACCGTGGAACAGTACAAGCTTGCATGATTTAGTCATGTCCCATCCCCATGGCACGCTGTCTGAGACTGTCCACCAGGGCATCTTGGAATAATGCTGTTACTGAGGTTGACGAAAGGAAGAGCTCAGTAGCAAGTCTCAAAGGCTGGGCCAGTTTCAGTATGCCTGAACTAACTGTTTGTGCTTTTCACACTTAGAAAAAGAAATACTTAGAATTCTATCTGCTTTTGAGTCCCTGGAATCCCCTCAAAGCTATGCTGGTCATAGAAGAGGAAGAGAGAAGAGATGTGGTGAAATGTGGTGTGGTTTTGTTTTTGTGTTTTGTGGTGTATTTTGTGGTTGTGATTGTGTGTGGTGTAATAACTAATATGGTGTTTTTCTATGTGCTCTGTTGTTTGTGTCACTCATATTCTCTGTTATTGTATGCTCTAAAAGAATAGGTTTTGATGGTTCAAGCATCAAATGTTTAATGTGATCAATCTTGATAAGAGAGTTGTATTCAGAAGTATAAATGAATGATTGATTGATTATGGTATAGGCTGTGAAAGCCCCTTTCCAAATGGGAGCAGGGAGAATGAAGGTTTTATGAAAACATGAATGCATCAGAAGTGAGTATCAGTTTCTGAATATTGATTTCATAAATGGATTACCAAGTCAGTGGTTTTTGTTGTTGTTGGTACATGTGCTCGCATGTTCCACTCAGGCCATTTGATCATACTTGTATGATTCCTCACTGTATGTCAAGACTGAAAAGTAATGGAAGTGTACACCTGTACTCACACATGAACAGTATCCATAGGGTCAACCAAGATATAATTGGATGACATCTGTCAGCATATAATTGAGTTATTGATTCAGTTCATCATCCTTGCAGCAGAAGTGTCTGGTGTTGTCAGTGTTTGTGAGAATGGAATGCTCTTTACATGCAGAAGTTTGTTGATGATGAACATATCAACTGACTGTCATAACAGAAAAGTGAGTGTGTCTCATGTATCACTGTGTGTGTGTGTGTGTGTGTGTGTGTGTGTGTGTATGTGTGTGTGTGTGTGTGTTGTAATCGGCTGGTGGATAATATTAATTTTGTCTTTAAAAGTACAGTCTTACAAAGAAAGTACTCAAAGGATGATATTAATTGATTTTGCCCCTAAAAGTATTTAAAAAACCCAATTTTTTCAAGTTAATGAATGAAATCTGCTTTGCTTTTTAAGATAAACACTGTAAAGTGTTCTGGATTTCCCCAGTTTTTGTTTTCATGTTTTTAAGTGCTGTCATATCTTTATTCATTTTCTAAGCATAATCAAATTTTTGTTTACTTGTTTTTTAAGCAGTGTCAAGTTTTTGTTTGGTTGATTTTTTAACCACCGTAAGTTTAGATTGGACTGATTCATATTTCAGACCACCAAATCATCATCCAAGCGAGTGAAAAAACCCAAAGCCCCACCTCCTGCCTCCACCAAGGATTTAGGTCGTTGGAAACCTCAGGATGATGTTGCCCTAATCACATCTGTTCAACAGGTCAGCAGACAGACAGACAAACAAACAAACAGAAACAAACAAACAAACAAACAAACAAAACAAACAAACAAACAAACAAACAGACAAACTAACAAACAGACAAACAGACAAAAGTCAAGAAAGGACATAATGAGTGAAGAAAGGGGGATTTTAATACAGAATTATTTTGGTAGCTTGCAGACCTGTGCAAAAAACTGTTTGTTCTTTGTGGAGTCTGCTAAGTCCTGAAAAGTTGATTTGATTTTTTTTGTTTCCTGTTCTTTCTTATATCTTATTAATAGTTGAAAAGTGTAAGATGCTTCTTACTTGTATGTTTGGTTCCTGAGGTTATAACCGGAATTACTTGATAAAAAAAAGAAATTAGTAGAGAAATGAATAAACAGTAATGATTACTATCATTAAAAAGATGTACTAGTCACTGTGGTACAGTGCTCAGAGCAATGGACTACCAATCAGAAGGTTGTTATCGTAGCTCTGTGAAAAATTGTCCTAATAGTGTGGTATAGGAAATGGGACAGAAAACAAAAAGGCAAAAAAAACAACAACATCAAAAAACAAAAACAAAAAAGAATGAAAGAAAAGAAAGAAAGAAAGAAAGAAAGAAACACAATCCAAAAGGATGTGTATTCAGTGGAGATTGTGTATTCAGTGGTTTTATATTCGGTGGGATATGTTCATATTGATTACCTGCACAACAGTCGAGTAATGTTCAGCCGGACAAGTTTTGTAGTGAAAGACACACTGCACTCTATGAAAATGAGACACTTGAAGAAAACACTTTGTAACTCAATGATAAGGAAATCTGGTGAATTTACTTGTTTCCACATAATGCACAAAACTTGATGAATACAAATTTGTATTTCTGTTTTGTTGTCTTTTATGTCAAATTTTTGCATTGTCTGGCATGGCGTAATTGAGGCTGTTTAAAATTCAGACAAACGATCTGCATGCAGTGTACACTGGAGTTAAATTCTCTTGCCACTTCACCGTCAAGGAGATTCAGGAACGATGGTATGCCTTGCTGTACGACCCCACCATATCCAAGTAAGTAGTTTAGATAAGTTTTGGTGTGCAGGAATGTGATAGTCATCATTTTGTTTTATTTTCTTAAATAAAATAATGTTGGTGTTCGTAGGTGGTATAGAGGTAAAGCTCCCACCTTCTAGTCTAGGCTGACTGCACAATATTGTGTCTGACTTGGGGAAAAACTTTATTTGTCTGGCCTCTCGTCTAAATCAGCTGTGATTCGATAGCTGACTACAGGTTTTGGGAATGCAAAAAAGTAATGGAGAGGGAAATAGGTACTATCCTCATAATGCCTCAAGAAAAGTTGAGATCTCTATCACCTCATTTCCGTATGTCAGGTTTATGAGACAGTTTGTGCTTTTTTTTCTTTTAATGGTTTGTGTGGTTAGTGTGTGTGTGTGTGTGTGTGTGTGTGTGTGTGTGTGTGTGGTGTGTGTGTGTGTGTGTGTGTGTGTGTGTGTGTGTGTGTGTGTGGTGTGTGTGTGTGTGTATGAGGTGTGTGTGTGTGTGTTGTGTGTGTGTGTGTGTGTGTGTGTGTGTGTTGTGTTGTGTGTGTGTGTGTGTGTGTGTGTGTGTGTTGTGTGTGGTGTGTGTGTGTGTGCTTTTAATGTTTTATGTTTTGTGTGTGTGTGTGTGTGTGTGTGAATATTGTTGTTTTCCATGTAGGGAAGGACAATGTTTCTTCAATGAAATAAAATATATAATGCAGCTTTATGCACTTGGTTATTCTGGCCATGTCTATTCTCCATTGTGATGGTTTTGTTTTGTTTTGTTTTAACTGCAGAAAGTTTCAAGATGAACTGGACTGAATGTGTGCAGAAATCAAAGCCAGATATTTTTCATTTTGATTTGTTTTTCTTTTTGTTTTTGTTTCCATTCAGACTTGCTATGCAAGCGATGAAACAGCTTCACCCAGAAACTATTACAGCCATTCAAGGGAAGTCACTGTTTAGTCAGAATGAAGAAAACCTGCTGGCCAAGTTGCAGTCGGTATGTACAGAATCAAAATGTTGTGTTTTCTCCGAGTGTTCCGGATTTTCAATTTTATTGTATTTCTGAAGATGGCTTGAGCATGTGTATAGTATATCATACTATAATTTTATTTAGAGACCTAGTTGGCAAAGATGTAGAGCACTTGCTTTCCAGTCTGCTTGCATGATTTTGCACAGGTTTGAGTCATGAACGTGAAACTTTATATGTGTGTGCGACCTCCAGACTATCCCCCTATGATTGGTGTCTGACCTTCATAGAGTAAGAGAAAGATAGAGCAGTGAGGGAGAGGAGATGGGCACTGTCCTTATAATGTTGGCCTTGAGAAAAGTGTTAACCCCCTCGCTACCCATGTGTGCAGACACCTGATCTAGTGGTAGCTCTTTTCATGATGAGAGTCAAGTGGTATATTGAGAAGTGGTCACATGACCAACTGCAAAGCTGGCAGATCGGTTCAAGCATTTGTTTGCTTTGCATGTGATGGTATCATTTGAGTTTATAATTACAGTTTAGACATTGTTGGAGAAAATTCATAATGAGGGTAGTTCCATATGCACGCCACCCAGTCTGCCATCTGTACTCTCTGGCAGACACTCTGAGCCTAAGCAAAACCCTATTCACTGGAAGAGGGGTGTGTTTGGGAGGAGGGACTGGATATACAAAACAGTAAGCTGACACCATCAGAATGATTGGAACATTTAGATGGGCAGCAAACAGGCCGGTTTTTATGTTGGGTGCTGGGTCTGAACTCTTGATATCAGGTCTAAACTCCACAGCTCTCTTACAAGATCTTGCCAGCTTGGGGCAAATTTGGTGGGATCATCTGGTAGGGGTAGGGTGTTTGGATCATGTTAAAGATTAATCCCCCAAATTATAAAAAGTTATCCAAGCATGGGGATTAAACATAGTTGTGATAAATGTCATAAACTTTCACATACATTCCCTTATTTCCCTGAGTTCTTAACAGTCCAAAGGGCTATGAACAACATGATTTGTTTTTTCCACTAGGAACCAGTGGAGCTTGCAGGATTTGGGTAGTTGCAGGACATTGATGGGGATGCTGTGCAACTTTTATTTCCACTTTCACTACAGATGGGATAGGCGTAGCAAACCTTGCTACCTAGCACTTGTGAGACAATTGTATTCTTTAAATGTTATTTTAAGAGAATTATACTCACTGACATTCAGTGTTTAGCTCAGTTGCGCTGTGCTGAAACTTTTAATTTGTTTACATTGCTTCTGTCTTGTATGAGATTTTGCTGCTTTGCCGTTTACGTCGAGTTGTCACTTTTCTATGGATGCCAAATTCATGTATGGGAAACAGCTGCACTAGTGCCTAAAAATGAAAGTTAAGACTTTGTAGGTTTTTTTCTCTTGGCCAATGTTACTGTAGTTTTTTTCTCTTGGCCAATGTTACTGATCTGTTGCTGCTGAGTTTTCACAAGTTGTGTAAACGATGAAGATGAATTAGATTTGAGTTTCAAAATGGCATGATGTTGCATGAAAAATTGCGCAGGAGGGTTCTGATAAAGGATAAGATATGAGAACATTGTAGATGGATTTTAATTCATGGGAGTGGACTGCTAGGAAAATTGAATGCTGCAAAGGTGAGGGAAGTGGATGATATGTGGACAGAACTGGAATTTTTTTTTTCTTGGAGTATACCCTTGTGGATATAGGATCATGTGACAGTGTAAAACACATCAGTAAAGGTTAAGTCATTAAATAGAGTAAAATTTGTCTGTCTGTAGCAGTTTATTTTATGTTTGTATACTGTGTGTGATTAGTTTCAGTACATGTAGACAGTACCCCAAAAGGTTGTGATTTGAGAGGTCGAAGGGCCTTTTATGACTCTGTTAAGTTCTTTGACTTCTTCTCTCTACCCACCAGCTTCCTGCATTATTAACCATGACAGCAAAGCAAAATCTTAGCCCTTTCACTCCCTCATCCTGTCTATCAGCTTTCTGTGAAAAATTAGCTGAATGGATATCTGAACAAATAGTAAACAGAATTTTGGCCTTTTGTGAGATGAAGTGCTGACTTGCTCACTTGTGTGAATGGTATGCTTTTGTAAAATGGAGGTCACGTTTTCTGTAGCTTCGTGCCACCATCTTCACCTCTCTTCAAATAAGACGCAGTCAGGCACAACACTATCTCTCACACACCACACACACATATGCCTCAAGCACACGCACACACACACCTCACACACACACACACACACACACACACACACACACACACACACACACACACACACATGAACACTCGCACGCATGCTCTCTTGCTGGCTTTCTCACTCTCTCATTCACTGTCTCAGTCAACCAACAATCCCATGATACTCTTATTTCATTTTACAGACAAGCTCTCCACAGCTGGAAACTTTCCAAGAGCTGTTGACGAAACATCCAGATGTGTTCCACCCGTTACGTACACCCAAGTCTCTGATGACACACTGGCAGCTGATGAAACAATACCATCTTCTTCCTGACCAGTCGGTGAGTAGACTGAAACTTGTCATCATCATCATCGTCATCATCATCATTATTATGGAATTAATTGGATTGGATTGGGTTAGATTGGTTTTCTTTTTGACAATGGAATTTTCTTGTGTGAAATACTAGTCATTCATGGCAGTTCGCCTGTCTCCAAATCTGCCTGTTGAGTTAGTGCTATGTTATCTCTGTTGAATGTTGCACAGTGTCAACCACTGGTCCCCACCAACGCCTTATGTAGTGTTTTCCTACATCGCTAATGCCAGGCACAGCTTCTTTAAAACCATTTGGAGCTCTCTTAACTTTGTGATGCTAAAAAATGTATATATATTTATGTATATCTATCTATCTATCTATCTATCATATCTATCTATCTATCTATCTATCTATCTATCTATCTATCTGTATTTCTCTCTCTCTCTCTCTCTCTCTATATATTATATATATATATATATAAAATAGATAGATATAGATGAAGTTCAATCACTTAGATGAACCCTCTGTGAGACTGACAACATCAGTCAGTGCTTCTCTCCCATTTACATTAGGCTGAAACATGTGTCAAACTACCTCTGTTAATTTTGTTTGTGTACGTCAAAGAGGCTTTGAGAGATCTGTAAATTTTACAATGGCAGCTGTTATGGGGTTAATGGGCAGATGAGGATAGGAGAAGATCTGTAATTTATTTAGTGTTTAGTCGTTAGTCATTGCTGAATGAAAACTATTTAAGATACAGTTTTGCCCATCTCACCCAGACAAGAAGTATCTGGTCAAGACCTTTCTTATTTCTATGTCTTCCTTTTTAAAAAAAAAAAAAGATGTAGCAATTTAAGAAACCGCAACAGAGTTTGCCTTTGTATGTGCACTCATTGAATCTTTCCTTTACTAATTGAGCTCAGCTGCCTTTTCTCTGCTTAAGCACATGGTGCCATGACACACAGCCATTGCCAGCATAACAGTTTTAGCGCTTGTCATATATTGTTCTATGTGATAGAATTCTGGTCTCTAGTACTTGTTAGCTGGTAGAAGTCACAGAATGCACAGATGTGGCTAGCTTGGATTTAATTGATGCCTTGAAGCCTGTGGTTTGTACGAGTCAGGTATTAAGTCACACGAAGTTCCTGACTTCTAAGCCAGTTATACCACCAACAACTGCAGGCAGCATTGGAAAGATTGACTGAGTGCACAGTGTGGATGTGTTACAATGTAGTAAAAGATGGGTAACACTCCCAGCGATCATGTGTTACTCAATGGTGTGTAGTTGTCAGCACTGCCCAGTACTGGGCTGTATGTATTGTATGGAGCATTGCATTACCTCCTGTATACAGGCCATCTGTTGACGAAAAAAAGTTAAGAAACTGCACCAGTGTGTATAATAGTGTGTGTGTGTGTGTGTGCTGTGTGTGTGTGTGCTGCGTGTGTGTGTGTGTGTGTGTGTGTGTGTGTGTGTGATGTGTGCATGTGTGTGCATGTGTGTGTGTATATATTCATGCATGCTTGTGCATGTTTGTGTGTGTACGTGAGTGAATCAGTGAGCCATTACCTGTCTGTGGAAGGTCCAACAGTTTTAAGATCACTTTTCATTCCATTTTGCTTTTTTCCTTGCCCATTACTAAGTTTTCCAGCCTTTTTCAGTTCAGCCGATGCCCCGTGGAGATCATGTTCTGAATTTTTCTGATGTGGAAGACATGCTGAAAGATGAAGATTTGAAGTAAGTGGTTGCATTGTTATTGATTCTGGTGTAGATTGTGGACTGAATGTTTTCTGTGTGTGAGCATTTGTGTGTATGTATGTGTGTGTGTGTGTGTGTGTGTGTGTGTGTGTGTGTGTGTGGTGTGTGTGTGTGTGTGTGTGTGTGTGTGTGTGTGTGTGTGTTGTGTGTGTTGTAGTGTGTGGTGTGTGTGTGTGTGTGTGTGCGTGTGTGTGCATGCATGCATGCTTATGCATTATTGTAGGTGTTAAGAAATCAAATGTTAATATGACAATAGATAAGTAATGACAAATAATATGTATTTCCAGGAAATAAAATGTATGAACAAGATTATGGCATCTGCTATATTATATTTCTGTTACATAGCTTTTATAGTGCAGTCATTTAACATGTGACATATGTGTGTGTAGTATCTTGCGATGCTTTCTGAAACTGAAACTGCGCATGCATATTTATGTGCATGTGGCATGCAAATTGAAAAAGAGAGAGAATGTGTGAGAATGTAAGCGAGAAACAGTGTCTGTTGATGCATTTGACATTTGAAAAACTTTGTAGAAGCTGAATGGGATATAGATCATGTGGGAGCCATGGTATATAAGTTAATAAGGATTGGAGAAATATTCTGCACATCTATTTGCTAATAATAGATTTTAAATAATTCATCAGGATTTATGTTATACCGTAACATATGTCTTTGTAGGGTTTTTCTTATGTGTTTTTGAGCTGTTTGCCATGTCAACCTGTTTTGAACATGGTTAGACAAATTTAAAAAGGACATTTTACATGTACAGTAACTTTTGTTTTGTAACTGTATTATGCTGTGTAGAGGAAAACGTGTACTGTTAAACTAAAGCATGTTTGTAAAATGAATTTACCTCAAATTCTTTTTGTTGTGTTTAACAGGGATCCTCCCAATGATCTTGTTGAACATGGTAAGTTCTCACTTCGGGGTCTGCAGTTTCAGGTTAACATTACTCAGTTAATGGTAGTTTGTACTTTTACTATTGATATTGTGCTCTCTAGAGCTGTTGAGTTTGAGAGAGAGAGAGAGAGAGAGAGGGAGGGGGAGAGAGAGCGAGAGGGAGAGAGAGAGAGAGAGAGAGAGAGAGAGAAAAGCATGTGAAAGATGAGAGTGCGTTTGTGTGTGTGTGTGTGCATGTACATGCATGTGAGTATATTGTATGTGTGTATGAGAGTGGTTTTGTACATATGTGTGCGTGCATATATATGTGTGTGTGTGTGTGTGTGTGTGTGTGTATGTGTATGTGCATGTGCATGTGTGTGAACAGTGTGTATGTGTATATATGTGTGTGTCTACAAGGAGCAAAGAAAGATGAGAGAGGTGCATGTTTTGTTTTTGTTTTCCACACCAACCATATCCACCTCAGGATCACTAATACCAGAAAAGTCGGACGAAGTTTCGTAATTATGTCGTAGAAGATCAGCATCATTTATTTCTGTGTGTTCCGTAAGCACAGTACCTCGTGTTTTGCTTCCCAGAATTTTGTCAGAGTTGTGGATCATGTGAGAGAGACCAGAAAAGTCATTCTAAGGTTTGTAATTATGTCATAGAAGACTAGTGTCACTTATTTCCATAAAGCTTAGTAAGCAGAGTATCTTGTGATATAGTGGAATGATTCTTGCCAAGCTAGTCAGTTGCCATGGTGGCTATGAGGTCTTTGTCAGGCTGATGGTTGGCTGTGTGGCTGGCCTTGTCTTTGCAGCGTTTGCTGGATAAGTGGTGATCACAGGGTGTGAGAACATGGTTATAGTTAACTATTGTTCAGATCCGACATCTTTGTTTAATAATGGTTGGTCCTCTATGATTTTCCATGCTTTTTGTATTTCTCTTCTTAAAATGCCATGTCAGTAACAAAGCAATAAACTTTCTGTGTAGAGCTGACGCTGGCTGACAGACGCAACAAGCGAGACATTCGTCACCTGGAACAGGAGCTGCCCAAGTGGCAGGTGTTGGTGGAAACTGTTACAGGTGTGTTGATTAAAATGAAGTGGTGAAACAGGTGAGGGTGAGACAGGTGAGGGTGTAGTTAAACGGTTGTTATAGAAACAGTCCCTTGTGAGGGAGAAGAGTGGCAGAATGGTTCAGACGTTCACCTGCCAATAACTAAACTGAGGCTCCAGGGTTTGCTCCCCGTAGAGGCCTCGACTTTTCCCCTCAGTTTGACTGGAAAATTGAACTGCATGTGTAGTCCTTCGGAAGGGGACAAAAAACGAGTCAGGGCCCGTGTGCCTTCTGTTGCGTACGCTAAAGATCCCACGGCAGTTGAAAATCGTGAAGAGCAGGGCATTGCCTGGCTGCCATGGTATAAAACAAGAGAAACCTCAGCATCAAAGAAATAATTGGACACACACAAACCAACAGACAGGGACTGGGAGCAACAAAAATGCAGTGGTGGTCCAAAGCCAAAGGGAAGGAAAAAAGAGACATGATCATACAGGAGTTGAAGGAAGAAGAAGATGTCAAAAGAGTGCAGAAGGCAGTCCAGCAAGGTCAACAGGGGCAATGGACAACATGGGACAGTGCACTCCAAAGAAGTCTCAGCTGGAACGATATGTGGCACATGGCTCCTCTAAGGATAAGCTTCCTCCTCAGATCTGTATATGACCTGCTCCCTCGAATGCAAACTTAGTGAAATGGGGGAAAGCAGACGACCCAGCATGTCCGCTCTGTCAGAAGAAACAAACAGTGGAACATGTCCTAAGCTCTTGCAAAGTAGCGCTAGCCCAAGGAAGGTATACATGGAGGCACAACCAAGTTCTGAAAGTGATCACGGATGTGGTTAGCGAAAAAACCATGACCCCAAACGCACCAATTGCTATGACAACGTTCTACAAAGCAGGAGGGAAACAGGTCTGGCCCGAAAGTGCTATGACAACCAGCACATTGCCAAAGGGTCTTCTGGATGGAGCAGTCGACTGGGAGTGTACAGCAGACCTCCCAGAGTGGAGAAATTACCCAGATGTCATCAGCAAGACAGGCATGAGACCAGACATCGCTCTCCACTCTGACTCCTCGAAACAAGTGATTCTGATAGAACTCACTGTGCCATACGAAAGCAGAATGGAAGAAGCACATATCTACAAGACCGAAAAATACGCCGGTCTTGCCAGCACCCTGAAGAAAGCAGGTCTGCGGGTCAAAATCTTCGCCATAGAGGTCGGGGCAAGAGGGTTTGTGGGCACCTCCGCTTATGATCTCATGAAACAACTCGCCATTTCTGGGAAGAAGAGGACTAGAGCCCTTAAAGCGATGGCAGAGGCAGCAGAAAGGAGCTCAAGCTGGATCTGGGCAAGGAGGAACGAAAAAAGTGAACTTCATAAGGATTAAATTCCCTACAGATGATGTGTGCCCCGTTAGCACATTGGTAAAACCGCGTACCGCAGTTCTGAAGCGCAGAATCGCCCAGGTTCGATCCCCGGCGTGGGGAAAAAAAAAAAAAAAAAAAAAAATAGACAACAGCAGAAGGGCATCCAGGAGTCATGACCTGGATGTGGCCCGGCCCCCCGAGAGTGTAAGGAATTCAGGGCCGAAACACTTGTCTAAAGGGGGTTACTTCTCTGAAGACCTTCTGTTGTCTAGCTCTCCCTAGAGTTTCTTTCTACCTACCATTGGAGAGAGAGAGGTTAAAAAATATATATGTGACTATGAATATGAATTTGGTTCTTGGGAGAAGGGATAGGCGCCACCCTTGTGGTGCTGGCCTCGGGAAATGTTGAGGTCTTTGCCACCTCACTCCCCTGGGATCCCGGGTTTATGGAACTATCTAGGTAGGACCTCTAGGTAGGACTTCAGGACCTGGCCAGCATGTGGGTTTTTGTGCAGGCTTGAGGCTTGTGCCGTGATTATTCTGGATGTTCTCCATCACATGGCACCTGTGACGTTAGTCCATATGGAATTCATTCCGAGTATGGAGATGTCATCTTGAGAAACTGAAACTGAAACTGTGGCCAGAAGCAGCGTATACAAATAGTTATGCTTGTAGGCAAGCATAGACAAACATGTAAATGTTGAGAGAGGTTTCCAACATGTTTTGTAATCATTGTTGTTTATGTACAGATGCATGAGCACACATGTGGACCTGCTCCACATATATTTAAACTAAGCAGGTGTACTGTAACCTACTGACCGTGAATTTACTTGATGAAACAGCTTTAAATACACAGTTGTTTTAGGGAAAATGGTTTGTATGATCAGTACATGAGATCAAATTTCAAATGTTTGTTGAATGTGCAGGTATAAGTCCCCCTGACTTTGATGGTCAGACACTGGCTGTTTTGCGTGGAAGACTAGTCAGATACCTCATGAGGTCCCGAGAGGTGAGCTACTTACTAAACAATTATTACTTTGCATCTGTCTTAATTATATATTACTGATCCATGATTGTGTTAATTAATGAATTATACATTCATTACATTGAGAAGCATTCAGTTGTTTAGTTCTGTTCTTAAATTATGTCAGTGATAGTCAAACGTACTGAATACATTTATGAACATGCAAGTGTTTATATATTTGTAGGTGTACTGAAATGTGCAATGAATGCTATGCAAAGTTCAAAATGAAAATGAAAGTTAAAAGCAATCAAACACTAAAGAAAAACTAACCCACCAAACAAACATCCCCCCCCCCCACACACACCAGCATTGAATAGAAAATATTTCCAGTTTTCTTCATTGCAATGCATTGTGGATAAACAGCATCAACAGTTTAAATTCAGCACATTTAGATTTCATGTCAGTATCTCGTTTGCTATGTGCAGAATTTTATAGACTCTAGGACCCTTCCAGATCACTGGAAACAAGTGCAATAAATCTGTCTTGAAGAAGTTCTGATCATGTCATTTCATAAAGTACAATGGAGTTGGGTATTAGTCAACATGCCCTAAAATTCGGGCTTATTTTTCTTTCTGTCTCATGTCTTTGATGGACTTATCTTTGATGTTTGTTCAGTTTTACTTGCATCTTGAATTTAGATTACCCTGGGTCGCACCACCAGAGAGCAGACCATTGATGTGGATCTGTCCCTGGAAGGGCCAGCTTGGAAAATCTCACGCCGGCAGGGAGTCATAAAGCTACGCAACAATGGAGACTTCTTTATCGCCAATGAGGGGAAGAGGCCCATCAATGTTGATGGCAAACCTGTCTTGGCTGGGTACAAACAGAAACTGTTTGACAACTCTGTTGTGGAGGTGGGTTTACTGATAAATAGGTTTGCTCCATGGTGTGAAAGTATTGATAAATGTAAACAGTTAAGTTACAAGAGAGGAGTGCTTATTTTGTTGTTGCTGTTTTGAAAGTGGATTTCTGTTTTATAGTAACATTTGAGTGAGAGTGTGTGTGTATGTGTGTGTTTGTTTGTATGTGTGTAAGTGCATAGTACATGTTCGCATGATGTTTGATTAAAAGCTGACTGTTTCTACAAATAATAACACTTGTTACTTGTCAAATGTATGTTCTTTTTTGTTTTGCAGATTTCCTGCCTTCGTTTCATCTTCTTGATCAACCAAGATCTTATCAGTTCAATTCGTGCTGATAATCTGAAGCAGGGAGCTACAGCCACAGTCTCGTGATGATACCATATGCAGGTCACCAACTGCTTTATGGTTGTGTGTGTGTGTGTGTGTGTGTGTGTGTGTGTGTGTGTGTGTGTACACGAGTTTGTGTGTGTGTGTGTGTGTGTGTGTGTGTGTGTGTGCCTGAATGCCTATGACTGTGTGTTATTTTAATAATTTGTACTTTCGTATATTCATGCAGAAATTTTTCTTGAGATTTTATGCAAATGTTTGACTGTGTCATTGTATTGACAATTTGGACCACAAATAAAAAGCAAAACAGATAATGTATATCTTGCTTCAATCTTTGTCTGTTTTGATGTAATGCCGACATTTTTGTTGTAAATAAATTTTCAGTAAAGTTTGACCCTAATTTGGTAAAAACTTTGTGCGTGCGGCTTGTGGTCCACCCAGCTGTAAATGGGCAGCTGGAAGATGCAGCAAGAGGTGATAGGCACCACCTTCATAATACTAAACCCAAGAAAAATTGAGGTCTCTACCACCTCACTTCTCCATAGTTTTTACCTTTTTTAATGTATGTACTTATTATGCAGAACATAAGAAAAGGCAGATCAACACTTTTCTTTCTGAACAAAAGCCAGAACAAAATGGACAGAGAACATCAAGACATAAGATAATGCTGCACTCATAAATGCATGCAGACAATGAAATAAGTTGATAGTGAAATATATCAAACATTCTGAACAGCTTTATTTCTGCAAATCAAATAGACAAGATATTAATTTACAAACACAAAATCTTCTCCATCAGTGTTCAAACAAGATTTTGTTGATGAAACTATGTACAAATTGCAAGCACACCTATGATACAAACTGAACTCAATGTCTGAAACTCACAGTCACACAATTATGCAAATTCAAACTGCAAGAATAAATCAAAGAATGCGCAAATGATGTGATAGTCAACGACGATTTTACCTACAGTGATTCTGTTTCAAAGATGATGATCACCATGTTAAGACTATTTTACATTATAATCAATCTGGACAAGGGTATATATATTCAAATACTTAAGCGCACATTTTCAAATCTGAAAAAATCACGTTCTCTGTCCAAACACTTTTGTCCTATAAATGGGAATTCGATTCATACTAATTTCTACATGAAAGTCTATGGGAAACATGATTCTGTTAAAAAAAATGACTCACAAAGGATGATTGGTTTTGTAATGACACGACTAGAATCAAATTGAGCTCAAAAATTGAAGTAACAGTCGTGATTTCAAAATGCAGTCATGAATCAAACAACACAAGATTAGTAATGATGGGTCTGTCAACATTTTCATGATCACAAGACAATCAGTAGTTTGTTTGAAACTTTCTCTTTGTTGAGCATTCTTGTGTGGACAAAGTGTGAGCTGATCAATTGAACTGGTCGTACTTTTCTGGAAATTTAAAACGTTCTACGTGAAAATAAACACTGTTCACATAACAATCTTTCGGATGTTTGTGATGCTGACAGACTGTGACACTGACACAAGTTATACAAATCCAAAGCATTTTGTTTTGAATAAACTTGGAAATGAAAATTTCAGCTCATAGAATTGCCATATATAGCATCTGTGGACCCAATCACAAGGACTAATTCTATACATATATTCAAACAACCCTAATACATCTTCTTAGATACCAATAACATCTAACAAACACTGTCCATTTCACCGAAAAAGACCTTGGATAAAGGACAGCAGTTTTACTTTCAACCAACTAATGGTGAACTGAAGCACTGTAATCCTAGAAGTGGTTATTTTATACCAATAAACATTATAGCCATAAAATTAAATAATGAAAGGATACAGACAAGGAATTATTGCAGTGAATACAGACTATGTAAATTAAAGTGATATTTGTAAAGGAGTGAGACTGCGTGTGACATAGTAGTCTTGTGAGTGCGTAATATTAGAGTGTGTGTGTGTATGTGGAAAAATGTGCATGATCAAAATGCTAACTGAACAATGAAATATGCTGGATCCTCTCAATTCTGGCAGGAGACACATAATCTGTCAATATCTTTCATTCTGTGAACAGTTCAAAAGTGTGCGTAGTGACAAGAAAACAGCAGTACAGAGTCGTATGGTTACAGGACATTTACATGTACACAAGTTCTTTGAGCAGGCAAAGCAACAAGCATATTCTAGCATACAGGCAAACATTCTCACTTATATGAGCTTCTCTCCTGCATGTCTGAAATTTTCTTGCTCTTTCAGTGAACACATGTGCACATGAGTATACATTTAAAAAATTCAAAAATAGAGAGAGAGAGAGGGAGAGAGAGATGCTCATGATTCACATTCAAAATTCACCGGACATGCTGCATTTGAATACAGTCAAAAGTTGTTCCATCTTATACAGATTTAGCTAGTTAATAGTTTATTATGGCTTAGAATTATGAGTGAACTGATATTCCAGGTAACTGTTTCATTATAAAGTTGATTGTGAACAGACACACAGCTTTCTATTGTTTCTCTCTCATGCTTGCATGCATGCACAACACACTCGCATGCACCACACACACGCGTCTCTTGATAAAAATGGTGAAATTAGGATAGGAAAAACACACACATACAAAAACAACAAATTCAGATGACATACATAACATTACATGAAGTACTGTATGCATACACTTTTTGTGATGATGAAGACTGATATTTAGCAAACAAACAAATAATACAATAATGAAATAAATGAATAAACTTGATATTCTGGGGACAGTTGAAGAGTTGAAGGAATGTATGCACAACATCTTGTTGATTCCATACATATGGAAACCATGAAAGCATTTAACAGAAGCATGATTAGTGGTGAAGAAAAGCTGTGCACTGATGAAAATAATATGAGCAACTATTTTCGTTCATTTGAAATTATCCAATCATGAATATCTAATGCAAGACTGATTGTTGGTAATTTAAAGCAAAAATCATTTAACTTTTTCACAAAATACGACCAACTATTTATTAATTTAAATAAAGATTTGCACAATGCTTATGTCTGCAACACTGTTTCAGAACTTGGGAAAATTTCAGAACTTGGAAGATTACTACTTACTTACATTATTTCAGGAAGTCTTGATTTAGATAAAATGTGCCATGTCTAAGACTATAATATCTTGATTCAGAACATGGAATATTTCTACTCATTTACATTACTTCATGAAATAATATTTCTACTTGTTTTGTGTCTGTATCTATTTGTGTATGCATGCATATTTTTGTTGTGTGTGTGTGTGTGTGTGTGTGTGTGTGTGTGTGTGTGTGTGTGTTGTGGTGGTGTGGTGTGTGTGTGTGTGTGCGCGCGCGCATGTGTGTATTCGCATGACAGAACTAATGCAAGGGTCTTGCATGATAGTGCATAAAATGAAACTGTTAACAATTTGTCAATGTTCTATACTAAACAATACCTGTGTATCTAACCTACTTGTGCAATATAACCCCATTTAAGGACCTTGCCAAAGCATAGGCATTTGTGCAGGCTCAAGGAGACTGGCATATGACTGCTGGCATATTTGTGTGAAGTGTTGAAGTGTTGACACCCAACTTCAAGACAGTGATTCACCTGATAATATACAGCGCCTGTTGACTCGCACCACTGAGTGTTACTTGGACATTAAGAACTGGATGACACACAATAAACTTCAGCTTAATGACGACAAGACAGAAGCTATCCTCATTGGCACCCATCAGAAACTTTCTCAGCTGCCTCCTCTTTCTCTCCCATTATGTAACACATCAGTCCCAATTTCTGATTCAGCTAAAAACCTTGGTGTCTGCATTGACTCTACCCTCTCCATGAACAACTTTGTTTCTCAAACTGCCAGATCTTGCTACTATCATCTCCATCGTATAAGCCTGATCAGGAAGTATCTCTCTGTCGAAACAACTGCAAAACTCGTTCTCTCCTTCATAATGTCTCGCACTGACTATTGCAATTCGCTCCTGTCTGGTCTTCCTGCCTCCACCATTCACATCCTACAGCGCATTCAAAACAATGCTGTACGCCTTGTACTCAAAAAGAAAAAAGCTGACCACATATCTCCTCTCCTGGCACAACTTCACTGGCTCCCTGTAACAAAGCGCATACAGTACAAACTAGACACCATGTGCTACAAAAGCCTCAGTAACGCAGCCCCCGATTACCTGTCAAGCCTACTTGAGATCTATGTTCCCTCACGTACCCTCCGCTCTGCCTCCGCTCCTCTGACTTTTCGCTTTCCACGCACTAAGCTCAATACCTATGGTCCACGAGCCTTCTCTGTTTCTGATCCACTCTCCTGGAACAAACTTCCTCTCTCAGTCCGTCAGCAACCTACTTTTGTCTCCTTCAAATCCGCTCTCAAAACTCACCTTTTCTCCTCTGCATAAAATCCTAACCTCACTCAACCCCCCTCTGCTCGGAGGGGAATCACATTGTTATAATATATAATTGTATATGATATGCTCTCTATAATTTTCCATTGCTTTTATTCTTGCTTTTATTGCTCTTATTCTTTCTCCCCATTTATAGCCATGCGTGTGTATGTGTATGTGTGTGTGTGTGTGTGTGTGTGTGTGTTGTGTGTGTGTGTGTGTGTGTGTGTGTATGTGGATTCTTCAATGGCTGAGCCTGAAAATGACCAATAAACACCATAATGATATAACTAAACAGGGAATGTTGTAGTAATATGAATTCCACCAGCAAAGCAAACATTCAGCGCACTGTAAGGTCAGCGATTTTTCTTACTTGTACTAGTTGTAGCTACTATGAACTTTGCTATAACGAACATATACCTGTCTCCCTTGAATCTGATTATACAGGACTCCACTGTAATTGGATTTGTATACAATATCACAAGCCACTTTTGAACAGTACTGTGTAACTGAAAAAGTCAATTGTTTGTGCACTGTGAAAATACTGCAGACATAAAATCTGTTGACAAATATAAAGTGGGTTAATAGTCATGTTTCTGAGACTTGGTTTGGTACACTTCCTATCATTTTTCACTGTTTTGGTAGAATTTTTATCATTTTTTATGCTACATCTATTTGTGCATGTGTGAGCAGGCGTGTCTGTGTTATTTACTTTTGTTTAAAGCCCAGTCAATGGTGCAAAGCCATATCAGGGTTATAACCATCTCAAAATGTACACAATACCTCACTAGAATAAAAAATGCAAAAGAAAAGTATACATATCAAAACATTTGCACACTTAATGTAAGGATCAGAGCCTGGAATTGCTAAGAAAAAAAAAAGAGGAAACTTCTAGGGGGGTCCGGGGCATGCTCCCCCGGAAAAATTTTAAAATCAAGACTAAAATCTGTGCATTCTGAGGCATTCTGGAGACAAATTTAAAGGCATCTAACACACTGAAAATCACAATGAATATCAGTCAAAAGAGTATTTAATAAACATTGGGCACAAGATCAGGATCCATCATACACAGCAGATCGTTTCAGTGTGTTCATACACAGACAATCGATTTTTTTTTAACGCGAAAAATATTTTTTTGCGCGATTTTCGATTTTGATTTCCGCAGAAATCCTCGTTTCCGCAACGAATTCCAGGCTCTGAAGGATATGCCCCTGGCACTGACCATCCCATCCCATTTATCACCAAGGGGGTTTAAAAAACAAAGCTGAATGCAAATTAAAATATAACTTGGGACACTAAAACATATAAAACAGGCCTATATTACCAAAACTTGCTTCTGTATATCACATACCCTTAGAAGTTGGAACCAAAACTGCACTTTATACATGAACCCAATTACCAATCCTAAGAGAAAGTATATAAGACTTTCTAGTACACCTACAGATGAATGGACTAGCAAGGAAGAAAAGTATAGGAAGAGATGACAGAAAGCAAAAGAGTACAGAAAATGACAGGAAGAGATGACAGAAAGCAAAGGAGAAAGGCAGAAACAATGACAGTGACAAAAAAGATGAAACATCTAACACAGAATTTCCAGAAGGTGGGGAATACTATTCACACTAAAAGAGTCCCTAGCATCCACACAGAGGTGTCTGTGTTATGTAATTCTGACATATTACAAGTTAGCAACATGCATATCATCACATAATAACATCTTGAGAAAATATTTCATGACAACAAAATTAGCAAAATATACGTCACATGTTTCAGTGTTTAGCATTTTTACCTTGAATACTGGGAATGGCTTCATTTGAATTGTCTACCCCTTACCATAGCCTAAGGAATGGAATATCGATGAACACTAAATGCTTGCGCACAATGTAAACTAATGTTTGCATTAACTTAATCTAAAGAACGTTAAACACATGCGCACAAGAAAAGTTAATGCTTGTATACAGTTAATGTAAATTTATACCAAAGTACTGTCATCTTTATCTACATACTTGTGTAAATAAAATTTACTACAAATTATATTTGCGCACAATTACTAATTTCACCATACAATGTACAGGACTTGATTGATTCAAGACATACTTGCGCACAAACAACTGTACACCTGTTTTAGCACACAGTAAAGTAAAACCTACCTGATGCAGTACAGCACAATTAACTTGGAAAAAAGTTAGGGTCTCTGCTTCCTTTCTAAGACAAAAAAGATGTGCCGTAAACCAAGCATGCACTACAGTTTTAAAAAAAGTGTGAATGAGTGAAATTTTTTTAATTATATTTGTGTATTGCTTTTTACTGTATGGCTGTTCTGAATGAATTGTGTGCGCATTTGTGTGTGTGTGTGTGTGTGCGCATGTGATACAAATGAAGGAGAGTGAAAGCAGCAGCATCAAAGTAAGTTTTAATTGTATATAATGTGACAGTCCCCAGGTAGTTTAACATGAGCACATTAAAATGTGCATGTGTACATGCTGTACATAGCTATGCAACATGCACTTGTACACATCGAGGCTTTCTGAGATGCAATATTTTGACTGCTGTTGTATGGAATTAGGATCACAGACAGTATAAAAACTAAACCCTTTTAGCTGCTGTAATAGTACAATTACTATATAAGAACGTAGTGTGCAAAATACTATTTTGTGCTATTGTATTGACATCTGCATGTATTTTATGCAGGAATAAATTTATGCGTAGTGGGAAAGTTTGGTTCTGAATATATGTTGTGAAACTGAAAGGATTTACTCAATGGAGCCTCTCAAATATGGATTCTGACATTGTAACGTTGGCTTGAGATTGTGTTGGATGCATTTTTATGACATATGTTAATGATTTGTGGTGAGTACCGAAATCATTCAGAGAGAATTACATCTCGAGTCCTGGGACACCGGTTTCATAGACCTGCTTTGTCTGTTAAGTTCTGTTATATATGATTAACAGTCAATACAAATGTGAATGAGCCACAGTGAGTTACCAACATAACATGACATGCACATCAACATGGTGACTCACAAGTAAAATGGGTTTTTACATTGTAGTGTGGATCTGTGACCGTTTTTGTGTTTTTCCCATAAACTGTATTCCCAGTGGAGCAAGAACACTGAATACATGTACTATGTAGTATTGAACTTGTGTGGATGGACTAAGCATAACTTGTGTGGATGGACCAAGTATAATTTGTGTGGATGGACTGAGTCTAATTTGTGAGGAGGGACTAAGTATAACTTGTGTGGGTGTGGATGGACTGAGTATAACGTGTGTGGATGGACTGAGTCTAATTTGTGTGGAGGGACTAAGTATAACTTGTGTGGATGGACTGAGTATAACTTGTGTGGATGGCCTAAGTATAATTTGTGTGGAGGGACTAGAGTATAACTTGTGTAGATGGCCCAAGTGTAATTTGTGTGGAGGGACTAGAGTATAACGTGTGGATGGGAATGAGTATAACTAGTGTGGAGGAACTGAGTATAATTTGTGTGGAGGGACTGATATAAGAGTAAATTACAGTGTGCCAGGAAAGTTTTTGTTTTTCAGCCTAAGCATCATACCTTTTTGCATTACTTACCAGAAAATAGCCAGAAAATATTCACTTCAGGTAAGGTTATTTCAAAATTTCATTTCTACGATTTCCCAGTTGTATTTGCTTTTGTCTGTACTGTTTGTGGTTTAGTTTTGGTCATTGTGTAAACTTTGGTTGGAATTGTATGATTTGAAAGAAAAGTTTAGCCCCTTTGACAGCGACTCCACTGAGTTAATACCAGTTAATCTGCTATGGCATTTACAAGTACATCCTATTTCAACTGCCTGACATGAATAGAATACAAGATACTGAGCTTCATTTGACAGATTGAAGTTGAAAAATTTTCTGTCTGTCTTTCTCTATATACACACACACTTACACACACACACATGCATTACAAGACAATGAACGTCACTTGATGGATTAACCCTTTCACTCCTGCATCCTATCCGCCAGCTGCAAAAATTTAACCTTTCACTCCCTTATCCTGTCCACCAGGAAGCTGGTGGACAGGGTGAGGGAGTAAAAGGGTTGAGTCTTTCACTCCATCACCCTTCTACCAGCTCCCTCCTGCAGGAAGCTGGTGGATAGAATGAGGCAGTGAAAGGGTTAAGTCGAAGATTTCTTACTGTCCTTAATATACATACACCCACATGTACACACACACACAAGCATACACACACACAAACACACTCAAAACTATCTCTGCTTTGTGAATATGGCTGAACAGTGGCAGCATTCATTAGCATTCACTTAACCATGATTATCACGGTAGGCCTACCTGTTCTACTGGACAAACACAAATGACATATTTCCATTTGAAAACATCTATTCATGCATATGTTAAACAAATAATACCCAGTTACAATTTCATCCATTTCTGCTGAAATGTTTAACCTGGGAATCAAACATGGGACCTTTTGTGTCCTCGGTGGGCATTCTAACCACAAAGCTACTGAATTATTATCATTTTCATGATTATTGCAAAAGGAACTGAATAGTGTAGTGATTAGAGCATACAGTTCTGTACAAGAACATTGTTATCATCGAAACTGGCTACCAGAGCCACATACATGGGAAACCACATTTGACTTATGAATGCATCCCCCAGTCCATCCAGCTGTAAATGAGCGCATGTCCATTTTGCGTAGGGAGAGGGAAGGTAAAGCAGCAATGGAGAGAAGATTGATGATGCCCTTAATGGCCTTATCATGCTAACAGGGAGAAGCTGAGGTCTCCAACACCTTGCTCCCCAGTGGCTACATAGGTTATGAGAAAACCTTTTTACTTTCTTACAGTTTTCTCACAATCAACACTTCCCACTATTTCTTTGTTTCACCAATTGCATTAAACACACTCATTCTACAGCACTGATGAAAAAAACAAGAACAATGAAAATCCAAATTCAATTAGCTATGTGACTTTTTCTTACCTGAACTCGAGTCTAAAACATGAAGACAAGGAACAAAACTGTTGTGAAAATTCACCCGATACTCAAGAGATCAACTCTAAAGAAACATTGCATGCATAAACTTCTGAAGGAAACAGGTAATTTCATGGTCTTTCCTTTTCAGAGTCCAAAAAAGTAAACGCATCATATTGGTCAGTTCAAAACTAAAGATATCTAAATCAATCTAGACCAGTGACTTAACCAAATAAAATAAAAAAAAAAAAAGACGGTGAACTTTAATAGTTTGCATATGTGGGGCCTTCAAGTTGTTCATGCCCTTACAGCAGATTATTCTTTATAAACATGTTCATTCCCTTACAGAAGATTATTCTTTAGAAACACAGTTGAGTTCCTTTCTTTTAAACAGTTCACTGGAAAGTCTGGGTTCAATACTGCCTGAATACCTCCCATCTGATAGGTAAAGGGTGGAGATTTTTTCTGATCTCCCAGGTCAACATGTGCAGGCCTGTTGGTGCCTAAGCTCTGTTTGTGTGTATACATGTACAAGAACTTCAAATATACATATTAAAGATCCTGTAAGCCATGCCAGAGTCCAGTGGCTTATGGTAACATGGAAATGCCCAGCATGCACATCACTGAAGATGGTGCAGGCAGACTGTGTAGCAATGTAGGCCTACTGCTTGCAGTTTAGGCAGAAACAACATGCATACACACATCTGAGAAATATCATTGACAGAAAAAAAAAACCACACCCCAAAATCAAGTTCATTTATTTTGTGAACCCCTCCTTGAACCTAATGATAAATATAAACAAAACACAAAGGAACAGAAAGTGTGTCATGACAGTTACCTGACTTCAGTCCTACCCATGGCAGTTAACTGATTTCAGTCCTATCCAAACAACAATAAACCATACAAACAGCTTGTTAATCTTTACATCACAAGCCCTCTGTTAACACAGCAGTTCCCAGCACAAATTATCTGAGCACTTACTAACAATGTAAAACAGTTCTCAAACATGTACTTCCAAATAAAACTTAGCCAGTAGAAATTCTGTATTAGTTTTCTGGAGATGGTCTTACTATGCTGGGATGATTCCAAATGTACTAACACTACATATAGCATGTGATGGGAGGAACTAAAACAATCGCTGCAAAGCCATGAGCCTGCATACATGCTGGCAAGGCCTCGAAGTTCAAAAGAACTTATGATAACTTTACCAGTTACAGAAATGGCCCCAACAGTATGGTCATGATACTAGAAATGCATTATCCATATGCAGTATGATGTTTGGGTGACACTCCCTGGGTATCCTTCAGATTGATGGGGAGAGAGTCCATCCCTGGGGAAGATCAAGATGTTTGATTGATGGAAAAGAGAATCGTCTCTGGGAAGGCCATCTCATCAGGTTGGAGCATCACCCTACTAGTATAGTCAGACATTTTTTTTTTAATTCTTACAATCTACCAGAATTTTTAACTGAATGAGGTAAGGGACCACTCCTTTGTTACTTTGCAAGATCTGAATGTGTGCAAAGTATCTACTACACTGGTTATTTGTCTCATCTGAAAGACTGCCTTAGTCTGTTGGAAAAGCATATGTAATAATCCATTTTTTGAACATATCCTGTAAGCACACTACTCATCTAAAGTCTGTTCTATACATGTACTCTGAGCGTATCAATCTGTTGGAAGTGCGTTACCAGGTCTTTCTTTTTTTTTTTTTTTTTTGCACGTCCTGCCTGCCTGCACTGTTTTAACCTTGCTGCATCCAGCAACACTGGTGCTAAAAAGTCACATGCCAGTAAAGTTTGTATCTTGAAACTGAAACTTTTCTATTTAAATCAGAAAACTCCACAACAGTAAAACAAAAAAAAATTAAAAACTTATTTCTAGCATTCCATTTTACATCCTTACATGCAAAATTAAAACAGGCAAACATGAGAGAGGAGAGAGAGGACCTGGAGCATAGGGAGTGTGTGTACTTATGGTGCAGTAAATGAAACCAGAGACAGTACAGGACAATGGATGGACACAATCGGACAGAAATTTGGAAACAATTGCATTCATTCCACTTTGACAAGCTTCATTCATTATAAAATTTTTTAAAAATCACATAATGACAAACATCCTTACTTTTCCCATCTCCTCCCCCAACCCCGTATGGAAAAAACATAAGGAACATCATTCTTTCTACCACACATATTGTTATGAATATAACCTAACTTAGTGCACATATTTTCTATGAGCACAGTATTGCTATAGGTGTGTCTGACATACCTGAAAAAATCACTACTAGTTATAGTTTGTCATGAAATAACATGTTGAATTAATAAATATTTTTGCAGAAATGCACACACAAATAATATCAACATTGCCAATAGCACCCTTACCTTTGTCATTCCTTGCTCTCTTGCCCCATCCATCCCGCCCACCTTCCAGTGAAATGAAATGATGCAAGATACATGGAAATGAGAATGAAGACTTGGAAATGTTTGCAAAAAGCACAAATGAGAATCGAACCGACAAGAACCAAGGCATCTCTGAGCGACATGCGCTCTCAACATCCACAACACTGGAGCCAGGTATTTGCAGGTATTTGCTGGGTGGTCAGTCAGACTCAAGAAAGAGGTGTCAGTCACTGATAGCCATCATGCACTCAGTCACAGTGTCGCAAGCAGTTTGATGGTCGGTGTTATCATTTGAACCCCCCCAGCCTAGAAGCCTATCACAGCTTGTTTTGTTGGGATTGCTTAGCTTCCTACATCAAGCATCAGCGCAAGGCAAGAATAGCTCTACACAGCACAACGTACACACAGATCATAGCTTAAAGTTCTCTGTCTCTCTTGCCCCATCCAAAAGCTCAAAACTGCACATGGCCTTGCTGCAGGAGAATGACGCAAGGTGAAAATGAACTGACACATTCACTGAGTTTTGCATGCAGAACAGGTGGGTGAATTTGTCGGTCTGCTCTCTCTCGTCATTTATGATGGCTGCAACCTGCTGTTATAAGCTGGACAGTGGAGGTCTGCTTAGGTCAGATGTGAGTGGATGTCCATTGGTTAGAAAGGAGTTAAAGAATGTAGGGAGCATTGTAAGTGATACCCACTTGAGGTACGTAGATTGCTACAAGACAGACAGCCACGTGCACATTCCACAGGTCAAGGTAAAGATGGTACGGCAAGTAAAGGGGTGTGGGGTCAGTCAGGAGTCTGTAACATCAGCTAGTCCCAGCACTGGGGCTGGACCCCACCTGGTCACACTGGGTGGCTGGGGACTGGGGACACTGTGCATTTCCCCCCTCCCCACCACCCACTGTTGTGTCCCTAGCATCCTGCTGACCCCCCTCAGGCACAACGTGTGTGTTTGCATATGATGAGGATGACAACGATGACCATGTCTCTGCACGATTCCCACCACTATTGTTACCAACACCAGCCCCTTCATTTTTAGGCGTGCGCTGGAAGAGGCCGCGGAAATTTGCCTTTCTGGGCTTGGGAGACCCTGTGGTGAGTTCCCCTGAGCTGGTCTTGAGCTGAGCACTGAGATGTCTGTTCCTCGATTCACTTGGGGAGTTGGGACATGAGGCTTTGTCGGAGGCAGAATCAGCCTCCTTTTCTCTTCCAACTTGCAGAGGCATGGACTTGCAGCGCTCATGTTTGCTCAGCTCCTTGCGGCCCTTCTGATTGCCCACTGCCAGAGGTGAGGTGGCTTTGGCTCCAGAGGCAGGGTGGGACTGGGTCTTGCGTAAAGCCGAGTCACGTGGCAAACTGCCAAACTCTGGGGCAGATCTGTTGAAGAACGTTACAGAAAAACTGTCAAAGCTTTGACACAGTTTCGTTTGCTCAGCTTTCTCCTTTAACTCTTTCCTGTCATACATCTGAAACAAATGGCAATGTCAAGTCCATCAAGTAATCAGCAATGGTCACAACAGACTGTGCACAGGCCACAGACTCCAAACAACACCAACAAATGCTGCAATGCTGCTTGAGAAAGCCCAGCTGAACGTAAATAAACCAAAGTCTCAGATACAGATTTTTAGAATGAAATAAAGATGAAGCAGAAACAAACACATGAATAAACAACCAAGATGTTTTTAACCCTTCGATTCCTGCACCCTATCCACCAACTGCAAGAACTTAACCCTTTGACACCCTCACCCTTTCCACCTGTTTCGCAGGAAGCTGGTGGAAAGGGTGATGGAGTCAAAGGGTTAAGTTTTTGCTTTGCTAGCACGGATAACAATGCAGAATACTGATAGAAAGGGTGTGGGACTCAAAGGGTTAAGCAAGTAAGTATTTGTACCAAAAGAATGACATTTTATCCTACTCTGGCATGTGAATTTCAAAGCAGTTTTTTTGAACTGCAGAAGCAGTGGGATATTCTGGAAAGAGTGTTGTTACATCCAGGCTTTCCTGCAACATTACAAACAGTTCCACAGTAAAACCTGCCTTCTGCAGATCCTCTGGATAATGGCCACTGTGTCTTACAACTTCACTTTTAATGGTTTCATCTAAAACTGACTGGCTACTGGCTGCCACATATCAAATGCAATGGTGAACAGTCATTTATATATTATTCAATTAGAAATGAAAATTCTGACAGCTGAATAACGACTTCCATATAAATAGAACACACAACTGACTGCTCTTCCCCCACCCTACCCTCATTTTTTTCTCTTACAGTCTGGCATCGTGTCATGGTCTGAGACACTGATAAAGAAATGTTACAACCATCAAGTCTGCGACAAAGGGTTGAATTCTATCAGCTGATGGGATGTACAGAAGGAAAATGTGCTGGTATATGTGTTATCAAACAGTAATCCCGGTCATGACAGTGCATTGACCAGATAGGACACGTTCCGGACACCTTTGGCATCTTCCAAATAAGTCTGCTTGTTACAGGTTTTACTGTAGTTCAGCTCACATTCAAACTTACATCAATCTACTGTGGTTCTAACAAAAAAACACAGATCATCATGACACTGATGCTGAACGACAAGAATCTGAAAAAAGGCTTTATAAGATTACAGAAAATCATAACAAATATATTGACTGATACGAATTAAAAAAAAAAGAGTTTGTAAGATCACATAACATACTTCATTTGGTTCAGTTTTTAAACATCAATCTCAGCTGATACATTTAATAAAATCAACCAATGGAAACAAAATAGATCAATGAAACAATAATATATGATAAGAGTTAAAAAAGAATTTACAGAATTATAGAGCATATTACATTAGTTTTATAGAGCACAGTACATTAGTTTTTAAGCATCAGTTTCAGCCAGTGATACAATATGAAGAAAATGATATGCATATGCCTACGGAATTCAACTAACCACTGGGTATATTTAATCAAGTACATGTTTATTTGGCCAAAAGCTTTGAAACCTCTGGATATATTTAATCAAGTACATTTTTCTTTGGCAATGAGCTTTGAGGAAACTGGTCTGACAACTTTCATCTTTGATCCTGCAAAAAGGGAGAGTTCAGGCATTTCAGAAAAATCCCTCTCTCATTAACACACACACACACACTCTCTCTCAACACACACACACACACACACACACACAACACACACACACACAACAACACCACACTGCTCTGCTTAGAAATTTTTTCCTTCAACTAACATGAACTTCAATAAATTAATATAATTTTTTTGACTGCAGCCAAAAAACCACACATCTTTGCAGGAATGAACCAGACTACAAATCAGATACACATTTTTGAGTACAAGACAGAGGACTTCACTTTGTGCTGGAGACAGGAATTCCAGTGATCACACACGTACTGATTACAACACACAAAGAACAACAAAGCAGTGTGACGACAGACAAGATTTCCAAACAAGAGTGTGTGCTTTCAACACAGAAGAGGTTACAGTAGTCAACATTTCTCTTTCATAACAATACTCACAATCAGAAAAATCGCCAGAAAATAACGTACCAGTACTTACAGTTCTTTGGTGAGTTCTTTCTGGTATGCTATAGGGGACTGCAGAGCTGAAAGATGAAACACCACCACATGAGAAACATTTACAAATAAATAAATGAATACATACACATACATACATACATAAATACACACAGACATACTTGCAAACACACATACATGCATGCATACACACATACATACAAACATATTCCTTTGTGTAAAGAAAGACAAAGAAAACCTACATACATGCATACATACGTACATAGGTACATACACACACACACACATATACATATATACATAACATACATACAAATATACATGCATACATACATACATTACATACATACATATATATGTAGTATGTACATATGTACATAAGTACATGCATACATACAAACATACATACATATATATACATACATACATACATACGCACAAACATTCCTTTGTTTCAAAAAAGACAGAGCAAGAAAGAAAGAAAGACAGAAAGAAAAAAAAAAAGAATATATACTAATATCTGTACTTAAGAAAATGTCCACACATAACAAGGGCATCCCTCTATAGTACACTTAGATTGGGATGGGAGAGGGAAGGAGGAAGGGAAAGAGAGACAGGCACATGTTTATTTACAAGGGAAACGGCATAAGCATCAAAATGTTTTTTTTACATCCAGCCTTTGCCCTTGGAAGATCTCCATTAACACAAGTGAATTACAACAACATGAAAATATCAAAATATTTAAAATACTGGAATAGCGGCAGTAGTACAATTATTTTTAAGTGATGCAGAAAGATTCCCTCAACAAAGACATACACAAACAATTGTTTAGAATGCTGCTGATCTCCTTCAAAAAGACATACACAAACAAATATAAATAAACATGGTAAAAAGCTGATCAGGCAGTGATGCTGATCACTGAGTGAATCTCTTGCATATGCAGAATGCTGCTGATCTCCTTGAATAAAACACACACACACACCACACACACACACACACACACACACACACACACACACACACACACACACACACTAAACCAACCAACCAAACAACCAACCCACCCACCAACAAAACAAAACAAAACAAAACAAACAAACTGAACAATCATTTAGACAGCAATACTGACTCCCAAGTAATGTCCCCATATTTGGAATGCTGCCAATCCCCCTGAACATACACATACATACAAAAGCAAACATGGTACAATGTCATTCAGACAGCAATGCTGACCTCTGAGGAAATCTCCCTGCATGTCCAGAATGCTGCGGATCTCTTTGATCCAGGTCTCTTTGACTTCTTCCGAGGGTGCCTGCACCACATACTTCATGTCCGAGCCCGGTGTGCGGTCTATCATCACAAACTTCAGTGGTTCCCCATCCACGTCGTTGTTCAATGCCATTTTGTTTACCTGCACACAGGTGGTATAAATGTGTATGTTGTATGTGTGTGAACGCTCACACACACACGCAAGTGCATGTGTATGCACATACATGTCTGAAAATATACATATGTGTGCAAGATTGAGTGCATATAACTGTGTGCGTGTTTGCATTTGTGTGTAAGTATACATGTGTATGTAATGTCCAAGTTACACTGTCATGGCCTTGTACACAGATCGCGTGGGAATTCCCATGGTGCTATAAACTGTATCAAATGATGATATTCACAAACTTTTTCTGCACCAATACAGAATGGCATGGTGCTTCTAGGACTGAACAACATTTACCAAGGTTTGAGATGGTTTCACTATGATTCCATAAAGGAACATGACGACAGTACCATGAACATCACCTACGACAAGCACAGATGATTACAGTAAGCCACTGCTGTATTGTATGAGTGTTATTAAGAATAATCAAGGTCATAATACTTTTTCTCACAGTGTGAGTACAGACATGCCACGGATGATGATGGATTGTCTATGATCTTGCAATGTTGTTCTGACATTGCATCATGTGATTGTACTATGCGAAAGTTGATACCGTGCTCAGGTATCAGTACCTCACCAATCTTCAGAGTGAACACATTAAAAATGTCTCTGGGTAGAAATACTGTGAAGAAAGCTGCTGCTGCTGCTGCTGCTACTCCTGTGGTCAGGAAAAAGAAGACTGCTATTGTGGCTAAGAATTCACAGCTGAGTCCCCTTGTCTGTCTGAGGTCGAATCTGCTGTCTAGATGAATTGATGAAGAAAGCAGTGATGAATGGCCAATGGCCTGTATCTGCTACCTCCACAGAAGACACTCCAGACAAGAGGAAAATAAGTGTGGCTAGAGTGTCATAATTATGCAAGATGACTGCCAGAAGACCACGAACTCTATACAGCAGTTATACATGGAGTCATGTTGAGGCAAGGGTTACACCATGGGGCGACTATGATATGCCAAAACTGTTGCAACCCCACGGTTCATGACAAGTGTACAGTCACAGTGATATACAGATCATCAAAGACCATCATGGATGGTCAAGGTTCATCATGGTAACAACTACTGATGCCCAGTGTGTGTGTGTGTGTGTGTGTGTGTGTGTGTGTGTGTGTGTGTGTGTGTGTGTGTATGTGTGTGTGTGTGTGTGTGTGTGTGTGTGTGTGTGTGTGTGTGTTGTACATGTGTGTGTGTGTGTGTGTGTGTGTGTGTGTGTGTGTGTGTGTGTGTGTGTGTGTGTGTGTGTGTGTGTGTGTGTGTGTATGTGTGTGTGTGTGAGTGCAAAAGACCGCACAAGCCCCTGAATGTGTAGACGTGTGTGTGTGTGAGTATGTACACTGGTATGTGTGTATGTGCATAAGAATATGTGTCCGCATTTTCCAGATATACAAATATCACAAGCACACACTCATCACCGACATATGACACGCTGAAACATCATACACTTTAGAAAATCCAACTTCCTACCTTTAGACTGTTCTTGAAGATGTAGCTAGCGTTGGAGAAGTCTCCCTTTTTGCGTTCAATCATTTCGCTGACGATGATGATCTGCTCAAACAGGAACAGCCTTCTTTCTTTGGCTTTCTGTGGCATCCCTGCTACCACTTCTGATACCAGCAGTGTGTCCTGGGTAGACATACAACTGCATGTTAGCATGACCGCTTTTTCTTGACCACACAATCAAAATGACACAAGAGAAATGCGACAGTGCCAAACTAGTGACACAAAACAATCTCTATTAACTCATTCTATACTGGCCGCCTGCTTCCTTCATCATATTCTCTATACAGGCCATTCGTACCAGTTACAAAAAATAAATCTAGAAAAAGATTGCAGGCACTTGAAATTTTGTGGTATTATGGACAATAGAACGAACTAATACAGGGCACAATTAGAGTGCACCCACTTTATTATTGACTGACTCACCACTGCTGAAAAAAAATCAAAGCTTTTTTACAGTTGATGTAAATGGGGTAACTTAATCTCATAAAGCAGAAACAATTTTAATGAGCTCTTTTGTATCCACAGACACATCCAAATTATAAAAATGAAATGAGTAAATGTGTATGCACAGCAGGTATTTACTTTAGAATCAGTATCAAAGTATAAAGGAACATATAAACTGACACATGCACACACTCAGTCACACTGTACTGGCTGTTAGCATAGCATTCGCACATGTAATTTTCAAACAAAGACATTTACAGCCAGTCTTAGAGTCAATTTGCACTTTAGGATGACTGCTGAAGAAAGATGTACTGCTCAGCTTTAAAAAAAAAAACCTTTGAGCCATGCACAAAGAAAGCCACAGCACGCTTCTGAAACAAACATATGAGCATATGAGGTACGCCATAATGTATCTTAGTCAAAAAAAAAAAAAAAGAGTTAGGGTGAGAGTTTGTTGTTATACTATCAGATCTCTGATTTAGCTACCACTTATCTCCCCATAGATCATCTGACTACATGTGTAAACTACTAAAACAATTTAAAGACACTCAAAAAATTCAACCTTATTCATACAATACAATACAACAATATTTTATTTGTATAGCGCAAAATCTTGATAAAATCAAATCTAAGCGCTAAAACAGACACACACGCACGCACGCACACACACACACGCACACGGCTAAAATGGGGAGAAAGAATAAAAGCAATGGAAAATTATAGAGAGCATATTATATACAATTATATATTACAATGTGATTATTCATCAAAATCTATGGTTTCAAACCCTGACTTCTGGATTAGTTTCCTTTTTCCTAGTGATTTATAATTATAATAATCAATACTTTTCATCCATTTCCGGTTTCCTAGCGCTATATAATTACAATAATCAATAGTTTTCATCGATTTCCTATTTCCTGGTGTTTTATAATTTTAATAATCAATAGCTTTCATCCGTGCATGTCAATCTTGCCTCTACACAAGTCAAGTACTGTTTCAATATTTATTTGCCATGAGATAGTTCAATACAAAAAGAAAAAGGAAGATTTATTTTTTATTACCCTGGGATGGGGTGGGAGTTTGAGTGACATACTTCTCTGTGTGTGAGTGAGTGATGTGTGTGTGTGTGTGTGTTTGTGTGTGTCTGTGTGTGTGTGAGAGAGAGAGAGAGAAAGAGAGAGAGAGAGAGAGAGAAGAGAGAGAGAGAGAGAGAGAGAGAGAGAGAGAGAAGAGAGAGAGAGAGAGAGAGAGAGAGAGATTGTGTGAGATAAAAAAAGTGGTAGCCAAAGTTTTTCTCCTTTATTTTCCCCTGCAGCATGTATATTTGTTTACCTATGCAAGTGGACTTCAATACATTCTTGTCTAGGACAATTTTTTTTGATACTATGGGATCTTTAATACATGCTCAGTGCACAATGCACAATGGACCTCAGCTCAGAGTCTCATTCAAAAGACTACCATCCAGACCATTAATCAAGTTCTACTGAAGGGAGGGGTGGGGTGGGGTAATCCCTGTCCGACTGGGAATCGAACCCAGACTTCTCAAATCATAGGCGGGTGAATTATCCACTAAGCCACATTCCATAACTGTTATTACAACTCAGACCATTCCATATACAGTCTACCCAAACCTATCAGTAATTATCTGCCAGACTCACTGAGCCTGAGCAGATCTCTACACATAGGCAAAGTCTTGAAATGGAACAGGGGTGGGGGACTGATGAAAGGCTACAATGACAGCACAATCTGGAAACAATGTTCACAGGAAACAATATCCACAGATTTAATCTACAAACAGTCATGAAATTACTAAACAACGGACGAAACTCTTACAAGAAGGCAACAAACTTACATAGATGGTAACCAGTTGATCCTGTGGGTGAAATAACTTGTTATTGTTTTTAATGGCAAGCAGGTGAGCTTTTACTGTTTTCATAATTATTGATGGTAAAGTCAAGTAACTTAGATTTCGTTATCAATATGAGTTATAACAAAATAGATTAGTCTTACCTGTAGTAATAATTTCCCTTGTGCAGTGATCTTGCCCTGTACAGAAATAAAGTGTGTGACAGTCTACCCCATTCTTTCATAAAATTACACAATATACACATAGTGAAATTATCTTCTGATATTTAAAATGATCTCAATTAAACAACTGTTCTCTTAAAATTATCAACATGAGTTTTCATTATCATTCTTCTTTAAAACAGTTTCATTTTTTCACAAACACATGGACATACAAACATATACACATTTTATGCTGCAAGACTCGTTGAAATACATATTATCAACCTGAAAATGTCCATTGTCCACTTGACAAAACCCTGCTTAAAATGAAAATGTCCCCTTAGACAAGATGGATAATAAAAATCACAATGCATCAAGATCATCTTTGTAACAAGACAAGTAGGAAATAAAGTTTTGTTTTTTGTTAAATGAAAAAAAAACAATTGCAAGGGCACATATTAAAAAATCTATCCCCCAGTCTCTCTCTCTCTCTCAAATACACGCACATATGCACACACTCATTCACAGAGAAAAAACAACAACATTCAACACACACACATGCATGCATGCAAGCATGCACATATGCACGCACACACACACTCTCTCTCTCTAAAATAGAAAGCACTAGAGAAAAAAAAAAAACGAAAGAAAAAAAAGGTGTTGACACAATATCTGTAATCCTTTGATGATGAAATAATAATAAAAAATAAAAATAAAAAAGACAATTTACATTGGACAACTTTAAATCATATTCGAGAGAACTTTTAAATTCTGTTCCAATAGTCAGTTCACAAATGAATTTAATAAGCTTTGACACATACAGAAAAGAAGCCAACAGCAAGAGTCGATAGAAATAAAGCTGGAAAGGACTGCTATGTGTTTGAGTAAGAGTATCATTTTAATGACACATGACAGAATGAGGTAATGAGATAATGAACAACAGATAATGAAGAAGAGAGAAGAGAGAGAGAGAGAGAGAGAGAGAGAGAGAGAGAGAGAGAGAGAGAGAGAGAGAGAAGAGAGGAGAGAGAGAGATGAGAGACAGAGATATGAGAGAGAGAGAGAGAGAGAGAGAGAGAGAGAGAGAGAGAGAGAAGAGAGAGAGGAGAGAGAGAGAGAGAGAGAGAGAGAGAGAGAGAGAGAGAGAGAGAGAGAGGTTAGAAAAAAGAAGTTCCTGGCATGGCTCCAAAGATGCTGAAAATTATTTACTCTTCCATGTGGAAGATGCAATGAATCTCTTCAACGCACAAAAAAGCAGACAGCAAAAACCAAGACTGACACGTTTCTCATGAGAACAGAAGTGGGTGTTACTTCTATAACCTAAGGTCCAAGGGCAGAGAGATGGTAGATACCTCACTCACTACTCTCAAGAAAGATTTCAGTTGTACCATCATCCCTGCCAGTCATCTCCCTCACAGCATTACTTTCCCAAAACCTAGGCATAGCCAGTTACTTATTCACAGTGAGGCGCAGTGAAGGTAGCGTTTTGTCTTCCTCTCTTGTTTACCAGCTACATGGTCAGACCACAGCTGGCAATGCGCATAGCCGTTTTTTTCCAGTTCCTGCTGGCTACCATGCAGGACAAGAGTAGGTTGGTAAAATGGGTGAGCACCATCCTCATCTACTGTGCAGACACTGCCTTATACTGAACAGTTATGTGCTTTGTCACAAAGGTAGCTGCAGGCCTGGTGCCCCCCTGACTTCAGCCCTTGAAGTTTATTGTAGGGATTTCTCCACTCTTAGTTCATGGCCAAAAGACCAACCCTGTGAGTGCTGGGTGGTAGGGCTTCAGGTGCTCCATATCCACCTTGATGGCTCTGTCATAAAACAAACATCATGTATTCTAGGTGTGGCCTTGATAAGAGTTACAACTTTTTTAGCAGGAGGGGATACCATCTATACTGAAAGAATCCCCAGCATCCCATGAGGGAGTATACTCACATTGAATCCCTGCAGACGACCAACTTGCATCATGTCGTTTGCTGCCTTCGGGACAACACACATGACCCGCAGTGCCTTCTTCAAGTCTGTGCTGTCTGCTCCCCCCTTTTCTGTGTACTTCAGGATATCCTGCATAATACATAAAGAAAAACAATTCAAACAGGAGTTGCGTATATTTCAATGCTGCTCACTTCACTTTGCAGGTATGTACATTGACCTGTGTGCTGATATCTATGCCACTGAAAAATAACTTTTCCTTCGGAAACTTTGCTGAAAGTTGCCACTAAATGAAACTGCATGTGTCATTTGCAATGAATTATCTTGGATCCTGTTCTATCACATGGCATCCTTGGTGCTCGTGCGTATGGAGTTTTCCGAACACAGTAATGCCATCTTGGAAAAAAACAAACTGAATACGGCAGATAGAACCTTCCCTACAAATATTTTTCCCCTCAAACAAACCCAAATGTAGTTGTCTGCATCAATGAAAAACAATTCCCTGACAGGCATACTACACATATCTCTCAAAGCACCAGATGTTACAGAGGACACTACACTCTGTTTCTCTGTCTCTCTCTGTACACACACACACACACACACACACACACACACACACACACACACACACACACACACACAAATGAGTTAATCAGAAATTCATATCTCTTCACCTTGAGTAGCAGTTGATACCGCATGATGCGTTGGACTGGTTTAATGAGAAGATCTGGTAAGGTCAGCCTGTGACCCAATTTTTGCCGGATTTCCTCAAAGTAGGTGTCAAGAAACTCAGATACAATGTATTCTGATTTGGGTTTGTTTTCACAGTACTTTACATACATGTACAGGCGCCGTTCCTGAAACAGATTTAATACACAAGTGCTTATCATCATCATCATCACCATATCATTATTACTGTTGTTGTTGATGCTCTATGCTGCTGTTGTTGTTAATATATAGCAGCAGGTTGCAATGAAAATTCAAAATTTGAAAAATTCACAGTATTTATGGGTAGCACAGAACAGACACAATAGATTAAAAAAAAGTGTGTGTGTGGTGTGTGTGTGTGTGTGTGTGTTATGTGAATGTGTGTGCATGTATGAGTATGTGTGTGTATGCGCGTGTGTGTGAATGTGTGTGACTGTGAGTGGATGTGCACATGCACTACATGTATGTAGATCTAAACAAACACAAAACAACCAAACTGCAGACTTTTGAAAATATTCCTGCTACCATTTATCACTGTGGAAATATTATGGGGAGGGAAGGAGGATGGGGTTGGGAAGAGAGAGAGAGAGAGAGAGAGAGAGAGAGAGAGAGAGAGAGAGAGAGAGAGAGAGAGAGAGAGAGAGAAGAGAGAGAGAGAGAGAGAGAGAGAGAGAGGGAGTACGCTAGTTAACAGCACCCACATGCACAACAAAGACTTCTTTTCATTAAATCAAACAAACAGCATGAAACTGAGAGAGAGAGAAGAGAGAGAGAGAGAGAGAGAGAGAGAGAGAGAGAGAGAGAGAGAGAGAGAGAGAAATAAAGAGAGAGAGAAAGAAAGAGAGAGAGAGAGAGAGAGAGAGAGAGAGAGAGAGAGAGAGAGATTGAGTGAGTGATGGGGTAAATCATGGCTAGACAAAACATGTATCTAAGTTAGACATGAAGGGTGAAAGATAGTGTGATGGTCAAAGAGACAGGGGAAGCTCATTCCAGTTGTATGACCCACACAAAGAAAATGAACAGTGACTGACCGTGGAACAACTGTATTGAAGAATTTACAAAACAGATAGTGTCAGAGGTGGGTTAGGCGTGTACATATACACGCAGCCTTAGTAATCCTTTGTCATGCTCGTTAATTTTTTTCCCCTCAAACAATTTGTGAATGGTTTGATTATTTCAATTTTTTGCATCAAAGAGTATATATTGATGGCAAAAATACTTACATAGCGTACAAATATAGATCCAACTCTGTCGGGAGAACTTAGACATGCTTCTAGCTCCTTCTCCATTGTTCTGAAACAAAAAACAAAACACATTTTAAGAATATATCTAAGCTTCTTGTCTGTGTTCTGTTTTCTTAAGAGAAACAAAACTGACCAATATCATTAATAACAACAGCAACAACAAAATAATAATATTAAAAACATAATAATAATAATAATAATAATAACCACCATGACGACGATGATGATGATGATGAAAGTGATGATGATGATAATAATAATAATGATGATGACGACAATGCTGATATTAATAACAAAGCAGCAGCAACAGCACAGAGAGCACCAACAAACAAAAACAGTGCTACTACTACTACTATTACTACTACTGTGTGAGTACTACTACTACTACTAACAACATTAATTACAACAACATCAATCATTATCATCAACACCATCACCACCACCATCATCAAAACAACAATAACAATTATACTGAGAAGAAGAAGAAGAAGAAGAAGAAGAAGAAGAAGAAGAAGAAGAAAAGAGCAACAACAATAACAACAAAACTATCAACAGCAACAACAATTATGATCATGAGTATTAAAACCCTTCATTGCTAATGATTTTGGCTGCAGTGTATGCTGAGAAATTTCAAGACACAATGAAAAATTACAGCTGTGGATTTCTGTTCCCTTCTATCTCCAAAACAATAAAATACGCACAAAATAAATCAGAAATGAGCAAAGACTGTTCATATAACAATATGATTCGTAAATATTGAATCAGACTGTCTAGCAACCTTCCTGAAATGCTGCTCTCCTTTTATTCACACATTCATTTTCTCTATCCCTCTCTCTCACACACAAAACATACACACACACACATGAATGCACCCCCCCCCCCACACACACAGAGTGACCAACTCTATCTCGCTCACACACACACACACACACACACAATGCACACACAGTGACTAACTCTATCTCGCTCACACACACCACACACACACACACACACACACACACACAGTGACACACACACAACACATGACACACACACACACACATGCACACACATGACTAACTATCTCGCTCACACACACACACACAATGACTAACTCTATCTCACTCACACATGCACACACCTACACACCCACACACACACACACACAGTGTCTAACTCTCTCTATCTAGCTCAGACACACACACACACACACACACACACACACACACACACACACACACACACACACACACACACACACACACACACACACACACACACACACACACACAGAGTAAATAACTATCTTGTGTGCGCACACCACACACACACACACACACAAGTGACACACACACACACACACACACACACACACAGGGCAAAGATGCAGAAAGAGAAAACTAGCCAGAATGTTGCCCAGCCCCTTTCATTCACACACTCCTCCGAGGTAAACACACACACTGGCAGTGCCAAACAACACCACTATGCTTGCTGTACTCAGGAAACAAAGCTGTTGGGTGAATTAAATAGCAGGCAACATTTTCGCTATCCTGAACAAAACATAGTTACATTACCTATTACGACATACATCAACAATGCACTGGCAATCCTGAAATACATACGTACATTATATGTCAGTAGCGCTGCCAACAGGTTAATAGGTGCTCATATAATTAGCAAGACTGAGCTGAAGACTCTAAAATACAGATGAATCAACTCATGCAAAATTGAGCATATATGTTCGAAATAAATTCAGTGCTCTGGAGGACATTGGGGACAGCGAGGAACAATGGACAAATTTGAAAAAAAAAAGATAAATGAAGCTTGTAAGGAAATCCTTAGAGTTGAAAGAAAAGCATAGAAGAACTGGATGACAAAAGATATTTTAGGCTTGATGGATAAATGAAGGAAAAGACAAGCAACACTTGCAGGACATTTTATAAGGCATGGGAGGTTTGAGCACCTAGTCACAACAGGAAAATTAGAGGGAAAAAGACTCGGGGAGAAAATAGTAGAAAGTTCTGCAGAGTGGATGGGGATGGAAAGGCTGGGGGATATGCTTGCAGCTACAAAAGATAGATTCATATGGATGGCAATGATCACCCACGCCATGTGGCATGACACATGATGATGATGATGATGATGAGCTGAAGACAACATGAACAATTCCAAGATGCATGCTTGTGTGGACAGCTTCCATAGCATTCGGTATGGTTATTAAAAAAGAAAATAGTTGAGCCAGACAAACAAGATCCTTTCACGGATGCAGTTTAACACATTTCATATAAACAAATGCAAGACAAACCCATCTAACTGCACGACCACCTAATGACAGTTCAGAATATCATACATCATGAAGGTGAAATGAAGCCATACTGTGAAGGTGAAGTTGAACTGGTATGTAAATAATGCAGTCAGCCTACAGACAGTAGCCCCCTTGCCAACAGCATGCAGGTAAGATGCCAGAAGGCAGCAACATAATGTTGCATCACTGCAGGGGAAAACCCTAGGAGAGCCCATTAAGATCTCTTTAAACATCAGGCTCCTTCTTCACTACTGTTTCAGTCTGCTGTTTGTCAAACAAAATAACACACTCCTTTGACATGAACCTGAAGTTTGAATCTGAGGTCTGTCTCTTTACTTGGTGCAGATCACAAACATGGCTGACGAGCGCTTTTTTGCTCCCTTAAACAGTCAGAGGGCATTATCTTTACCTTTACAAGTCATCATCATCATCATCAGGTGCATTGCCGCATGGCTTTGGCGATCATGGACCTCCACCTGTCTCTATCTCTTGTTGCCTCAAGCATCTCTTCCACCCTCTTTGTCTTCAGCCACTCTGCAAGTCCATCTAGTATCTTCTCCCTGGGTCTACCTGGTGCTCTCTTTCCCTCCAGCTTTTCTGTTGTGACCAGGTGCTCCAATTCCCCTTTCCTCATAAAATGGCCTATAAATGTTGCCTGTCTTTTCCTGATCTTCCTTATGAATGATCTTCTTGTGTCTACCTCCATCAAGACTGTCTCGCTTGTTTTCTTTGCTGTCCATGGAACTCTCAACATTTTTCTTAGAAACCACATCTCGGCTGCCTCAATCTTGTTCTCGCTTTGCTTGTTGACTGTCCACGCCTCACAACCGTATAACAGTATTGGTTCTATGTAACATTCAAGAACTCTCTTCCTGATGTTAATTGATAGGCATTTGTTGGTAAGAATGCTTCTCATCTTCTTGAATGCTGTTTTGGCTTGGCCGATTCTGCTGGCTATTTCTGATGTGCATCTGCCGTCTGGTGAAATGATCGTTACAAGGTATTTAAACTTATCAACCTATCTGTTTACAAGTAGTCATACTAAATGATTGCTGAGAGCAATTTTCCAGTCCCATATTCTGCACTACTTCCACTGTTCCAGATGTAGCTGCATGTCAAACAAAGCCACACCCACAGGAGATGCTGGGTCACCTTATTGTTCAGTAGTGACTGTTCTGATTAACATGTTCAGCACTCTTCCTACTAAGCATTTCTTGGTGGTCTCTTCCTCTGTTTTTAAATTTACCATTCTGACATGAAACTGTCAATCCAATCACACACGCACACATGCTACTAAGTACTCTACATGATAAAAATCATTCAGAAGTGTGTTTCACTGGTTACATGTGTAATAAAAGTAATTAAGAGTTTTATGTTTTTGAGTTCATTCCAGAGGGGTTTAATGCAATAGGAAAATCCCAAATGTGCTCCACCCAATCTGCCATCTGTTACCTGGCAGTCTTCTGGAGCCTGCACAAAACTATGCAATGGCAAGGTCTTGAAATGGACATGGAGGAGGTGGAGGGGGGCGTAGGGGCAAGGACCCAAGAAAGGCTAAGCTGACACCACCGGAATGACCGAAGCATTAAATGGGCAGCAAACAGGCGATATTCATGTTGAAGGGTGGGACTTCACACACCATATTACAGGAGCCAGGCAGTATTCAGAGATGTGTTTCACTGAACAGGATCAGATATTCAGTATTCTGAACTACATCTCCTGACTAGAATGAATGAATATCTCCAGACTGCAGCCAAGCGTTGTTCTATGGTAATAAGTGTTACTGTTTTATATATTCATGCTCATTTACTTTTTTGTTAATGGATTTTACCAGAAAAGCAAAAAGGCTACATGTCCTTCTAGGAAAGTGACCTCAGAAATGAACTTATCTCTCCAATATTTCACGCCAGGGCAGACCAGCGAATGCCCAGCCCTTCACTATCTTCATCTGCTATGGGATCTTCCAGCATGCGCAGGCCAGAAAGCACTCAGGGCCAACATGTTCTGGTTTTTTTTACTCCTTCTGAAGGACTAGATGTTCAATTTGATTTTCATATCAAACTAAGGAGAAAAGCTGAGACCTCAACGAGAAACTAACCCTGGAACCTTGGACTTACTGGCTGGCAACTTCTTAACCATCCTGCCACCTTTCTCCCTTATGTACCTGAATCAGATGTTTCAAAATTTGTTTTCATGTTTCTAAGCTGTAGGTCATCAACAAACAATCCCTCACATCTTATCCAGAAATTATATCGTGAAGAAGCCTACACTGAAGCACATCTTTTTCAACACCATTCCTCCCACCCTTCTATACACACACACACACAGAGGCTGAGAGAGAGAGAGAGAGAGAGAGAGAGAGAGAGAGAGAGAGAGAGAGAGAGAGAGAAGAGAAGAGAGAGAGAGAGAGAGAGAGGGTGAGAGAGAGAGAGAGAGAGGGTGAGAGAGAGAGAGAGAGAGAGAGTCAAGAGTGAGAGACAGAGAGAGTCAGAGTGAGAGAGAGAAGAGGGAGGGAGGGGAGAGAGAGAGAGAGAGAGAGAGAGAGAGAGAGAGAGAGAGAGAGAGAGAGAGAGAGAGAGAGAGAGACAGACAGACCAACCGACAGACAGACAAACTGACCGACAGACTAAAACACACAAATATCCCCCTCCACACACACTTGTCTAAAAGACAGACCAACCGACAGACAGACAAACTGACCGACAGACTAAAACACACAAATATCCCCCTCCACACACACTTGTCTAAAAGCACATACGTAAACAGAGGTTAAAAGAAATAAGGTGCACACACACACACACACACACACACACACACACACACACACACACACACACACACACACACACACACAAAACACAACAGATTGGCTTGAAGACATACAAACGGACACAAACCAAACATCACATAAATTATGCTGACTCTTGAACAAGTCCACCTGCTCCTCCTACCTTCAGAAAAGGGTTTGTGTTACTTGGTTGGGTAGGTTAAAGAAGAAGAAGAATAAGAAGAATAAGAAGAAGAATAAGAAGAAGAAGAAGAAGAAGAAGAAGAAGAAGAAGAAAGAAGAAGAAGAAGAAAAGAGCGTATTTTAACCAGTCTGAAAGCTTACACCTTCATGGTACAGTAAAGCAAAGGGGTGTTTTGACAAGAGGGGCTGATTAGTGTCCTTCCTGCCAGATCTTTTTTCCATCCTTGCCTAACCCCCATCCCATAGGCGGTGTGCGCTTGTTTTTACAGTCAGTACTTGTTAGACCACCTGTCAACTTTCTTGTCAGAACGTATCTTTTTTCTCTCTTCAGTGTGTGTGTGTGTTGTGGTGTGTGTGTGTGTGTGGTTGTGTGTGTGTGTGTGTGTGTGTGTGTGTTGCGCCGTGCGTGTGTGTGTGTGCGTGCGCATGCGTGCGTGCGTGCGTGTGCGCATGCGTGCTGGTAAGTGTGTGTCAGAGGTCAAAAACTTTAATGAATAAACCAAACAGTTCAATTCAAAGGGGGAGCATAATCTCTCTCTCTCTCTCTCTCTCTCTTGTGTCTGTCTCTTTTTCTCAACTGTGCATATATAGAACATATCTAAGCATGCAGTGTGTGCGTGGGTGTGAGAGTGTGTGTGTGTGCACATGCATGTAATAAGTATTCAAAAAGGTGTATGAGAGGAGCTGGGTGGTCTCATAAAACGAGTGTATGTATAGGTGAGCCTATCTACATGTGTTATTTCAAATCATACATAATCCAGGAAGGTTTGCTTGGGTTTTCCTTCAAGTTTACTGGCAATAAATCCCTCTTTAACATATGTACCTTGGAGCACTGGATCTTTGCTGAGTGCAAGGAAACAAATCTTTGTAAACTGAAAAGGCGTAATTCAGACTGGGAACTGTTTTAACCTCAGATCGCTTATGTTTGTTGGCACTCAGCTCTTTTTTCCCCTCAATATAACCCCCCAAAAGTTTCACAATGTATTCGCTGTGACTGATGTTTCTGATGTGTTTTGATTTTGTCTTACTGTTTGTTATTCTTGATGATCTGACTAAGCTTATGGTATTACTGTACAAGTACATGAATGTAAAAAATGACGATCTAAGCTTACTGTACTCGTATTAATGTACATTTAGCAGTATCTAAAAAGGTATGAACAAGCTTCTGACATCGTTTGTGCTATGCAAAAGAAATTCTTCTTCTTCTCGTTATTATCATGATGTCTTTTCTTCTTCTTCTTAAAAAAAAAAAGATTTCTCTGTGACCTACATTTCTGCAATACTACCGTTGAAGCCTTCTTACAACACAGTAACTGTTGCCAAATTCTTTACCTTCCTATGATACTTTTACAGCACATCTACATTGGTTTTTAGTATGCAGACTCTCTTACACCTCAGAGCTGCTTCTTCTTGATACATCCTTACAACAAAACTGGAGCTGCCAAAATTCTTCACACATGATCTGATCACAGCAAACAATAAACAAACAAATGAAACCAACCCTTGCTTTATCAGATAAACGTATTAGGAATATCAAAATGAGCAGGTATAAAATTCTGCAACTACTATTCTGTTACAGCAAGCAGTAAACAAGGAAATGAACCTATTTCAAATGCCACTTGTGTGAATGTATTCTGAATATCAAAACGAATGGCTCAAATGCTGCCATCTTTAACAAAATGTTGAACAAACAAGTACATAAATCTTTTCTGTTTTACCAGATAGAGTTTAATATGTTGGATCCAAAAATAAAGAGATTAAACCTAGCACCTGCAAGCCATTTTTGTTTTTGGTACTTTTCAATGGTTTGTGTTTCTTAAGGAAAGGAAGGTGTGTGTGTGTGTGTGTGTGTGTGTGTGTGTGTGTGTGTGTGTGTGTGTGTGTGTGTGTGTGTGTGTGTGTGTGTGTGTGTGTGTGTGTTGTGTGTGTGTGTGTGTGTGTGTGTTGTGTTGTGTTGTGTTGTGTTGTGTTGTGTTGTGTTGTGTTGTGTTGTGTTGTGTGTGTGTGTGTGTGTGTGTGTGTGTGTGTGTGTGTGTGTGTATCACGTGTGCATGTGCTTATTTGTAAGTGTAAATGCACAGTGAAAGTGTAAGTGCAAGGTGTGTGTATGTGCAGCATGAGTGTGAGTATACATACATACGCATGCATGCAAGTGTATGTTCAATATGTGTGCTGCACACATGTCTATATGAGCCCACCAAGCCTGGCAAGAAGATAAAGGGTAGGAAGGTGAGAGGGCTAGGGCGGGTGGAGAGACCAGCATGCTGTGGTTACCTGTCTCAGCAGTCTTTCTCCTCCCTTCATAAGAAAGTCAGGAGGCAGCAGGGTTTTCACCACAAGACCTAGCCCACCTGTTTTCTATCATGCTGCTCCCCTGTAGCCAGCTAATGGCCAACCATGAGGAAAATTGTCTGTGTTGTCATCTACATCGTGTGTGTGTGTGTGTGTGGTGTGTGTGTGTGTGTGTGTGTGTGTGTGTGTGTGTGTGTGTGTGTGTGTGTGTGTGTGTGTGTGTGTGTGTGTGTGTGTGTGTGTGTGTGTGTGTTGTGTGTGTGTGTGTGTGTGTGTGTGTGTGGTGCAGAGTGTGCATGTGATGTGTGTGTGTCGTGTGTGTGTGTGCCGTGGTGTAAGCATGTGTATGTATTGTACGGTGTGCATGTGGGACAAGTGTGTGTGTGCTGTGTGTGTGTGTGTGTGTGTGGTTGTGTAGCTGTGTTGTATGTGTGTTGTGTGTGCGTGGTTGGCATGTGTGTGTGTGTGTGGTGTGTGGTGTGTGAGCATGCTTGTATGTATATATATATGTACACCGGCACCTACATGTGTGTATCTGCCTCTGTGTGTGTGTGTGCATGTGCGTGTGCGTGCACCGCTCATATCTTGTATGTGAGCATGCCTGTATGCATACATATATCTGTATTTGTACATATCTATCTATGTAACTACTGATCGATTTCTCTGTATATCAAGCTATTTATTAATCTGCTCATTTGTCGATTGATGGATCTATCGATCGAACAATCTATCAATCAATCAATCTATCTATCTATCTATCTATCTATCTATCTATCTATCTATCTATCTATCTATCTATCTATCTATCTATCCATCCATCTATCTATCTGTCTATCCATCTGTCTGTCTGTCTATCTGTTGGTGTGTCTATGTGTCTGTCTGTGTGTCTACCTACCTACCTACATACTTATCTACAAGTGTGTGTTGGAAGGTGTGTGCATGTGTGTATCAGTGTGGAGTGAACTAAGCATGAATGTGTGCATATGTGTGTTTGTAAGCATGCATGTACATGTGAGCCTTACTTCTCTCTGTGTGTGTGTGTGTGTGTGTGTGTGTTCGTTCATTCTTTAATTTAACGTCTTTTCACTATAAGTGATATTAGACGTTGTGTGTGCGTGTGGGGTGTGTGTGTGTGTGTGTGTGTGTGTGTGTGTGTGTGGTGTGTGTGTGTGTGTGTGTGCGTGGTGTGCGTGCTGTGCGTGTGCGTGCGTGCGTGCTGCATGCGTATCTGTGATGTGTTGCTGTGTGCATATGTATGTGTGTGTTGTTTGTGTTTTGTGCCTGTGTGTGTAGGATGTGTGTATGTTTGTGTGCATGTAGGAGTATGTGCATGTGCACACACTGAGTGTACATGATTGTGTGTATGTGAGAACATTCTGTAAACATAAAAGTGAGGAGAGAAAGGTGTAGGTTAAGCAGCATATGGTTCACTTTTGTTCTGCTGAAGATACAGGAAGGTACTGAAGTGCACTTTCAACCATGAATAAACCCATCTGTCTTCAACCTGCTCTATCTGCCACAGGCATGTTATAATTCATGCTGCCTTCACAAACACATCTGCCGGTTTCATCATCACTATAGCCATCATCATCAGAAGTGTTATGTGCAATAACTTGAGCTGTTTTCTTTCCCACCCTCTTTTATCATTTCAAGATGAACAATTACAACATGCCCTGTGCTTATCAGTCTTACAATTCTCTGTATTTATGATCTCTTCTCATTCTGTTATTAACCCTTTGACTCCCTCAATGTATCTACCAGCTTCCACCAGGCCGCTTTCTGCATGAAGCAGACAAAAGCTGGTGGATATGTTGAGGGAGTCAAAAGGTTAAATATTTCATTGTTTGAAGTTTGACTTGATAAATAAACCAACTTTCCTATTACCAATCAAACCTTGATATTAACAAACCATCACACAGTACTAATCTTAAATATCACTTACAAACATAAAAAAACAAAAAAATACAGCAGGCACCATCATCAAAATTTCTATGTCCTGTTTATCCCTCTGTTCAGTGTGTTTGCATGTGTACAACACAGTAAACCAACACAAACTTTGTAGATGAATATCAAAGTGACATTTTTGTTTTGATAAGCATTCCAATGCTGATCAAGTTCTTTCAACAAAAACATAAATCAAAACTTAGGCTAATGTCTTATGTGTACTTCATGCATGCTGTAATATTCAAGTTTTATGTGGTGTTTAACAAGAACCAACTTTGAAATAAACAGTACTGCTGTTTAAGCTCAAATGTATTAAAAAGAAATGACCACCACCACCAGCTATAATGACAAAATACTATGATTGTGCCACATCTCCTTACATAAAAGGAGACCACTGAGGACAATACTATGAATACAGTCATAAAAAAACACACAGAAAAACAAGAAACAAATAGAAAAATACACCCTCCTTAAACAAAATACCCCCTTCTCTGAAAACGAACCAACAAATAACATTCATCATCATCATTATGTGCCCTGCTGCATGGCGTTGGCGATCATGGCCCTCTACACGAACCTATCCCCTGTCATTGCATATACAACATTACAATCATAAAAAAACAAATATTCCAAGTGCCCTGGTTGAGCAAAGGTATTCCCCATTCATGGAAGATATCAGGGGAAAAAAAAACCAACAACAAAGAAAAACAAAACAAACAAACAAAATTGACACTTACTCTCTATGCCAATCGTAAATCTGGTGGATGTTTCCAAACACAATCTTGTCCTTGCCCTGCAGGTCATCAGGCATGGTATTCTCCTTCATGTAACCCATGTATCCCTGTCAAGGTTAAAACAATCATTTCAGTTTACTCCTCTGTGTAACTATGACTATGGTACAACAAACATTGCAATTCTTTACTTCTTTGTGCAACTTTAACAATATTACCAAACCATTTGGCAGAGTAAATTCGGTTTGTTTCGGATCAAAGCATTTAAAGTAAGGGACATTGCTATATCCTCTATACACAATTCTTCACTTGTCATTTTTTTATGATTTATACCATTTGCGTGCAAATCATTTTAAGGACCTTTTCAGCAAAGGCTTTCAACCTTTTGAATGAAAGTCTGAAATCTATTATTTTGCATTTCACGATTTCCTCTTTCATGACAACATAACAAAATGCATTTAATCTTTCTTGCCTCAGTACAATTCAACAGTGCATTTAAAATCAGATTAAATAATAGTGTACTGACAAATCTTTTTCCTTAATATTAAACTTGTAACATAAAAATCACCAAACTGTTCTCTTTCAAGTAATCCATGTGATCCACAGAATGCTACAATCATTTCACTAACTCTTTCATGTAATAATACAATATGAATTTTTACTTTTATTATGTAGCCCATGGAACTGAGAATTTTACAACAACTTCATTTTCTATTCAGTGCAGCCCATGTAGCTTGTGGCACTATGATATGGATATTCTGTTACTGTAACCTACATAATTCTGGCAATGTCATAACATATATAGTCCGGACAATGTCATAACATCTTTTTCACATTTTTTCATACAGGTACAAAGCCCAAGCAGTCTTGCAAACATTGGAGCATGGAGATTGTTTCAAGAAGGAATCATCATACATGGACAATTCTCTACGCATTCCACTTGATCTGCTTGTAACTATCTGGCAGATGCCTTGAGCCTGTGCAAATACCCAATGCACTGAAAAGGTCTCGGAGCTACGAAACACTACACTGACACCACAAGAATGATTGAAGTATTAAGATGGGCAGCGAACAGACCAGTTTTTATGTTGCAGACTGGGACTGAACTTGAAACACAAAATCTTGAGTCCACAGCTCTATCTACAGGGGCAGCTAACCCGCATAAAAAAAGCTGTGGCCAATTTTAAGGTCCAACCCATAATCCTGGTGTTATCAGTGTGGCACTCTAACCAACTGGGATAATGCGGCCAAACAAACAAACAAAAACAAAAACACAACCACCCCCTCAACCCAGCAACTGCTGATGTTGAGCCCATATTCTTTCATTATCAACATAATGAAGATGGCACTGTCAATGAGCTAATGGGGCCATAAAAACTGTGTAATATTGGAGCTCCTCTGACACTTCATCTGAGATTCTTTGGTCAGTGGAATATCACTACAATTAACATCAACTTTAATATTAACTCTGATATTAACTCTCAGTATTGCTCATTACTTTCTTTCCTGTTTAGCTTATCTGCTACCAAAACTTGCGAACTAGACACAAGCATATAAAATATTTCATTTTAGTGAAAGTGAAACTTGCAATTTCAATAAATTCCAAGATACAATAAATGCATTCAAAATTTTCAATGCACAATAACTCAACAACAACAACAACAACAAAAAAGAGGAAACATGTAAAACATGTACCAAACAGCAGATGGTGACATTAGCCATCATACAGAGCTATCAATGTACAGCATTATTACTACACAATCACACTTACATCCACTACAGTTCGGAGATCCTCTACATAGGCTTGCTCAGTATCATACAGTTCTTGAATGACAAATCTGGAAAACACAAAAATGACCAATGGTCAAATTTTTAATTTCCTACAGAAAAAAACAAAACAAAAAACACCAGAATAATTCAACAGCCAAAATTTGTATATGTTGCAGAAAATAACAGAATGATCGAACACATTTAATTTACTGCAGAAAATAACAGAATGACCAAACAGTCAGATATCAACAACAGCAAAGAACTTCCTCTATAGTAACACTAATAGTAATAAAGAACATTTAATAAGCTTTATCATAAAAAGAAGCCTTAAGCACATACAATAATGACAATGCATATACAGAAAATTAAAATGTGAAGAGAAAGAAGCAAGGGAATGACATGAGTGGACTTAGGACATTTAAAGATAAGTTAAGCAGCACTGTTTTATACTTTCTGAAGTCTGAGAAGATTCTATGGACAGCCAGTGTTCTGTCTGCAAGACAATTACAGTAATCCAGTCTTGAAAGCACAAAAACAGAAATGAGTGTTTTGGTGGTATCTTCAGAGAGGAGATGACAAACAAAACCAGTGTGATGAAGCTCAAAGCTCCAAGCAGCACGCACAACAGACACAGGAAAGAAAATGTTGAAAAGAAAGTGTCTCATCGAGTGTAATGCCCAGATTTGTGCACACTCACCGAGGTATGAATCAGGTTTTCTAGACAGAAGTGGGGACAGAGTTAGTGAACAAAGGTCTTTTAGATGCAATGGAAATTATTTCAAATTTCCACTGTTCAGCTGAAGTTTATTGTCATCAATGCCTTTATATCCGAGATACATAACTGTGTGTGACAGATAACAGATGGAAGCCGCAAAATATCACCAGTCATGCAGAGTTGTCATCAGAAAAGAAGTGGTGAGAAAGGCTATGATGGGCAACAATGTAAGAAACTGAGAGTAAAACGAAATGAATGGTACCCAGCAAAGACCCTTACAGGATCCCATACTGCAGGGCAGCTGAACGAGAAGAAAGACCATTACCAGAAACACCAGCGCATCCAGAGAGATATGACTGAAACCATGACAGTGCATCATCAGAAATGCCAAAATATGGTGAAGACAAGAATGACTGATGGAATCAAAAGCGACTGACACATCTAGGAGAGAGATCTGACTGTCATCAGGGGAAGTGATGAATTAATCATTAACTCAGCAAGCTACCCTCATATTCAGTTGACATTTCTTTAATGCCTAGTTCAAGCACCAGTATAAATAAATGAATGAATCAAAACAGTGCTTGTGTTGGTAGTTAAAGAGCAACAAGATGCATAAATTCACATGATCCTGTGGCATTTAAAACAGTGACATTAAACAAGAATCAATATCTTAATGTGGATCACTATCTTGTATTTCATGGTGTAACAATTATTTATTTATATCACACAGAGAAAGAGAGAGAGAGAGAGAGAGAGAGAGAGAGAGAGAGAGAGAGAGAGAGAGAGAGAGAGAGAGAGAGGAGAGAGAGAGAGAGAGAGAGAGAGAAAAAAGAGGAGAGAGAGAGAGACAGAGAGAGAGAGACAGACAGACCGAGACAGAAAGAGACAGAGACAGAGAGAGAAAGAGAGCTGCTAATGACAAAAAATGTTAATGACAGACCTAAGGACCTCAAGACAGACATAACAATAACAACAACAAAAATACTGAAAAAAATGTGCCTGACACTAACTGTCTTTTCTTGAGATATTTTTGGCGCTCAGCTTCCTCGTCCTTCTCCCCTGCTGCATCAGTCTGGTCCTCCTCCTCCTTGACCTCCTCCTCTCCTTCTTCCTGTCCACCCCCTCCCTCATCCTCTGCACTGCTGTCAGACCTGCCCCCTGCTTCTGTAGGCTCCTGCACACAATGGATATATCAGTAAACACTGGCAATGTATTTCACGTATCTTATTTCTTTTCCTTACAACAATTCCTTGTGATAACATTTGGCTGCTCTTCCCAGGAGAGCAAGTCACTGAAATATAGTGCAATCCATGTCTGTGTATTTTTATTTACCTATGAAAATAGGGTTTCAGGCTTAATTTTGCCATGGACAACTCCTGTCCTCAGGAGTAAGTAAAGTTATTTTTCAGAATTGTCACAACTGAAAACAATATTCCAACAGTCACATTTCCATAAATTTAGATTTTAGGATTTTGTAACTGAAGAATTATTAGCTTCTTTTGACTTCACTGACTTATAAAACAAAACCAGTTTTAGCTCTTCACAGTCTATGCAGTGATCTTATCTTGCGCTTTTGTTACATTTCAATTTTTATTCAAAATCCATACTAACATTGTCCCTCCAATAAAATGAGAACATTTAAAACCAAACCAAACCAAACAAGCAAACAACAAACAAAAACTCAAAACAAACCAACCAACAAAAAAATCCCAAGCCCACTTTCATTAGTCTTCTTAATATTACAGCAAACCAGCAAGATTATCAGTAGATACAATTAAACGTTGTTAGGGCAGTTACATGCAAAACAATTTAACTCATCTCTCTTTCTTTTTTTTCTCTGTTCCATCTGTCACAATTTTTGAGCCACATCAGTAGCACTAATCCCACATCACTCAGTCTGGTTCCACTGCACTATCACTTAATTCATTCAGTTGAAGTCCCAGTATGAAGAAGTCCTCAGAAACCAGAGATGTCAAGTCACCAAGAGGTCACCCACCTGAGGGGACCCCTGAACTACTATTGGGTCATTTCAGTGGAGTACAGTGCCCCTGTTCTGATCCAACATACTAGGGGACACTGCCTGCTACATCACAACTAACAACAGCAATCACTCTATTGCAGAGCAACACCAATGACAGACCACCACCACCATAGCCCTCAATGACAGCTGCCAGGAACTGAAGACTCAATGAAACCCACATCATGCTGAACTCAGTGAAAGAACCAGTCAGGGAAGAAGAATCCCACAGTAATTTTTCTGGACCAAAGTGGATTTCAATCCAGGACCTTCCAGTCAGTAGTCCATTGCGTAACTCTCATCCAATAACTACTTGCACTCTTTTTGTTGTTGAGGTTTTTACTTGCAAATGTATCACGAATTTATTTGTAGCAGTTATGCTTTCTTTCAGTATAACAGATAATAAGATCATGACTGGAAACTGAAAAGTGATCACTACTCTTACTTAAGCCAATTACTATAAATTTATAAACAGTATACAGGGGACAGAAACATGTGATCAATATATTTCAACAATTAAATCAAGTAACGAAGACAATCAAGAAGTAACCATCTTCATTAAGACTCAGTGCGGGTGGCTGGTTATTTTAACAGAGCTGTGGACTCATCAAGATTTGATGTCTTGAATTCAATCCCACACAGCACCAGATAAACTGGCCCATCCACTGCTTCTGTATCATTCTGCTGGTGTCAGTTTGGTGTTTCGCTGATTCCTCCCGTCCCTTCCCATTTCAAGACCTTACCAGCTCATAGGATTTTGCACTGGCTCAATGAGTCTGCCAGATAATTGTTGGCAGATTTAGAAGGAGCACATATGGAATTTCCACAATGCCATGTATCTCTCTGTGCCTGAGTGTGATGAATCACTTTGAACACATTCAAAACTCATGTAACCAAGCCTCCACAGATGTCATGAACAATCAGAAATGACAAGTTACAACTGACAGATCAGGAAGTTCACATACATGATCAGACAGACAATTAAAAAAAAATGGAAAAAAAAGGATACAGTCATGAAATGTCTGACATATCTCTTACAGTCACGAAACATTTGACATATCTCTTTCCTTGTTAGGACATTGGATTATGTTTGTGCTTAGTACTCTCAATGTACAGATTCTAAAGATACACCCTAACCCACTGACATTCATGTCTGTAAGCACATTTTTACTCAGCCTGAACTGTGAACCAAATGAAAAGAAAAGTACCATAAACAATATGGTTTGACAATACATACATATACATACACATACATATATGGTCTGACAACACATACATATACATACACATATGCCCAAGCAGTTAAAAAGTCTCCAACAGAATTACACTCTTCAAAAGACCAAACAACAATTTACAGTCTCAAAAACAAAAACTTCTGTCATTGTAAATTAATGCAAGAAATCAAACAGAAACAATCAAAAGAAAATTAGACAGACAACAATCCCTCAAAACTATCCCCCTCCTCCATAATTCCTGATCTAACAGACTCCTACAAGGACAATTCAGAGGCTGTAAAACAAAACAAATCAAGATGACAATTACAGGAATGTTAATAAAAAGGAGGGGGGAGGGGAGGGAAGACAGAAGACCAGGAAAGAAAACAGAATAATACAGAACAGAATGATAGCAGAAACTTACAATTCGCTGTTTGACTATGCTTTCAATCTCGTTGGCAAGATCAAGAGAACTGGTAGCTACCTCTGTCTGAGCCTTCAAACTAAGGGCAGCCTGCAACACAGTGAAACATGTACTACTTAACTGATTTCTTCCTGCAACATAGTAAAACACATACTGCTTGCAAATGTGCAATCTGCAACAGAGTAGAACATTTATTGCTTAACAGTGTTCTGCCTGCAACACAGTTAAACATACACCGCTTTACAGTGTTCTGTCAACAACATAGTTAAACTACACTGCTTTACAGTGTTCTGTCTGCAACATAGTTAAATATACACTGCTTTACAGTGTTCTGTCTGCAACATAGTTAAACATACACTGCTTTACAGTGTTCTGTCTGCAACATAGTTAAACATACACTGCTTTACAGTGTTCTGTCTGCAACATAGTTAAATATACACTGCTTTACAGTGTTCTGTCTGCAAGATAGTTAAGCATACACTGCTTTACAGTGTTCTGTCTGCAATATAGTTAAATATACACTGCTTTACAGTGTTCTGTCAACAACATAGTTAAACTACACTGCTGTACAGTGTTCTGTCTGCAACATAGTTAAATATACACGGCTTTACAGAGTTCTGTCAACAATATAGTTAAACTACACTGCTTTACAGTGTTCTGTCTGCAACATAGTTAAATATACACTGTTTTACAGTGTTCTGTCTGCAATATAGTTAAACATACACTGCTTTACAATGTTCTGTCTGCAATATAGTTAAATATACACTGCTTTACAGTGTTCTGTCTGCAACATAGTTCAATATACACTGCTTTACAGTGTTCTGTCTGCAAGATAGTTAAACATACACTGCTTTACAGTGTTCTGTCTGCAAGATAGTTAAATATACACTGCTTTACAGTGTTCTGTCTGCAACATAGTTAAATATACACTGCTTTACAGTGTTCTGTCTGCAATATAGTTAAACATACACTGCTTTACAGTGTTCTGTCTGCAAGATAGTTAAACATACACTACTTTACAGTGTTCTGTCTGCAAGATAGTTAAACATACACTACCTTACAGTGTTCTGTCTGCAAGATAGTTAAATATACACTGCTTTACAGTGTTCTGTCTGCAATATAGTTAAACATACACTGCTTTACAGTGTTCTGTCTGCAATATAGTTAAATATACACTGCTTTACAGTGTTCTGTCTGCAACATAGTTAAATATACACTGCTTTACAGTGTTCTGTCTGCAAGATAGTTAAACATACACTGCTTTACAATGTTCTGTCTGCAATATAGTTAAACATACACTGCTTTACAGTGTTCTGTCTGCAACATAGTTAAACATACACTGCTTTACAGTGTTCTGTCTGCAATATAGTTAAACATACACTGCTTTACAGTGTTCTGTCTGCAATATAGTTAAACATACACTGCTTTACAGTGTTCTGTCTGCAATATAGTTAAATATACACTGCTTTACAGAGTTCTGTCTGCAATATAGTTAAACATACACTGCTTTACAGTGTTCTGTCTGCAATATAGTTAAATATACACTACTTTACAGTGTTCTGTCTGCAATATAGTTAAACATACACTGCTTTACAGAGTTCTGTCTGCAATATAGTTAAATATACACTGCTTTACAGAGTTCTGTCTGCAATATAGTTAAACATACACTGCTTTACAGAGTTCTGTCTGCAAGATAGTTAAACATACACTGCTTTACAGTGTTCTGTCTGCAATATAGTTAAACATACACTGCTTTACAGAGTTCTGTCTGCAATATAGTTAAACATACACTGCTTTACAGAGTTCTGTCTGCAATATAGTTAAACATACACTACTTTACAGTGTTCTGTCTGCAATATAGTTAAACATACACTACTTTACAGTGTTCTGTCTGCAATATAGTTAAACATACACTACTTTACAGTGTTCTGTCTGCAAGATAGTTAAATATACACTGCTTTACAGTGTTCTGTGTTTAACCTAGTGTTTAACCGAAGAACAGTGTATGACTGACTTACTTGAAGGAGATATCTGATGCCTATACACATGAGTGGGGTTAAGGCACTGACAAACCTGCACGCATGTTCACCTAGGAAATCGGAAAATCTCCACTTTTTACCAACCAGAAAGGACATACCTGTGCAGGATCGAACCCAGGCCTTTTGGAAATCTTACCCATTTGACTACCATGACTGTGATGTCTATTGTTTAAGAGGAATGAAGTTGAGAGAACATTCCGATCATCAGAAGCAACAGCTGGCGCTTTGCTGTACACCTAGCAATGAAGCTTAAAACAAGTATCTGTTGTTCCTCAGCTTGTGCTGCGACACACTTACATGATGCTAGAGTGACATCTCCAAAGCAATGACATGGACACGATGGTGATATGAAGGTCAAGTTGTTGCCCGGGTAAAATGTCCCCACTTGCCTCGTCCCTGACAGAATCCTCGAAAAAGACAGAAACTGGTGTGCCAGATGCTGGTAATGACACAGAATATACCCAACTCTCCCCAGATCAACATGGACGGTTATGATCTTGAAACTGTTCATAAATTTAGACATCTGGATTCCATCACTGCTTGTATTCTCTGCCTGGTCACTGCACTTGACCAGTGTATCCGGAAAGCTTCCACTATTCTTGCCAGGCTGACAAAAAGGATGCCGTTGAACGAGAAACTGACTAAGCATACCAAAATACAAGTCTACAAAGCTTGCATTACGAGTGCCCTTATGTATGCAAGTGAGACATGGACACTCCTGAATTCACTAGGTGAGATGCTTTATATTTTCCATATGTGATCATTATATATGGAAGGAAAAGCTCTTCAACAGACAAATGTGACTGGTGCTGAAATCCATGGCCATGCTCCTGAAGCAAAGACGTCTCTGCTGGTTAGATCATGTGTCCACATGGAGGACGGTAGAACCCTCAAAGACATTTTCTATGATCAGCTTGTGTCAGGGAAAAAGCCATTAGGTCATCTAATGCAGCATTTAAAAAATACCTGTAAGAGGGACCAGAATGTACTGGACATTGACACAAACATTCGGGAAGCCTACAAACAAGACAGAAGTTCCTGGTGGCAGATGCTGTGTGGTGGACTCAGCAGCACAGGAAAGAAACAACTTTTCTTTGCAGAACCACAGACTTTATCTGTAATCACAGACAAAAAGACTGTCTTTCCACAGTGACATTATTCAGCCATTGTGAATGCTGTTTCTGTGTCATGGCAGATGTTACCCAAGAGCGCTTACATCAGTGGTTCTTTGAGAATGCAGCATGCCACCAGGAATGACAGAAATTTCAGTCTGAAGCCACAATACACATAACAGGGTGACAGGAGAATTTTTCTCCAAAGTATTTTTTCTCCCAATGCACATGAAAAAAATATGACAAAACATGTATACAAAAAGGGCCATACTTGCAAATAACATGGCAAATTAAGCACCTAATTATAATCCCAGTGTTTACAATCTCACACCCTGGACAACAGTGTACAGTAGTTTAGCCAAGAGCAAGCATCTCATGGGTTGCAAAAGAAGACTTTCTCAAGGAAAATACAGGTGAACGAAACTATGGACATGAAGAGGAGATGACAAAAGAACTAATGAAGAGGACTGGAAAACAAGACAGCGCACAGAAAATAACTAGTGTACGTCATCCAGAAAATGAGGCTACCATTAATAATGTGCCAGGGAGGGATGAGGAGGGGAATATCCTTGGTAATAAAGAAAGTCTTGATGCATTAATAAACTCTGCATGACGAGCATGGCAAGACAAATACACATGTCTGTGATACTAAGAGAAAACAATTTTTTTCATGTTTAAAGGTCAAAGAACAGGGTAAATTATGGGTAAAGTCCAACTTCTTTTGCTTTCTATTTTGTGGCAGGCCTGATTACTCATAATACAATATGATGTGCACTTCATAGCATAATGACATAAAAATACGTAAAATACCTGCTTTGAATGGTTTTCTTTTGCAACACACAAACCTAAACGTACAGGAATGCAAGCAACATTTTGTGCTTTAATATGTGATATTCATATATAAAGAAATGTATGTGTGTATGGAGTGTGTGTGTGTGTGTGTGTGTGTGTGTGTGTGTGTGTGTGTGTGTGTGTGTGTGTGTGTGTGTGTGTGTGTGTGTGTGTTGCGCGTGTGTGTGCGCATGTGCGGCACAGCAGTACATTTCTTAGCCATATTATGTGACTTTTAAGATGTTTCCTATGCAAAACTGTAAATTCTATGGCGATGTTTCAAATGTGGAAGAAGCAGGAGGTAAGCAATGACCAAAATGGTGACCATGATTCCTCTGTTAACAGTTGTGTTGAGTACCAATAATGAGACTGACCAGTACACAAACAATTTCTGTTTAACGCCTCTCTGAAGCATCAGCCACTCGACAGTTTTGTTTCTTTGTACCAAAAGTGACTACAAAGGCACACCACTCCTAATACATGGCCAACGAGCACGTGCATGTTGTGTGTGCATGCATGTGTGCATGTGAGTGTGTGTGTGTGCGTGTGTGCGCGTACGTGTATGCGTGCGTGTGTTGAAAGTATTATGTGTGTATGTGTATGTGCGTGTATTGTGCGTGTACTTATGCACGTACCCGAGAGGGTGTGGGACACTGATAGACACAAAACCTTAAGACAGAGTGAAAAAGACTGATAGCAAAGGAAATACAAGGATACCACTGTGTTATGAAAACAAGCACCAACAGGAGGAGAATTAGACACACTTGTGCATCCTTATCCCCAGGCACCATGAAAAAAACAGGAGTGGAGGTGAGGGAAGGAGGAGGGACATACAAGCAGAGCCATGGGATGCATGTACCCACAAGCTGTCATCGGGGCCCACAAACTACCCTCTTGATCAGATAAGAAGAAAAATTGGGCATCATTAATGTCAACAACCCCACAGGGTGCCCCACATTTTCAGCACTGTCGAGAATACACAGCCTGCTACATCATTTACTTGCTTCTTTCATCAACAGTCAAAGATATGACTGTTATTGGCGCATACATGAGAATCAGAGATATGTGCAATACTAGTGTACACACATACTGTCTGTGAGACTTGAAGATATCGGCAATGTCGGCATTTATTTCATGTTTCCGACATTAAGAGATGTTAATAATATTGCAGGATGTGTAATGTGTGTGTGATCTTTGAAAAATACAAGCTATATTGCACCATATCTAATGTTGCTGAGATTCAACAATTTTTGAGCAGTAGTGCAGCATTCATATGTAACAATATTTAAGAAATATAAACGACCAATTCTGAGAGAGTAAAACATACAAGCAATATTGAAGCTCGTGTAATGTTCACTAGCTTCAAAGACACAAACAATGCTGCTCACCACTATGAACAGTTTGTGAAATTCAAATAGCAAAATTGCAACATATGAAATGCTTATGAGATTCTAAGACATGAGCAGTATCATTGCATGTATAATATCTGTGAAATCCACAGAGCAATACTGCTGTATCTGCAATATCTGGCATACTCAAAACTTCAAGCAATAATGCACAATTATGCACACACACACACACACACACACACACACACATACACACATGAACACATGTGCTGTACCTCACAGGTACGAGCAATCATGCAGAACTGGTAATACTGCAGACGCAGCAGTCAAATAAACATCAGGCTTTCAAAGATCCTGGGTTTGATTCGCCTAGACACCTCCACCAAGTGGGTACATACTGTTATGAATATGTACTTTCTTTTTGCAGGTATGTGAAATTTCACATGGAACATCATAATTACAGCTACACTTTGCTGTTACTTTCATGTGTTTGTCTAAATATTTGTAAATACTTTTGTCAAAAATGAATTGAAAAAAAAATGTGAATGCAAAGTTGACTGTCTGTTGCACATAGTGAGATGTCTCACTTGATCTTGATGGCATGGACAAAGAAAAAACAAATTTAATGCTAACAAAAGGATTCTCGCACTAACAACAGACCTACCAGTTTAGTGACAGTGTCATCTACAGGGGCAGCAGTTGTAGCGGGTGTCTCGGGGCTGGCCTTGAAGGAACGCTCTTGTATAGCCATGGGGGGAGGCATCTCAATGTCCTGGGCTGGCTCAGGCTCCTCGTTGGTCACTTCCAGACCCACCTTGCTCCCACCTGATGCTGCCGCCACAGACTCTGTGGTGGGGCTTGTTTCTGCTGGCTCCTGCAACACACAATCAGAGCACAAGATTATGTAATGTCTTCTGTCTTTTCTTTGTATCTAAAACACCCTTTCATTCTCTCTCTCTTTCTCCACTCTCCAACAATTTACTTCTGCAGAAGCTGGTGGATAGGTTGAGAGACAGAGCAGAAGACGATGAAATCTGGTGGATAAGGCGAGGGAGTGAAAGGGCATATCTATATTGATTCCTGTGTCTGTGGGATTGTGTCTATGAAAGGTCTTGCAAAATCAACAAGCCACAGGATGTGCAGTCTTCTGACATGATCATACATTTATGTTATTACTGGAATGCGTGTCTCTGTTGATTATCACAAAACAAAGAGACAATCAGGCAGGCAAGCAAACAAGGAAACCAACAAATAAACAGAGAAACATCCATGGCTTGCTGGCTCCTGCAACCACAACAGGTTACAAGTCATGGAATTTACTTACATGGCTGCATATCAATGTATGCTTGACTTACATCTTTCATTCAAACATTGTCAAGTCATTATTTGACTGGAGAGTTGTATCACTTATTCTTATGTTCCACTGCTATTCAGTTGTTCAGTACACACATGAATGTGCTGGAGCTAGTGTGAATATCCACTGGCATCTGCAAAAGCTCAGAGTCACTTATTCAGACACTGCAACTTTGCTGCAATTAACAACAGTTGCGTTCATTACTGATACATGGGGAAATGAACCAAAAATGATTGCATACAGGTTCCTAGGTTGTTGACACAACAATCCCAGCAACAAAGCAGAATCACCCAAATCAACCGCTAGCAAGCTGTGCAGTATTCTCATATGGTTATCATAATTTGCATATCATGTTTGTGGAGCTGCAATCTGATGCCTGCCTCCAGCAGAAACAATAGGCCACAAGCCCCAGTATTCCTAGAGTAACTGTGAAAGCTCCTGCTGATGCTTTCCTCGATTACTAGCCAACCATAAAATGCCAGCATCCACAAGCAAGCAAACACGCACATAAGCACTTACTGGTATCAAATTCATTGATGTTCACGAGCAGGCAACTGAAACCAATGCTTTGGAACAATGCCTTTCCTTGTATGCAAAACAATACACGAGAATATCTGTGGCAGCATAAAATGAAATGAATGAATGATCAACTGGTGTGTGTGTGTGTTTATGTGTGTGCAGTGTGTGTGTATGTGCATGCGCACACATGCACGCGCATGTGTGCACATCAACTGAAGCCTTTCATCTGTATCACATGGTTCAGCAATGATATGAGAAAAACCAGAAGCAATGACCAAACAAATACACAAAAAGATACATCAAAACACCATTATCACTGCACACAAGACGGTATGGACATACAACACCACGCAATCGAGAATATGGACTGGGATCAGTCAAAATATTGCAACATCAAATGCCCGTATCTCTTCAAGATGAGACAATGAGGATTACCTGTGCACCCCCTGCACAAATGCTGCTGGCATCCACCTTGTCTTGATAAAAAGAAAACTTGCCCCATAAATACACAGCCAGGCTGCCAAAAGTTTCCTTCTCTCTTACTCCCCTTTTACCCTTTTCTTTTAAATTCTAAGCGGGTGGGGATGAGTATGGAATTTTGTTGCTGTTTTGACATCTACCTCACCTGCATCAGTTTACAATGCAAATGACCTAGTCCAAGAGCAAGCTAAGAATTAAGGGAGGAGAGGGTTCACCAACTTCAACTGTGCTCTTATATCCACTATTCAGAGCGAGGGGGAGAAGAAATCAAG
>CM060305.1:140977791-140982791 GCA_030674185.1 Monoplex corrugatus
TTTCTGTAGTGGTCTGAACTATGCACTTTTTTAATTCTCATTGTGTATTGCTTTTATCTTTTTTTCAAATATCTTTTTGTGTTACGATTTTTCCAAGATTCATGTATGCACACTGCTTTGCCCACCACCACAATGTGCAGGCGATAATATGCTGCAAAGTCTGCATACTCTGTCTCTGGTGGGTGTGCATGTTGGATGTATTTCGTGTTGCCATAATCAACCCGAAACAGACATGAATAACAGGATCTTTCAAGTACATATTTGGAGGTCTGCGTATATACTGCATTTCAATTCCTCGGCATACGCTTCAGTAAAAAAATGCATACAGATAATGTGTGTGTGTGTGTGTGTGTGTGTGTGTGTGTGTGTGTGTGTGTGTGTGTGTGTGTGTGTGTGTGTGTGTATGTGTGTGTGTGTGTGTGTGTGCTGTGTGTGTGTGTGTGTGTTTTGTGTGTGTTGTTGCAATGATAGAAGTGGACGAGAGTGGGGAGGAATACATGGGCAAGGAAAAGACACTTACACCACTAAGAAAACACAGTGATAAAATTTCCGAGGACACAGAGACTGAGAGAGACAAACACAACTTCCTTGTGTCTGTAAAATGAAGGCACAGAATGCCAACAAGTAAATGTAAACAGAAATTTACTGCGTTGTGCAGCAAGTATCAAATTACATGGGAAATCAGCTGCTCTTAAGACTGACACTAGGCCTGATACAGCGCCTCCTTTCCTTGTAAAAAGCCAAAATGTTAGAAGAGAGAGAGGGGTGGTGGTGGAGAGAGAGAAAATATATATATATATATATATATAATATATATATATATATATTTTATATATATAATATATATAATATATATAGAGAGAGAGAGAGAGAGAGAGAGTGTGTGTGTGTGTGTGTGATCGTTATTTCTTTTAATGTTTTCTTGTATGTGTGCTTTTAGATACGCACGTGCGTGTGTATGCATGTGTATGTGTGTGGGCAGTACAATGTATGAGCAGGAGTATGTGTATTGTTTACACAGTCATATGCAAACGACTCTGTGTGTGTGTGTGTGTGTGTGTGTGTGTGTGTGTGTATGTGTGTGTGTGTGTGTGTGTGTGTGTGTGTGTGTGTGTGTGTGTGTCTCTGTGTGTGTGTGTGTGTGTGTGTGTGTGTGTGTGTCTGTGTGTTGTGTAAGTAGTAGTAGCAGTAGTACGTGTGAGTGTTCACATAAGCATACGCAAACTAGTTTATGTGCATGCGCATGCACGCGTGTGTGTGCATTCACATCTTGTGTAGCATCAGGTCTATTTCTTTACTGCTGAACTGACCTACATTGTATTCTCTCCTCTGAAACACATTCTTTATTTCTTCACATCGACTACTATTGCACGTTTGTTCATTTCAGGAGCTTACGCTTATAGGTGTGTACGTGTATAGTTGTCGCTGATGGTGAAATGGAGGGCTGGACGCGGGATGGGGGAAGGAAAATATGGTCAGGGGGAACAGGGGAGGGGGCAGATCTAATTTAGATCATCTGTACTGAAGCAGGTTGCGCCGAATACAGTATTTCTCGCATGGGGGATTTTATTGGGCGGTTTTGAGTTTGTATGTAACTTGAAGTTGGGTGGCTCGTTGGTCTAGGGGCATAATTCTCACTTTGGGTGCGAGAGATCCGGGGTTCATACCCCGGACAAGCGCTCAAGTTTTTTCACATGGCACCTGTGACGTTAGTGCAAATGGAATTCATTCCGAGCGCAGAAACGTCATCTAGGGAAACTTAAAACTAAAACTGAAACTGAAGTTGGGCCTAAATGACGGATAAGATTACTACATGTTGCACGAATACTTCCGCGCACTTGTCAGTTACAGAAAATGCATAGTGTTATTCATAACCGATACAGGTAAACTCAGTCAACACTACAACGTGTAGGAGGAAAATCCTTAAGTCTTCACTCAACAACACTCCGTGTAGGAGGAAAATCCTGAAGCCTTCATTCAATAACACTCCGTGTAGGAGGAAAATCCTGAAGCCTTCACTCAATAACACTCCGTGTAGGAGGAAAATCTTTAAGTCCGTACAGACCGAAAAAACTTTCCTGCTAGATCGAGGGGTTACGTGAACCCAAAGTCAAGGATACACATGGAACAAAGGGGGGAGGATAACCAAATTCAAGAAACATGCGTACATTCAGTTATGCGTTGCTCTTATACACAATATCCTAATTCAAACTGACATGCTTGCTGGAGATAATTTGCAAACATATCTTGTAGAATATGTCTATGATTAGCTGTGTTTGCGAAAACTGTCTGTTAGCTTTCTTATGTATTCGTGTATTTGCAATGCCACTGATGCTGACGATATCGTGATGTGTGATATCATTAAACCTCCAAGTTATTAAAACCAACATGCGTCTTATAGACTTACTATTCAAGGCAAATAAATGAGTTGTGAGTTAATGCGTGAGTTATCAAATCACTGGACAGATGTCCTAGTGTATGTTGTCAATTTGCGAACAACCTGGAGTTCCTCCGTCTGTCTGTCTCTCTCTGTTCGTTCATTCTTTGATTAACGTTTTTTCACTATGAGTGATATTAGACGGCGTGCGTGCGTGCGTGCGTGTGTGTGTGTGTGTGTGTGTGTGTGTGTGTGTGTGTGTGTGGTGTGTGTGTGTGTGTGTGTGTGTGCGTGTGCGTGTGTTTGTGCCTCTGTGTGTGTGTGTGTGTGTGTGTGTGTGTGTGTGTGTGTGTGTGTGTGTGTTTGTGCCTCTGTGTGTGTATCTGTGTCTGAGTGTGTATATGTGGTTTTCATGCATTCATCATTTATTTTGTTGCTATTGGTTTTATCAAGCAGGTCAAGCAGGATCTCAGGATCTTGTCAGCAAACTGGGTTTATGTACTGGCTTATGGCATCTGTAATGTTCATTTTATAATCTCATGGTGGCTTTTGTGATGTAGAGTGTATATTACATGATATCACTCTAAGGTTGTAAAGCCCTGCTAAACAATCTGAAAATGATTGCAATTTTAGACACCGCTCCCCCTCCCCCAATCCAGTCAAACCCAATCAATACCAGCTTGCCATATGACTTACTACTGTGTTTAAGAAAACCTTAGCACAAAAGGAATGAATGGGAATAATAATAATAATAATAATAATAATAATAATAAAAAACAATGGTAAAGAAACACACACACACACCATCGTCAGCAAGTTGATATTGACAATGATGATCTCCACAAAACAAAACGAACAAAAACAAAGCAAAAAAGAACCAACAACAAGAACAACAACAGCAGCAACAACAAAAACAAATACAATCAACAAAACAAACAAACAAAAACAAGCAAACAAACGAATAAAAAATGAAAAACAAAACAAAACAAAAAACAACAATAACGAGACGAGGATGCCGAGGCTCTAATGAGGAGCAGCACAGTGGCTCCGCTGGAAGTCCTCCCGAAAGCAAGAGACTTGGAGAGTGTCAGAGAAGTAATTTCTGGCTTCTATTCAAAGCTAAATTCTACGCAGTCAACAGTTACAGGAAGATGAGAAGAAAGGAGAAGGAGAAGAACAAAGAGGAGAAGGAGGAGAAAAAGGAACAGGAGAAAACGGGAGGGAAAAAAAAAATCATAATTAGTTCGATAAAATCATGTCGTTGTTTCTGCAGTTGCTAGTGTTCTGCTGTTGAATCCACGAAGCTGAGGTTTTCTATCCAACCACAGATTCCTTCATATCTAATTCAGACTTTCACTGCCAACTCTTACTTTCTGTCCGTATCCATTACCTGTCTTTCAAGCACAAATGCTGGCCACAATGTGAGCGAATACGCTTCGTTTTCAGGTGAAGATTTTGCCTGCTAGTTTAAAAAAATATGACGTGACAAACTGCCCCAAAAGTGATAAACCTGGTTAAATATGACTGGTGACAAACTGCCCCAAAAGTGATAAACCTGGTTTACCCTCCTTTAAATAAGATACCCACCCCCCCGCCCCCCAAACAAAACAAAACACAAACTGAGCAGCCCCGCCAAACAACAACTACAACAAGAATCAACACACAAACTGACACACAGACACGCACGCACGCACGCATACACACACACACACGCACGCACGTACGTACGCACGCACACACACATGCACACGCACACACAGATACACATACGCACACAATCTAAGTACCTAATATGAAGAACAACAAACCTTAATCAAATCTAGTTTTCTAGTCAGGAGAATGGAAGACCTCCAATACAGAAGATACGAGTCATACGTATCCCGTTGCACTAACCAATTAAAAGTAGCCTACGTGATATCTATGTTAAGTTCAGTGCTGCGAGGAAAAAGAAAAATCTATAACCATTTCACATGCAGGTATGTTAACCCGGGACAACTATATCATATCAGGGCGTGTGAAGGTTATAAATATATTCTACCTGCCAGCCTGATTTTATTAATGGGCTCTGTACTGATATTCACACCAACAGTTCATCTGTTCAACTTCAGTTAACCATTTCACCTGCACTTATGTAATACCTGGACAACTGTATCATATCAGGGCGTGTGAGGGCTATAAATATACATCGACCTGCCAACCTGGTTTGACTGATGGGTTCTGTACTGATATTCACACCAACAGTTCATCTGTTTGCTTGTTCTGACAATAACTGCTTGTAAACATTAAACCATATATACATAAACACCATGCATATTTACTAAGGCATCCCATATTCTTTCATGCTTTTCGTTTTCCTTTAATCTCTGTCTCCCCCCCCCCCTTTTTTTAAATTTATTTTTTAATCTCGCCAACAACAGCAACGCCAGACGACAACAACAATAACATGAAGCAAAGAGAACTGTTTCATATCAACCTGAGCGAGAATTGGCAAGTACGTATGTGTAGGCGGAGCTGGGAGGAAGGAGGGGGAGGGAGAGGGGGAGAGAGATAGTGAGAGAGAGAAAGAGAGAGAAAGAAAGAGAGAGAGAAAGACAGAGAGGGGAGAGAGATAGTGAAAGAGAGA
>CM060305.1:140985291-141000291 GCA_030674185.1 Monoplex corrugatus
CACAAATAACTGTCTTTTGTCAGAGACGCGGAGGTAGCTGTGTCACAGACTCACTCCTAAACGGGGGACATCAGGCAGGCAGGCGGACAGACAGACAGACACACGGTAGAAATAAAAGACAGACAAGCAACCTTTTCGTACACAAGTAGCTGCTCTGTGGGAGTGTGAGGGAGCGGGTGTCACAGAAGACAGTCCCCCCAAAAAAAACAACAACAAAAAAACAAGAAAAACAAAACAAAAACAAAAACACACACACACCGGAGGACATGAATTATTCGTACAGGCTCTGCTCCAGTCTCTCACTGATCCACTGTTCTCTCTGCTTTTATACGTAGCTGTCTGTCTCTGTTTCCCTATATCCTTTTTCTTTTTCTGTGCATCTTTCTCTGCTTCGTTATCTCTAATTCTTTGTTTCTTTGCTTCTGTGTCAGACTCTCTCTCTGCCTCCGTGTGGCTGTATGCATTTAAGCTTCTATGACATACACTGCCTGTTTCTCTCAGCTTCTTTGAGTATGTGTCATTTTCTTAGTCTGTTCCCCTCCCCCCCCCCCCCATCTCTTTCTCTCTCGTTCTCTCGCACAAAACACACACACACACACACACACACACACACACACACACACACACACACACACACACACACACACACACACACACACTCACACACATAAACAAAAACACTCGCGCACGTGCACGAGCTGACCGTCTGTCCTGTGACACTAAAACGACGAAAGAATGCGAACGTTTTGTGTGTGTGTGTGTGTGTGTGTGTGTGTGTGTGTGTGTGTGTGTGTGTGTGTGTGTGTGTGTGTGTGTGTGTGTGTGTGTATGTGTGTGCGCGCGCATGGTATACAAGCATGTATATGAATAAACGTCCGCGCGTCAAAGAATGCGCGCAAATGCGAACATTCGTGCACTTAGTAATCGTGAGTGTCCAATTCTTTTGTTGATTTACACACTGATAAAGGATATCAACCAGTATTCAGTATCGATCTGTTTGTTTGTCTGTCTGTCTGTCTGTCTGTCTGTCTATCTATCTATCTATCTATCTATCTATCTGTCTGTCTATCTATCTGTCTGTCTATCTACCTATCTGTCTGTCTGTCTGTCTCTGTCTATCTCTTTCACTTCATCATCCTACCCTGTAAGAAGGTGTGTGTGTGGAGCAACAGCGTTAAAGGGTTAAATCAAACAAGTCAGATGACAGAAACTGACATGTAATACACGCCTCAACCTTATTCATACAGTCGACACACGAACAACAAGAGATTTCTCTGTTACCAGTAGAAACAAGACGCATGCACTGCGACCAGCACCAAAAATAACCACACACACACACACACACACACACACACACACACACACACACACACACACACACACACACACAGAGCTGGATGTAGGCTAAACACACACACACACAGAGCCACAAATAAGTTCTAGTAACTCACAACCATCGCTGTCAACACATTCACAGTGGCATCAATGCTCTCTCTTTCCTCGTCTGAATCCGTAAACCCCAACAGACAGACTGTTCCGTATTGTATGGGAAACTACGTTTACAGAATTAGAAATTGAAAGAAACTGGAACTTGTTAAAGAAGCATTCGTCGCTCTCAGAGCACAGTTTCCCGTGTTGTAGTCACGCTTCACCCAAATCTGCCAGCAATATCTGGTATCCATCTTGCAGTTATGCTCCACCCAAATCTGCCAGCAATATCTGGTATCCATCTTGCAGTTATACTCCACCCAAATCTGCCAGCAATATCTGGTATCCACTTGCAGTTATGCTCCACCCAAATCTGCCAGCAATATCTGGTATCCATCTCGTAGTTATGCTCCACCCAAATCTGCCAGCAATATCTGGCAAACTCCTCGAGCTTGCGCAAGACCCCATTCGCTGCGTCAAGCTCAATTTACCCTATGAAATTTCATTTTCACTGTGGTACCGGCAACCCTCTGTTTTTGTTTCCTACACTGAACACCACATAGTGACTCCTGCACCCAATCCTCCAACTGCAAAAACCCAACCCTTTGACTTCCTTTGGCGAGGGTGAGGGAATCAAAGGGTGCCGGAATGAAAGAGTCAAGACACTTGGAATTCTGAATAACTGAGCAGTCCTAAGCATGTGCAGATATTCACCGCAGGTTAATTACACTGCGTTGTAGAGAAGAATGAGGAGGGATAATCGAAATTCCCCAATTTATCATTTCTGTGGACGTACGGTTGCTGTGGACACCCTATGAACGACAACCGGAATTCTCAAATTTATCAATTCTTCTACAGAAACGATAAATCCGATTACCGTGAAAGAATGCCTCCTAACACTTAAGATGTTAGTAGTCTGCCGGGAGGCATGTAAGTAATAGGGCCAGAAGGGTCAACAATGAACATGTTTATGTTGAAACTGTGCGTATTTCCGCTACGATAAGACAGACGTCTGGCTTATCCCCTGTCTGACACATGTGGTTTCCCATAGAGTTCGTTCACACTATGCAGAAAAGCTCGGGGACTGTGGTCTGAGCGAGAGGCGGAGAGCACGAAATCGATCGAGACCAACACGGATCGATTCCGCTTACAGCAACAAGTGTGGAGACAAACAACCACCCTACATGCACACACACACATCATCGAAGACCATAAAATGGCATTAACTAGCACTAGAACGACACTCGGCGCTCGTCTCTTTTGTTTCTGACCGCAAGTCATCATCCGCCTAACGGCCACACAGATAATAGTGTGTGTGTGTGTGTGTGTGTGTGTGTGTGTGTGTGTGTGTGTGTGTGTGGGGTGTGTGTGTGTATACATATACAGCTTAACAGCCACACAGATAATAGTGTGTGTGTGTATGTACACATACAGCTTAACAGCCACACAGATAATAGTGTGTGTTTGGGAATACATATACAGCTTAACAGCCACACAGATAATAGTGTGTATTTGTGTATACATATACAGCTTAACAGCCACACAAATAATAGTGTGTGTTTGTGTATACATATACAGCTTAACAGCCACACAGATAATAGTGTGTATTTGTGTATACATATACAGCTTAACAGCCACACAGATAATAGTGTGTGTTTGTGTATACATATACAGCTTAACAGCCACACAGATAATAGTGTGTGTTTGTGTATACATATACAGCTTAACAGCCACACAGATAATAGTGTGTGTGTGTGTGTGTGTATATACATATACAGCATAACAGCCACACAGATAATAGTGTGTGTGTGTGTGTGTGTATGTACACATACAGCTTAACAGCCATACAGATAATAGTGTGTGTGTTTGTGTATACATATAAAACTTAACAGCCACACAGATAATAGTGTGTATTTGTGTATACATATACAGCTTAACAGCCACACAGATAATAGTGTGTGTTTGTGTATACATATACAGCTTAACAGCCACACAGATAATAGTGTGTGTTTGTGTATACATATATAGCTTAACAGCCACACAGATAATAGATATATATAGTGGCTGTTAAGCTGACGATGACTGATATATATAGTGGCTGTTAAGCTGATGATGACTGATATATATAGTGGCTGTTAAGCTGATGACGATTGATATATATAGTGGCTGTTAAGCTGATGATGACTGATATATATATATATATATAATGGCTGTTAAGTTGATGATGACTGATATATATAGTGGTTGTTAAGCTGACGATTGATATATAGCCTATAGTGGCTGTTAAACTGATGATGACATATATATATATAGTGGCTGTTAAACTGATGATGACATATATATATAGTGGCTGTTAAACTGATGATGACATATATATATAGTGGCTGTTAAGCTGATGATGACTGATATATATAGTGGCTGTTAAGCTGATGATGACTGACATACATAGTGGCTGTTAAGCCCTTTCAGCACTACCACCAACCCCACCACCACGACCAAGAAATTTGGAGGAAAGAAAAAGGTGGAAAGATGCGGGGAACTGGATGGACAAGCAAGCACAGGCTAGTCTTGAACAATACTTTTCGCTGGGGTACATACGACACAGCACTGACTTGTGACTTGCCTGACGATGGCAGAGCAACCTTTCCCCAAATCGATAATTCTTCAACCTATCCACCACCTCAATAAGCCTGTCACTCCCTCCACAAGAAAGCTGGTGGATAAGCTGAAGCAGTAAACAGGTCATTAATCGATATACTGCTGGAAGCTGGTGAACAGGGTGAGAGGATGTAAGGGTGAAGAGAAGGGCAGATGCACTGACGACTAGCATTAGGAAATGCAAGAAGAGCGCATTACCCAAAAGCACAAGCGCGAAAGGCGCCACTTTCGATTACGTATTAAAAGCGTCAGTGTTCTGCTGCTATGTAAGGTTTGGTTACTTAGGTATAAACTGACACCTCAAGGTGTATACTGAAAAAGTCATCATAATCACAAGGTCAGTGTGACCATGACATTATTATTCTATGGAAACACACACACACACACACACACACACACACACACACACACAACGTTCCCATAAAGGCGAACCGTTAGAGAATTGTTTTAGCGCTTGTCTTTTCGTCTTCTTCTTTCGGTCGCCATCTGCGTGGTCAAGCACATTTGGCGAAGAGTGTGGCACTTGTTTCCCCTTTTATATCTCTTTTTTTTTTAAACCAATTCCTGCCGGCTGCCATGGAGCTTGGAGATCAGACGAGTAGCCATCAGCCGGTCATGTCTCCTGTCGCTCCATTCGAGAGAGATTACAACGCCACAACACGTGTTCAGCAGTTTGGTTTTTCTAGCAGGTTAGTGAAGGCATCAGTCTGAACCTGCTGTTTAAAACCCGTTTGACTCCTGCATCCTGTCCACCAGCATCCTGCATTGCCAACCATGCTAGCAAGCAAAAACTTAACCCTCTGACTCCCTCACCCTATCCACCAGCTTTCTGCAGGAAGCTGGTGGATAGGGTGTGAGTCAAAGGGTTAAGTTTGCAGGAAGCTGGTGGATAGGGTGAGGGAGTCAAAGAATTAAGTTTTTGCAGTTGGTAGATAGGGTGAGGGAGTCAAAGGGTTAAGTTTTTGCAGTTGGTGGATAGGGTGCGGGAGTCAAAGGGTTAATTGGGCGTTCAGCCGGTTGCGGTTGGTGCGAAGCCTCAACGGGACTGCTTCCTGCTTATTCTCGTTAGTATCTGTTTCAGGTTTTGACTGACTAGAACGCTGTCCGCTGCTTTCATTCTAACGGATCATTTAACCTTTTAGGTTTGCAGGTATCGATAGTTATCTCCAGCTATTAACAGAAGCATCACCTCTACATAAGGGTAAAAGGGCACTTACAAAGCAATCCAGGCATAAGCTGAAACAGCACACACCATAACATATGCGCAAAAAGGCACTAACAAAGCAGTTCAGGCATGATTCTCTCAGACGTACATGTCATTCATGTACGTGTATTATACATGTATATTATACAATCACGTATGTATTGTATTATGTATGTATGTATGTATGTATGTATGTATGTTGTCTGGACTTTCTTGTGTAAGGGGACAGTAAATGTCTACTGCGACACCTGTACGTCTTGACTGATAATATATATATATATATATATATATATATATATATTTATTATATTGTTATAATATATATATTTGTGTGTTGTGTGTACATATATATATATATATATATATATATATATATATATACACACACACACACACACATATATATATATACATGTATATAGATCTCTCTCTCTCTCTCTATATATATATATTATATATATATGTATATACTACATACAAACATATATAATATATATATATTACATAATATATATATATCATGAGAGGAAAGAAGAGAGAGAGAGAAGAGAGAGAGAGAGGAGAGAGAGAGAGAGAGAGAGAGAGAAGAGAGAGAGAGAGAGAGAGAGGAGAGAGAGAGAGACAGAGGGATGGGTAGAGAGAGAATTCTTCAGCACACGTTAAAGAACCCACAACAATAAAAATGTTGTCCGTGGCAAAATTCCGAAGAAAAGATCTCTCTGATAGGGTTAAAAACAAACAAACAAACAAACAAAAAACGATCAAATAATCCTCGACGACCCTCCCTCCCCCTTCCCGCGCACACGCACGCACATACACACACAAACCGCATGCAACAACAATGATCGATAATGGTGAACTATTCGTGACTGCAATCAAAGGAAAAAGATCGCCTACATATTCATATCTCCCTCATACTTCGCAAATCTCCAGGCCCCAGCTTATTTACACATGTAGTTCTGACTAATACCACGCCTTACCAAAGATAGATGCCTCGTTATCATGATCACTACCGGTGGTAAGATATGATAAACGCCTTCACTCCGTCACCTATACTATGGTTCCCATACCTCAAGTGTCAAGGAACGAGGGAGCATCAGACTACCCCCTCCCACCCACCCGCCTTTATTTTAAATGGCCACAAAATCTGGGAGTTATTTTTAAAAAATTTTTTTTTTTACAATAGTATGATGATGACCATGGAAATGATAATGATGACACGACAAAGGTCCATCTAGGGCTGAGTCTGTGTGACAAGCTTACTTTCACGATATATCCTGGCGTCATCCAGGCCGGAAAGATACAGACACCTGTGGCGCTGTTCAGATTTGAACAACACCATCAACGACGCATGCGTGTAGTGGATGAGACTCGACTGTGTGGTCCACATCTTCAAAATGGGCCCTAGCACACAAGGAGCCGACTGGCGCCAAACAGTCATGTTATGATTTTGTCACGACTGATGAGATTCGAACCAACAGCCTTTTAGTTGGTAGTCTGTTGCGCTAACCACGGCACAACAGTGACTGTTCCTATTTTTTCTCTCAAAATAATTAATTTAAAAAAGTGCTAAAAGTGTGTTAATAATGGTTATTACCGTTCCTCCTCCTCCTGTCTGGTATTTATCTCCATGGTGCAGACGTCGACAGGGACACGCCAGGTACACAAGCCAGCGCCAGGTGGCGTCCATAACGGCCGTCATGATGGGGAGCACTCACCACCTTCACGTCACACACACACACACACGCGCGATACACAGATCCTTCACTGGTACTGCATCGTTATGCCACTGTGAACCCAACCAATGTCTGTTCTCTGCAGGAGTTTGGACTTTCCTCTATCTCAGTCTAGTAGCGTACGTACACCCTTAGTAACTCTTCTTCAATGTCGTGATTCGTGCATGTCATTTCAGTCGATTTTTAATAGGTCAAATCAAAATATTTCTAAACCGTTCCGAGAAAAGTGCCAAGAACAGTTAATTTTGAATAAATTACAAATCGTCTAGTCTGACCTGATTTCACAGTACCAGCCACGAGACATACAAAATACAAACAGTTCTGCAGCAGCGCATCTCAGTTTGTGATTCGTCCAGCCAGATTCGAGTTCACAGTGAAGAAACGGTGCATTTTAACTTGCTGCTGTTCGTCCGATGAGACAGGATTTCACAGTATCTGCAAGAATGCATTTCGCATTGTTTAGCAGTGACTCGTCCAGAACTGATTTCACAGCGTCTACGGAAGGTCACTTACAACTATCCAAACTTTCGTCCAGAGTTGATTTCACATTCAAAGACTCAGCAACAGCGTATTTAAAACGACGCGACTTATACCTTTATGTTCAATCGGATTTACGGATTCAAGCCAGGAGGACAATGATCGCAGAATAAAGCTAAAGACAGTCCGGATGACGGCATTCCGATGACAATTGATTTGTCGCAGCCTGAACTGGTGTGACACAGCAATATTTGCCACAGTTCCCCTTTAAGTTTCACTTTTCAGCGTCAACTGACGTACGACAATCTTGACGCTGAATCGTGAGGATCGACTATGGTACACAGATGAATGGAATGATGTTATCTACCATGAGAAGCCCGCGAGATGTCTGAAGTATCCGGACTGACAAAACCATTCATCTCTATCACTAAAATTGCTTCCGTTAACATGTTCTTATTTTCGGATGACTGAGACTGGCATGTTCGTATCACCATCTGCTTTCTGACAAGTCTTCCTAGTAAGATAGAAGAAGCGACGAGTCAAGCCTCGGACTGATGTTCCCGATGTTGAGAAGAGCTGTGAGACACAGAAACTTTAATAATCATTTTACTTAAGACAACCTCACTTGCCCTGCTGACAGTTCAAATGGCTTCACTTTTGTCAAAGAACACAACCGGCAGAAAAGCTGCAAAGGGGCAGGGTCTCGGCAAGTGCCAACACAGCAAATTTGTCTCCTGAACTGTCTCCAAAGTGAACCATCAGGAGGTTGTGCCGTCAATACGCAGTCAATGCACAACAGGCCGCGAAATGAACTTTGGCAAATACACGCCCAACACGTTACAAACCAGTGGTCTGAGATTTATGGATCAGTTGGGAGGCTTGCTTTCTGGAACTTGCTGCCTTCCTTCTTGACCTGGTTTCCTGAGTACTACAAAAATCTGTTCACTTATGATGTCAATGTGTGTACACGATCAAGACGCGAGCACGGCTTCTGTATCTAGTCAATCAGTTAAAAGAGCATTAGCAATTGACAAGGAAAAAAAAAGAACGAGTAATCAAAGATGGCCGAAATGGTTGTAAAGAACGGACACTGAGTTCCACATGCAAGTGCTTTCAATATCCCGCGTCTCTATGAAAAACTACAATGTTGATTGCATGCCATCGAAGGCTGACAAAGGCAGTGCGTTAGACGACAAGTTGATTTTCAATCTTTGGTGAACCTTTTCCACATTAAAAACTGGGGAGTGTGTCCATGCGTGCGTGTGTGCGCGCGCATGTGCATACAAGTGTGTATATCTATGAGTGGGTATGGGCGTGGGTGTGTACCAGATCTCAAAAACCAAGTGTTTAGGGGAAAGACTTATTTACATAATTTTGTAAAGCAGCCTCGGAGGAAACCAAAGAAACAAATCAACAAACAAAAAGCCACATCATGAGAAGGGGATAGGGTGGGAGCGCAGGTAAGAGGCTAACGAAAGCAAGAAAGCTGTGGATCACATGTTGATGTGACGCAGCATGAGCCAAGACGATCGAATTCTGAAAACATCAGACGGTGACAGACTGAAGAAAACAACAAAATAATGGAACATTTGCTGATCAGCCAAAAAGCGGAAAGACTGCATCCAAGAGTTCCAGTGCCATGGTAGTGACCAGGGTCAGGGACTGCCAGGCCAGTGACCATCAAACGGAGGAACTCATCAAGACAGGCAACCACTCGCCACTCCAGCTCCTTATTTGTCTGCAAAATGCACTCGGTCAGGAAGAGGGGTAATGCATCAGTGGGACTGTGGTAATCTGCTGTCACTGTTCCAAAATATCGCCCTCTTTCACTCCAACCAACATAAAACCCTACCTAGCTCTATCACTCCATCCACAATAAAGCCTTTTCTCGTCCTAAAAATCTTCCCAACATGCAGCTCTATCTAGCCCTATACACATCTATAAATCTATCCAACATACAGCTCTATCTAGCCCTATACACATCGTCCTATAAATCTGTCCAACATACAGCTCTATCTAGCCCTATACACATCGTCCTATAAATCTGTCCAACAGTACAGCTCTATCTAGCCCTATACACATCGTCCTATAAATCTGTCCAACATACAGCTCTATCTAGCCCTATACACATCGTCCTATAAATCTGTCCAACATACAGCTCTATCTAGCCCTATACACATCGTCCTATAAATCTGTCCAACATACAGCTCTATCTAGCCCTATACACATCGTCCTATAAATCTGTCCAACATACAGCTCTATGTAGCACTATAAACACCGTCCTATAAATCTGTCCAACATACAGCTCTATCTAGCCCTATAAACACCGTCCTATAAATCTGTCCAACACACAGTTCTATCTAGCCCTATATACATCGTCCTATAAATCTGTCCAACATACAGCTGTATCTAGCCCTATAAACATACCCAACATGTAACCCTATCTAGCCCTAACATTCCACAGAATACACTCCATCCCACATATAGCTCTAACTAGACCAATCACTCCATCCAACATAAAAACTATCTAGCCCTATCAATCTGTCCAACACACTGCCCCATCTACCCTATCACTCCATTCAACGTAGACCTATCTAGCCTTTTACATCCATCTAACATGTAACTCTATCTAACCCTGCCACTTCATCCAACACATAGCTCTATGTCGCCCTATCACTCCAACGCCCTTTTTCGCCCTATCATTCCAAGGTACAGTCATATATAACCCTTTTACTTCTTATATAGCCATGTCTAGCCCTTCAAAAATATAACCCTATGTAGTTCTTTCACTCTAACATATCACCATATCTAGTTCTTTCACTCTAACGTATCACTATATTTACTTCTTTTAGTCTAACATATCACCATATCTAGTTCTTTCACTCTAACGTACCACCATATCTACTTCTTTCACTCGAACATATCACCATGTCTAGTTCTTTCACTCTGAACATATCGCCTTATCTGGTGGATAAGGTGATGAAGTAGAAGGGATAGATGTAACAGGAAAATAATGGATCATGCGATGGACTAGAAGGTAAACAAGCTGGGGGATAGAGTGACAGAGTGAAAGTACTATAATGAACGGGGCAGGCAGAAAGCTGTATCCGACAAGCAATCCTAGAAGCAGGGGTCCACGTAAATGCCTATCAAACGGTCAAACTGTCAACCCACGCTGCCGTCTTTTCGTAACGCCCGTCTTTTCCACAGCAACCCTCCTCCTCTTTTCTGTCTGTCCACCAGCCGGCTTTTCTTTTTCTCCTTTCTCATCTGATCTGCATATACATTGCCATCGATTCGTTCTGTCTGGTCTGGACAGGAGCAGAGAGAGAGAGAGAGAGAGAGACAGGTTGTTCTCGTACCAATCTCTGCGGAAAACTAGCTAAGGAAGCAGGAATAAAACGAAGGGAAATGAATAATTCTTTTGTTCAAGGCACCAGTATGAAATGCAAACAAACAAACAAACAAAATACAACCTACAAAAAACAAAACAAATCACAACAAAGAAAGTGGTTTACAATTACAATCTGGATTGGATTCAACAAAGTTGTCATCTTTAACAGTCATAATTGGACGTTGTGCAGCATTGAGTCGGTATTCAAACACAAACCAAGCGGAAGACTGAGGATGGCGAGAAGAAGTTTTAAGTCGACCACAAGGGCCGACAGTCAACAACTGAAACAGACTTCTTAAGTATGGGGGAAGGAAAAGTCACTACGGATAAGTACGTATAGGCCGGAAAAGGCATTACGTATGAAAGCACTGTGAGAAAACAAACAGGAACGAAGACGGTCTGATCCTGGACGTAACATCTGAACGAATGGCACCAAAACCTGTTGAAACCTTGACGGCGCACAGCAGCTCTACCACACAACCACAAAGTCATCTACCTTGTCAGTAGCGAAACAGAAACCTGTTGACACTACTTAAATGTCGCTCAGCCCTACCAGGTCCTCTATCTTCCCAGATCATAAAGAAGCGCACACAGGAAAAGAAAGAAACCCTTCATTCAGCGAATCTTGTTAAGTTCACTCTACCCAAGTGGATGACACGACTGCTTTTTCAAGCCTCACACTACACACAAACACGGTAACAAACAGGCTGGACGAAGACTAATGGAGGATCACAACGCCGTTTTAAAGAGCCAGTCATCTGATCGCTGCTAGTCCCATCTGGCAGGGTGAGAAGATTCCACAGCCGCGCACACCGACCAAGACGACCGTCTGTGTCTTCATTTAGCCGCCAACCACACCAACGGCAGCACGACGGAGACACGCCGCCACCACCTCACTCAGCCACAGCCATGCACAAGCACATAAAGACACAGAGAGAGAGAGAGAGAGAGAGAGAGAGAAAGAGAGCGAGGAGAAAAGGAGAGATGGAGAGAAGCAAAGACTGTGAGGTCGTAGGACTGATGAACAAGACGTGTTGGGAGCAAGACCTGTGAGTGCCAGGTACTGACTGACTCCACACAACCGTCACACACAGACTCCACACACACACACACACACACACACACACACACACACACACACACACACACACACACACACAACACACACACAACGAACGTTGACGGAAATGGATGAACGCACTTCTCTCGCTGCCACACCCATCAATGCAGTCAGATACATGGAGAGTTAGTGGCGGAAACACCGGGTGACGGTTTATTCAGTTCCACACAATCTTCCTCAAGTTACTTCTTTCCCTTATGTCACGTGCTGCATGCGCGGCCACTGTCCAGCCACGACGGCCGCACACTTTCGTGCATCGGTCACTCGCACAGTTGCCATGACTGCTCCCTGCCGCCAACCATGATGCCATCACTGGCAGAAACCACGCTTCAAGAAACAACACCCGGCCTGAAGAATGAACAGACAACTAAACGCTTCTTTGGCGCAGAGGGTGAGCTCCCAAGATCAGTCTGACTGCACAAGTTCCAGTCTGACTTCAGAGAAAACAAAAACAAAAACAAAAACCTTCGCGCTAGCGATTTTCAGTCCACCCACCTGACCTTTTTCGGGACTAGCAAAGGTAAAGAGCGTCGACGTACATATGACAAGCACTGCTCTTATTATGCTGGCTCTGAGAACAGCTGATGTCTCCCACTGTACTCTAGATTTTAAGACCAATTCTTCCATAACACCAACAATACCAATGACAATCACGGACGAAAAAAAAAAAAAAAGAGCCCTCATTCAATGAGATACTCTGCTATACGGGGTATCACCGAAGTATTTTCATTCCGCCTTTATTGTTTCTTCTTGAAAACTGGGGAAGGGGGGGGGGGGATGAGGAAAGGAAGGGAAGCAGACAGAACCGCCGTCAAGAACTTTGCAACTAGACGTGCGCCCACAACAGTGAAAAGGCATTACAATTTGATGGAATGAATACTAGTCAGACACTGTCCTCCTCTCACCCACTCTCCCAGCAAGCACCCATTCCTTAAGTCCAGCCTCGCATCTTCAGTTCCCTCGCATATGTCTAACATATACCTCAGAATGCAGAACGCACTTATTCCCCAATTCGAACCTACCCCAGGGCTGTAAGACAGAGACCGGTCTAGTAAGCTGACATAACAGTAAATGATTTGAACAGTGAAAGATTTCACATTAAAACTTATCATCGTCACAATCATCGTCTATGGAAATAAAAAATGTATCAGCATCTTTCAGTTTTCCGAAGTGCAGGCAATCATAGATAGTATCCTACAACAGGTATCTGTGAATTACCTTGCTTAAGTGAGGAAGATAATTTGTAAACAGATATTACGGAATTCTCCTCTCTCCCTCCCTCACACCCTTGCATGAGTGGACTCAGTTGTCTTAAGAACCGAAACAGAACTGACTTTAAGGCACAGGCAGGTTGTAATCATCATCATCATCAGGTGCCCTGCCGCATGGCGTTGGCGACCATGGACTTCCAACCGTCTCTATCTCTCGTTGCCCCCAGCATCTTCCCCACCCTCCTCATCCCAGCCACTCTGCAAGTCCGTCCAGCATTCTCTCCCTGGGTCTACCCGGTGCTCTCTTTCCCTCCAGCTTTCCCGTTGTGACCAGGTGCTCCAAATCCCCCTTCCTCATAAAATGGCCTATAAATGTTGCTTGTCTTTTCCTAATCCTCCTTATGAGTGATCTACTTGTGTCTGCCTCTATCAAGACTGTCTCGTTTGTTTTCTTTGCTGTCCATGGAACTAACTCTCAACATTCTTCTGAGAAACCACATCTCGGCTGCCTCGATCCTGCTCTGGCTTTGCTTGCTGACTGTCCACGCCTCACATCCGTACAACAGTATTGGTTCTATATAACATTCAAGGACTCTCTTTCTGATGTTAATTGATAGGCATTTGTTGGTAAGAATGCTTGTCATCTTCTTGAATGCTGTTTTGGCTTGGCCGATTCTGCCAGCTATTTCTGATGTGCATCTGCCGTCTGATGAAATGACCGTTCCCAGGTATCTGAACTTATTAACCTGTGTCAAGGTTGTGCCATTTGCTGTTATTTTGCATGAGGGGATTTCATATTTTTTTACCGATCACCATGACTTCAGTCTTCCTGCTGTTTAGTTCCAACCCCTTACCTTTGCTTTCTGTTTCTAGTATATTCACGAAGTTTTGTAGGTCCCTTTCATTTTCTGCAATTAGCACGGTGTCATCTGCGTTACCGAATGTTGTTTATCATTTTCCCTCCAACCTTTAATCCAGGGTCTTCTTCTACGTTTCTCATGATGTTTTCGCTATATAGTGAAAACAGATCTGGTGACAAAACACAACCCTGTCTGACTCCTCTTTTGATGTTTTGAAAAGAGCTTATATTGTTTTCTATTCTCATTGCAGCTGTTTGTTCCCAGTACATATTCCTGATTATTCGTAGATCTTTTCCATCGACATTGAGTCTCTCCAGTTGGTTGATCAATTCATCATGTCGTACCCGATTGAAAGCCTTGGTATAGTCAACAAAGCATAAATACAAATCCTTATTCATCTCAACTGACCTCTCTATGATAGTTCTTAGGATGTATATGGCATTAATAGTTCCTTTCCCCTCCACAAATCCACACTGTTCTTTTGTTATTTCTCTTCAGGTTGTAATATGTTGATCAAAAGATGAAAAGTTCGTGATTGACACATTACCTGTCAGTGAAAACGAAAAAAGTAACGATAACTAAGAACCAAACTAGTATTTCTTCCCAAATACAGGCAATTATAGACATGTCCTGCAGAATATTCGCAAATTCCTTCAGTAAGCGTGCCACTAGGATTTAGCAAACTATACAGACACACTGAATCTTTTGATCAATCATATTTCGTTGTATGTGGTACAACTACGTGGAGAACGAAGTTAATCTTCAATCATACCTAAATTTATGTTTTCTATGTTCTCCTGGAATGTGTGCGTGTGCATGTGTGTGTATGACTATGAGTGTGTGTGTGTGTGTGTGTGTGTGTGTGTGTGTGTGTGGTGTGTGAGTGTGAGTAAAAGAGAGAGGGGGGATAGG
>CM060305.1:141002791-141017791 GCA_030674185.1 Monoplex corrugatus
AGAGAGAGAGAGAGAGAGAGAGAGAGAGAGAGAGAGAGAGAGAGAGAGAGAGAGAGAGAGAGAGAGAGAGAGAGAGAGAGTGGGATCGATTGAAAACATTTCATCAAAACGTGACGACACGCTTCAACACAAACGATTCCACCACAATTTCCACTCCCAAGGCCCCTCACACCATACCAACCCACACCTATAACACACACACACATACACACACACTCCACACAGGGAAGGGAGGAGGGGTGGTGAAGGTGAAGGTAGTAGTGGTAAGGGGGAGGGAGGGGAGGGAAGCTGAACACTTTCGGTGATGTATGTGGCCTCTGGGGAGCGCCCGATCAGCAGGTAATTTCTATTGTACCTAAGGAGGCGAAGAAAAACAGAGGAGCACCACCCAGTTAATCAATGCAGGCTTACACGTAATACCACCGGCTTCCGTAAGCTGGCTCATAACAACTTGCTGGTTTCAGCTTCGTTCTCTGCTATCAATGTTTTTTTTTTTTTTCCTTTCATTCCTTCCTTGCCGTTACATAGCTCAACAGGTCGTTCGTTCAGTTACTGAGGTTGTGTGAGAGAAAGTGGTGTGTGTGTGTGTGTGTGTGTGTGTGTGTGTGTGTGTGTGTGTGTGTGTGTGTGTGTGTGTGTGTGTGTGTGTGTGTGTGTGTGTGTGAGGAGAGAGAGAGAGAGAGAGGGGGGTGTGTGTGTGTGTTTATTTATTGACCAGTGAGAAAGCGAGCGAGCAAGCAAAAGAGAAAGACTCAAAGAATGAGAGGTAAGGAGAGAGGAGAGAGAGAGAGAGAGAGAGAGAGAGAGAGAGAGAGAGAGAGAGAGAGAGAGAGACAGACAGAGAGGGAAAGACAGAGAGAGAGAGACAGAGAGAGAGTGCAAATGGTGTGTGTGTGTGTGTGTGTGTGTGTGTGTGTGTGTGTGTGTGTGTGTGTGTGTGTGTGTGGTGTGTGGGTTCCTGAATGAGAGAGACAGTGGGAGGGAGGGTACATCACACCACTTTATGTATCAGTCAAGCGGTATGTCCTGAACTCGCACAGAAATCCGGCTAAAACAAACAGCCCTCCGCTCCTCCGTAAAACAAACAAAAAACAAAACAAAACAAAAAAAATCAAAAATACAAACAAACACACACACACACAAACAAATAAAAAACCATCCTCTTAATTAATGAAGAATACAAGCAATTATTTTTCTTGCTTGTTTGTTTGTCTTCCGTTAAGCTTTGGATAGACAGACTTCCGCATACAAATGATAAGAAGAAACACACACACACACACACACACACACACACACACACACACACACACACACACACACACACACACACTAATAAAACCCAGAAGTGGGTAAGTTTAAAAGTTTAAAAAACACCACCACCACCACTACCACCAACAAAAACAATTCGTGCATTTTCATTATTAAGCACTGATATCGGGAGCAGAAAAAGAAAACCCAAACAAAATAAAGAAACAAAGAAACGAACAAAAACAAACACACACACACAAAACCAGAAATAAACGACAAATTCTTTCAATGTCATTTCACTATCAATGCACTAAAGTGATTTATAAAAGGTTTCAATCTTTCGTCTTCACTTTGTTAATTTCCTTTTTTCCCCCCTTTTTTTTGGAACATACTTACCTGGATACACTGACCGAGTATCAATTCAAAACCCTGTCAAATTAATGCGAATGGCAATGTCCTTCACAAGCTCGGTTTCCAGCGGCAGGAGATGTCAGAACGGACAAGCGTGTGAGTAGTCTTGCAAGCGATTTGACAAACCTGCTTTCCTCTCTCATGGCTTTCAGAACGTACCTGCACTTCCTCTACATGGCAATGCGCCCCTAGCGCTAATTTTCTTTTAATCTCTAATTAATACACTAAACCATACCAACTATACCAATTTACTGCCTAGGATTGTAGTTAGGAGTGTATGGTGTTACCTGACCTTTGTCACTGCTGTTTCATTTTTTCTCTCTCTCACACTGACTTATTCAATGTTAAGTTTTTATTCATTTATCAGTTTTCAGGGGTAGCGGTGGGGTTGGACAGATTGCAGGAAAGATCAAGCACGAGTCGGATGACACACACACACACACACACACACACACACACACACACACACACACACACACACACACACGTGTGTGTGTGTGTGTGTGTGTGTGTGTGTGTGTGTGTGTTGTGTGTGTGTGTGTGTGTGGGGTGTGTGTATAATATATATACAGAGAGAGATATTAGTATATTACATAATTTTACGTATTCCTTCAGAATGTGACAATTCATCGGTCTCATGGATAAGTCTCATTCTGGGTGGCTACCATACGGCTTGAACGCGAAGATTCGGTCCAAAAGGAAATTAAATGTTCCCAGCAGTTGTCTTCAAAGGAATTCATATCTATTTGTAATCTTTCCAACACACTTTTTTTTTGGTCAAACTTTATCAATACATATATATCTGACGGGTGAGTTACAGCCTATTTTCGATTTATCTTGTTTTTTTGTTTTTCTTTCTATTATTCAGTTGCAAGAACAAAAAGCCAATACTTGGTCATTCCAAGCTCTTGCACTTCTGCACACGCCATTGTATAACGGTTGGCCAATCTCGCAAATAGAAGAGTCTTGTGATGTAAACATGTGACTGAATTTAGACGGAGACAATTTGTCTAAAAACAGCTTCGTGACATATTATCTTCTACCTACTCAGACAGACACCATGGGTCAACAACCTGCACTATCGTTCTCTCCCCCCCCCTCTCTCTCTCTCTGTGCGCGCGCGCTGTGTGTGTGTGTGTGTGCGTGTGTGTGTGTGTTTGTGTGTGTGTGTGTGTGTGTGTGTGTGTGTGTGTGTGTGTGTGTGTGTGTGTGTGTGTGTGTGTGTGTGTGTGCACGCGCGCGCGCGCGTGCGTGCGTACAACGTGTTCTAGAAGAGAGAAAGAAAAAAAAATGTATTCATTTCTTTTGTAAAGTTATGCGTGTCCCAACTTAGGTGCAAGTGGATATTTGATTATACTTTATTTTTAATGCTTCTTCAATACTGTATTGTCAGACTTATCATCTTTTTTGGCATTATATTCATACTTTATATCTATTTCATCATAACGGTAGGGGTTGACATGTGTTTTGTTTTACGTGTGTCTGCTATTGTCTCTCATGTTTCTATAAACAGCTTAGGGCTCCTGTGAGATGAAGCACTGTAAAAACAATCATTATCATTTTTTTGTCTGCCTGTTTGTCTGACTCTCTCTCTTTCCGCTCCGATCCCCAACCCTGCTCCCTGTCTCTCCGTCTCTATCTCTCCACCCCAACCCCCGAACGCTAATCTCTGTCTCTGTATGTCTCTTTCCGTCCCAGCCCCTAACTCTGCTCTCTCTCTATCTCTCCACCCCAAGCTTCAATCCTGCTCTCTGTCTATATCTCACCCAAGCTTCAATCCTGCTCTGTATCTCTCTCCGCCTCAACACCCAACCTTGCTGTCTATCTCTCTCCGCCTCAACACCCAACCTTGCTGTCGATCTCTCTCCGCCTCAACACCAACCTTGCTGTCTATCTCTCTCCGCCTCAACACCCAACCTTGCTCTCTATCTCTCTCCGCCTCAACACCCAACCTTGCTGTCTATTTCTCTCCGCCTCAACACCCATCCTTGCTATCTATCTCTCTCCGCCTCAACACCCAACCTTGCTCTCTATCTCTCTCCGCCTCAACACCCAACCTTGCTGTCTATCTCTCTCCGCCTCAACACCCATCCTTGCTCTCTGTTTATCTCTCTCCGCCTCAGCACCCAACCTTGTTGTCTCTCTCTCTCCACCTCAACACCCAATCTTGCTCTCTGTCTCTCTCCCTCCCCCTCAACACCCAACCTTGCTCTCTGTCTATTTCTCTCAGCCTCAAAACCCAACCTTGCTCTCTGTCTCTGTCTCTCTGCCTCAGCACCCAGCCTTGCTCTCTGTCTGTCTGTCTCCGCCTCAACACCCAATCTTGCTCTCTGTCTCTCTCTCTCCGCCTCAACACCCAACCTTGCTCTCTCTCTCCACCTCAATACCCAACCTTGCTCTCTGTCTATCTCTGCCTCAATATCCAACCTTGCTCTCTATCTCTCTCCACCTCAACATCCAAACTTGCTGTCTATCTCTCTCCGCCTCAACACCCAGCTTTGCTGTCTCTCTCTCTACCTCAACACCCAACCTTGCTTTCGGTCTCTCTCCGCCTCAACACCAACCTTGCTGTCTATCTCTCTCCACCTCAACACCAAACCTTGCTGTCTATCTCTCTCCGCCTCAACACCAAACCTTGCTGTCTATCTCTCTCCGCCTCAACACCAAACCTTGTTGTCTATCTCTCTCTGCCTCAACACCCAACCTTGCTGTCTATCTCTCTCTGCCTCAACACCCAACCTTGCTGTCTATCTCTCTCCACCTCAACACCCAACCTTGCTGTCTATCTCTCTCTGCCTCAACACCCAACCTTGCTGTCTATCTCTCTCCACCTCAACACCTAACCTTGTTCTCTATCTCTCTCCGCCTCAACACCCAACCTTGCTCTCTATCTCTCTCCGCCCCAACCATCAACCCTGCTCTCTCTCTTTTAAGACGGACCTTACAAGAGAAGTGCTGTTGCCATTTTCTCGACCCCCAAGACACACCCTACGCTACACTGCGTCGCAGCTAAGAGATGTATAAAAAATTGAAAAATCTGTTAAAAAAAAAAAAACCCACCCTTATTCGCAACATGCACTCTGCGGCTCCTGTCAGATCGGGCCTTCACCACTGTTTCTCCCGATAATCGTTTTACATCATTTCCCTCAGCCTTAAACTTAACAAGTTGTGTAACGTGAGTCGAGTCTGTTATGAACACACCTGCGATTCCTTACCCTCTGTGTTCCATGAACTTCTGTACAAGCAAGAGATATAATTCTTTTAAAGGTTACACAGAAAAGCGTGGTAATTAAAACAAGGAGCGTGGCAAAGGCTATATATACACTGATCGGCATAATCACTTATGACTTGGGAAGTAGGGATGCTCGAACAGCTCGAATGACGACAGGGAATGAAGCTTTGATGTCACCACGGATTTACGCAATACTTGTGTGTACTTACACACACACACATACATACATATATATATATAAATGTATATATATACAGATATAGATATATGTATATATATGTGTATGTATGTATATATATTGGCGATCATGGCCCTTCATAGGAATCTATCTTTTTTGGGCTGCAAGTACATCTCCCACCCTCTTTGTTTTCATCCACTCCACAATTCCTTAATTCTTGTCATTTTCTCATCCTTATCATTTCCTTACCTTGCCCACTAACTTACTTAACCATTTTCACTTCCTCTTCCTATCCACCAACTTCCTTAACCCTTTTCACTTCCTCGCCGTGTCCAATCATCATCATCATCATCATCAGGTGCCTTGCCGCATGGCGTTGGCGATTATGGACTTCCATCTGTCTCTATCACTTGTTGCCTCAAGCATCTCTTCCACCCTCCATTGTCCCCAGCCACTCTGCAAGTCCGTCTAGTATCTTCTCCCTAGGTGTACCTGGTGCTCTCTTTCCCTCCAGCTTTCCCATTGTGACCAGATCTCCAATTCCCCTTTCCTCATAAAATGGCCTATAAATGTTGCCTGTCTTTTCCTAATGTTCCTTATGAATGATCTACTTGTATCTGCCTCCATCAAGACTGTCTCGTTTGTTTTCTTTCCGTGTCCACTAAACCCTTTCAATCCCTCACCCTGTCCACCAGCTTTCATAACATCTTTCACTTCGTCACCCTGTCCGCTAGATTTCTTAACTCATTTCATTCCCTAACCCTGTTTATCAGCTTTCTTAACCCGTTCCCTCAGCTTTCTTAACTCTTTCCTTCTCTCACCCTTTGAGCTTCTTGTAACCACTCCCTCCCTCATCCTAAACCTCTAGCAGGTAGAGAGAGTGAGGAAGCGAAAGGGTTGACTTACACGGGAAAGAACTGCACTGTGCAGAAAGGCGTGGTGGGTTGTACTCAGTCAGAGCAAGCCCACATTAAGAATAACAGGCTGAAGCCAACCACCGCCCTTATACGACAACAGGAAACTGACCGAGACAGTGCAGAGTGTGGAATGAAGAGCTCGTTGGAGTGCTTTTAACATCACCGCTTTATAACGATATCACGAATACTGACAGCTACCTGTTGAATTTCTTTTATATATATCGATTCACAGTGACCTAGAGCTCCACTAGCACACACCCACATACATGCACGCGCATATACACACACACACAGACGAAGAAGGGGGGGGGGGGGAGAGGGTTAGAGGACAGAAAGAGGAGGGAGGAGAGAAGAGAGGACAAGAGACAAAGTGAGAGAAAAGCAAGACAGAGAGAGGGAGGGAGAGAGAGGGAGGGAGAGAAAAGGAGGGAGGGAGGGAGGGAGGGAGAGAGAGAGAGAGAGAGAGAGAGAGAGAGAGAGAGAGAGAGAGAGAGAGAGAGAGAGAGAGAGAGAGAGAGAGAGAGAGAAGAGCAGAAAAGGGCCGATTCTTCTTCTTTCATTCACTGTCTGCAATGTCGATCAGACCATAATAACCTACTGATGAATATCTGTGTAGACGTTTGCGTTGTGCTGCACGGTAACATGGCAAATAAGTCTCGGAATACACACACACACACCACACACACACACACACACACACACACACACACACACACACAACACACACACACACACACAACACAGAGCAAGAAAGGACAAGTAAGCTCGTGAACACAAAAGACAGCAAAGAAACTAAGGTTGGTCACTGTTGCAGCGTCCGAAGATCCAGTCGTAACTTAATCCTTTAATGTTTTAAAATATTTATTGTGAATCTTTATATATGTTGTAATCGCTTTATATTTTTATGCAACAGTCTAATATTGTGGAACTTGTAATTTCGAAGAGAAGAACAGAACCTTTCCTTGCGAGGGTGAAAACAAAATCGACTACACCTTCCAGACAGCCCATCTGTGTACGACACACAGATGGGCTTTACATAAATCTGCGCTGGATCCGACCAATCGGGCAGGTGAGGTTTGTTCTGCAGATCTCATCACTCGAGGATCTGTCAGGTGACAACCAGCAACACCATGTTCGCGGGCTGGTTGCCAGTTAATGCCACTGATCACAAACATCTTGTTAGAAACACGTGCTCTCCAAAAGATCACGCCATACAAACAGCACCCCCTTTTTGCTGCGGTGTTTGCCCATGTATCTTAAACATCAGACAAAGAGAGAGCGAGAGGGAGGGCGGGAGAGAGAGAGAGAGAGAGAGGGAGAGAGAGAGGGAGAGAGAGAGAGAGTGACGTGCGTGTGCGTGTGTGTGCGTGCCTGCCTCTATGTGTGTGCCTATAAGCGTTTCGAGCGACCAGCTTTTTTACAGAATCAAATATGCCAGTCAGATATAATTCCAAGTGCTTCACGTTTATATATTATATATATAAGTACTGATTTTTTCTTCTTTTTTTAGTGGTCAACTCACATAGCAGCTTGAGTTTTCCGTGTTCCACTGATAAGTTTGATTATGTGCAATCCACAGTGATAATGTGCAATCCACAGAAAAGTCCAAATCAGTTTGCAGAATGGTGCTATAAAAGGATGACTTATAATGATATAATAATTTTCATATTCTTAACCACAGCGGTCCAAATATACATTAATTTTGTAAAGTTGTGACCTTGTCCTTCAACCGGTCTTAACTGGAAAAAAAATGACACGTCTGGTTTGTTTCCACAGCACCACTGCTATCCTCCGATTTAGGCCTACCTACCATCCGCAAACAAGCCGATGAGACATCTTCAAACTCTCTGTTTTCATTTTCAAAACCAACCCGGTCCAAGCACTGGATCATGACTTATGCATTCACAACATTAACAAAGCACTGAAGGGAAACTTTAATTAACTGAACTTTTGTGGAAATTGACTGACGAACTGCTTGGAAATATTTGCTGACACATTTTGTTTTCGCGCACACACAGCGCGCGCGTACACACACACACACACACACACACACACACACACACACACACACACACACACACACCCCCCCCCTTTGATATTACATATATATTTATATCCTCACTGACGATGATGAAAATGACGATGATGATGATAACGTGAAATGTATAACTGTTAACTGTTACCTCAACTTATTACAACCAGTCTGCGTCTCCTAGCTCTATTTTGGGTTTTCGGGATAAAATGTCTTCTTGAGTTCACACACACACACACACACACACGCACGCACGCACGCACGCACGACACACACACACACACACACCCACACACACACACACACACACACACACACACACAACACACTCTACTCTTCATTAGATACTACTCGCTTCTTTTTTCAGCCGGGAGGGGGAAAATGATGGAGTACATGACCTCAAACGTAAGCAAAATTCTTGACATGCATCCCACCTATCAAATCTTAGCGAGCGTCTGTCAGAAGTTTTACAACATTACGTTCACGTAAACTCGACAGCTCACTCTAAACACATAGCGTTCACACACATTTTATGCATCACTGTATTAACTATAAGTTATGATCATATAAACTGTACACATCAACCTATACATTCCGTTCTCACAAATTTAACGCACAAATCTGTATACAATACGTTTACACGTCACTATCTGCATAATACATTCACGTAAACTGTATGCAGCACTCTATACATTACGTTCATATAAACTAATCGCGTCACTTTATATTTCATGTTTTCATAAAACTGCACGCAGCATACTAACATTATATTCATGTAAACTGGACGCATTACTCTATACATTACGTTCACATAAACTTTACACGTTACCTATACATTACGTTCACATAAACTTTACACTTACCCTATACACTTACGTTCACATAAACTTTACACTTACCCTATACATTACGTTCACATAAACTTTACACTTACCCTATACATTACGTTCACATAAACTTTACACTTACCCTATACATTACGTTCACATAAACTTTACACGTTACCCTATACATTACGTTCACATAAACTTTACTGCATATACATTACGTTACATAAACTTTACGCAGCACTTTTCATATACGTTTCGTTAATAACTGTAACGTTTACCTATACATGTTCACAAACTTCACGTTCTCATGCAATTTTACATTATATATTCTACATAAACTTTCGTTACCTATACAACGTTTCACTAACTTTGACACGTTACCTATACATTACGTTCACAGTAAACTTCACGTTACCTATACATTACGTTCACTAACTTACTACCATATACATACGTTCACATAAACTTTACACGTTACCTATACATACTTACAATAAATTTTACACTACCCTATAATTAGTTACATAACTTTACACGTTACCCTATACATTACGTCACATAAATTTTACGCATTATCTAAACATTACGTTTACATAAACTTTACGCTAGCACTTTATATATGTTTCTTATGTTTAATTTACTCATCACTGCTACAACGACTCGTTCATGCAAATTTTACATATTATTCTACATACATTCGATATGTACATTTACACATGCTTTACATACCATTCGTTCATGTGAAGTTTACATATTACTTCACACATTTCGTTCATGTAACTTTACACATGATTACTACATTTCCTATATAAACTTTAATCAAATGATCCACAAACTTTATGCTCAGTATCTACATATACGTTCACGTAAACTGTATGTATCACTCTTTTTACATTAGTTCTTCAACTTACGCATCACTTCAATGAACTGTTCATATAAACTTTATACATCACTGACATACAATTTACGCACTTTACACATCGTTCTCATACATCGTTCCCGTGAACCTTTTCCATAGTACATTCACTAATACTAGACTTCTAACAAGTTCAGTGTCTTTATGCAATATTTCTTACCTTACGTCATAAACTTATACATCGCTTTGTATACTTACATGTCACGTGACCTTCAGCATCACTGTCTACATCAGGTTCACATCATAAAGCGCATCGTGCACGTATAAGTTAATGTATATGGAACTTATTGAGAGCATGTGCATGATGTCAATGGGTAAAAACAGTGAATATGTGTTACATGTACACATCATTATTTCTGAACTGTAGAATTGTAAGCGCCGAGAACACTGTCAGGCGCACTATAAATGAACGTCACCATTATCATAATTATACATACATAACATACATACATACATACATCATACATACATACATATGCATGCATGTCATGCATGCATACACACATGGATACACACATGGATACATACATACACACACACACACACACACACACACCACACACACACCACACACACACACACAAAACACACACTGGTACTCGGGGATAAGTATGGAAGTATATGTATCGAAAATAACAAACAAAACAAACGCGAATCTGTTGGAGCCCCCCCGGTGGGTTGGAGAGACGGTGATGGGGGGGTGAGAAAGATGGAGGAAATGGTAGACGATATGTCTGAAATCATAATTGACACCGACAAAGACATTCTGGCAGAAATCCATCTTTTGTTGTTACATCCCTCGATATTTTTTTTGGTGGCGCGCGCGCGCAACACACACACACACACAAACGCATAAACACACATCAACACACAAAAACACACAGAGCGCGACACTCAGGCAATATTAGATGGGAGGGAGGAATAGAGAGGGGGGAGGGTGGGGAGAGGGGGAGAGGGAGGGGGAGAGAGAAAGGGAGAGAATGAATCATCCCATACGAGGCTAATCTCCCATTATCCCTGTCGACATGTGGGTAAACTACCCACAAACTATCCCAGACAGCACACACACACACACACATACACACTGACACAACACTCTTACATTAACCTGTTGTTTGACCCCGTCGCTGTTCTTACTCAGCAGCGTACACCGACCAGGCGTGTGCGTATGTGTATTTTGACTCGTGCGTGTGAACGCGTCCGTATGCGTGTGGACAGTACAGTGTGTGCACTGCAAAACAAAATGTGTCACCTTTGCTGATAAACGCTGTCGTGCTCTAATACTGTCGTGTAAAAAAAAAAAATTGTTGTCCACCACTGCAGTCTGTATATATTAATATACAATTTGCTGAAATACCAACAACACACAACAACAACAACAAAAGAACTTTATTAATGCGTACTCTAGTGTATGTATACAGTGTGATATATTAATCGTTCTGTATATATTACACTCTGAGTCCTGTAAAACATGTAATAAGCAGTGAGTCCAAATGAGTTCGGAGAATAGCGTTATTCAACAGTGAAGAATAGCGCCATTCAACAAGGGAGAATAGCGGTATTCAACAATGGTGTGATATAGGCGTTATTCAACAATGAAGAATAGCGCCATTCAACAATGGAGAATAGCTCCAAACGACAGTGAGTCATTATCACTATTATCATTAACTACAGAGCGAGCTAACGCTGTCGGCATCTTGTTGCCCTGTATGTAAAACGTACAAACAAAATATGCTAAAATAAAAGACTAAAATCCGTTTAAACCAAATACCAGTACCATTACATTGCCTTATATTTTCTGCCAATGTTTCCGAAATAGGGCTGAATTATAAACAACAGATAATCAATATTTCAAGTTTCCAAATAGTACGGTTTAAAAAAAAAAAAAAGATGAAATGCAAATAACAGAAAAATGTTTCAGGTTTCTTACAACAGTGAAATGTCTTCTACTTCTACCGATACTCATGAACAGTCTCGGAACTGCCGTGAAATGTGTTGAACCAAGCGAGGAGTGCGTTATAATATACGATTTTGTTACGCCTTTGCTATGGACAGCAAACTATTTCAAGCCTTTTTCTGGTTTGAGAAACGTCTTTCCAGTACTCTTTGCTCAACAGCTTGAGAAAGAGGACACGCACTCTCATTTAAAATAACGCACAAAGACATGTTTCTGTAGATTTGCTCAAATCGTTTCTTTATCTATGTTAGTAAAGATAATAGTAACAATTAATAAAGATAACAGTAACAATTAAGTAAAGATAAAAGTAACAATTAAGTCCTCGATTCGTATTAAGTAAAAACGTTGTAGTCGGATCAGTCGCCCTTCTTGTTACACGAACCAGCTTTAAAAAAAAAAAAAAAAAAAAAAAAAAAAAGTACCAAAAGGCCGGAATGTGGCGGAACCCGCGCTTTAAGTTTCCTGCCAATATCGCCGAACGCGGAACCTGTGCTTTAAGTTTCCTGCCAATATCGCCAAACGCGACAGAAATACACTAACAACGAACTAGCAACACATGAGACACGACTAAGTTTCCCACTAATACAAAACAGTAATCTGAACTGGGCAAAGTACAAACAAGGAAGAAAAAAATCCCATCGAAACATCTGAGCAAGGCAAAATACAAACAGAGGAATGTTTTCTCCCCAACCCTCCCCCAATACATCTGAACAGGACAAAAGACCAACAACAGAAAAATATCCCAAAATTTTCCCAAAGCCTTTGAACATTAGCCCAAATAAAAAGTAATGAAATATCTGAAGTTTTCACCGTTACCTCTAAAGCGAATAAAATACAAACAACACCTACCTAAACAAGACAATGTACAAACATTACAGACAGGTTAAAGTTTTTCACAAACACAAGTATACAGGACCACACACCCTAAACAACAAACACAGTCTTAAGTTTCCCACAACAATAAAATGTCGAAACATCATCACCAACAGACTCAAGTGTTACATTTTCATATATATAATATATATATATACAGTGGAAACCATTTATAACAGGACCGGTTATAACAGGAATCCGATATAACAGGGCTTTTTTCAATCCCCATTTTTTCTTCCTCTTTGTCTCTATTAAAACTTATCGGCAATAACAGGGAGACAAGAGGGCTCGATCAGTTATAGCAGGGATGCCGAGACGGGCTCTGCAGCAGAAAGGCCTAGCCTAGACTCAGCACGCCACGCAGTAGGCCTAGATCTAGATCTAGGCTAGCCTTGGTATACTGTGTACTGTACACTGAAAGAACGCTTCGCAATGCGAGCGTGATGCGCGCGCAAGCGTGTAGGCCTGAGGCCACTGAGTCAGTGACTGACTGCGCCATCATTCAGTTTGTAAGCTTACTGCACACTTACACCAGACCAGATCTAGGCCTAGATCAAGAGTTAGTTGATCAGTCCTTATTTCCCTTGATATCTGATATAACAGGGATCTGATATAACAGGGATTTTGATTTGGTCCCATCATATATCATTCATATAAGTGCCAAATACGCCCAACAGACACAGGTCTTTGGTCCTCCACAACAACAAAACGCCGAAACACCACCAATAGACACAAGTCTTTAGTCCTCCATAACAATAAAAGGCCGAAACACCACCAATAGACACAGGTCTTTGGTCCTCCACAACAATAAAGGGCCGAAACACACCAATAGACACAGGTCTTTGGTCCTCCACAACAATAAAAGGCCGAAACACACCAACACATAATAGGACACACGGTCTTTAGTCTTCCACAACAATAAAAGACTGAAACACCATCAATAGTCATGGTTCCTATGTTTCCCACACACAATGAATGGCCAAAACACCACCGACCGACTTGAGTCTTCAGTGTCCCACAACAAACCAAATGGTAAAGGCCAAAGCACCACCAACAGGTGTAGTAAACTTACAAAATGTACCCCACAAACAATGAAAGGCCGAAAACAACTCAACCACAACAGAAGTAAGTCTTAAGTGTCCCACAAACAATGAAAGGCCGAAACACCACCAACAGGTGTAAGTCTTAAGTATCCCACAAACAATGAAGGGCCGAAACATCATTACCAACAGACATAGATGTTAAGACCCCACAACAATAACAGGCTAAAATACCACCAGGAGACGAAGATCTTAAGTGTCCCACAACAATAACAGGCCGAAATACCACCAGGAGACACGGGTCTTCAGTCTACAGACACAGGTCCTCAGTCTACAGACACAGGTCCTGCAACAATAAAGGCAAATAAAGGCCAAAATACCATTAGGAGACACAGATCTCAAGTTTCCCACACAACAACAAGCCGAAATGCCAACAGGAGACATGGATCTTAAGTCTCCCGGGAAAAAAAAAAAAAAAAAAAAAAAAAACGCACAGCTTACGTTTTCCCCTCAACAATACAAGGCCGAAACATCACCTACAAACAAAAGGGTCTTCCCAAGTATCTAGCAGCAGAAGCTCCTGACATGGTAAATAACAAACAAGCTTGTGGACTTTTGGGGAGCTCGTGCTTGGGGACAGAAAGCAATGGCGTGTTAAGCTGTTCCACTCCGCTGCAGCCGGCCTGCAACAAAAGGGAGGAATCCTGCTTCCATCTGACAGCTGTTTACACAGAAAATAAGACCCGACCATCCTCACAATGACGGCATGACACTGCTCCACAGGCCCGTGAGGGACCTACCTGCGTGCTGTCGCTAACCAGGTATAAACTAAAGCTGTCTCTCACTTACACACACACCAACACAGACACAGACACAGACACACACACAAAGACAGGTCTACAAACAGACGGAGAGAGAGAGAGAGAGAGAGAGAGAGAGAGAGAGAGAGAGAGAGAGAGAGAGAGGAGAGAGAGAGAGAGAGATTTTATGCACGCAGACACAGACACACTCCCTCACTAAACAAAGGAGCACCACATGCACACAGAATTCCAAACTAAACAAATAACTAGGCGAATAAAGTAAACATAATAAACAAACAATAAAGAGAAAATGACTGCCTGGGAACCGCATTACAAAGTAGAGTACATGCAGGTAAAAGAATCTTTGTCATCAGTGCCATAACGTCACATATGATTAGTTACTACTTTCTCACAAAGGAATCACCTCATTGCAGACTGAGTCCTTGATAAGTGGGGATGGGGGTTGCGGTGTGTGTGTGTATGTGTGTGTGTGTGTGTGATGTGTGTGTGTGTAAGAGAGAGAGAGAGAGAGAGAGAGAGAGAGAGAGAGAGACAGACAGACAGAC
>CM060305.1:141022791-141030291 GCA_030674185.1 Monoplex corrugatus
ATCACGGCGTGCATGAGAAATGTTTTGATTCAGTCTGAAATCTACTACGATTGTTTCAAAACCGCACGAAAGAGAAAGAAACCGGCACTTACTAAGCCTTCTTTTGCTCTAAGATTTCCTCCCCAATCTTTTCGTCGGTAAGATTTCAGACAATATCCTGAACTACAAATGACCCCGTCACCAGAAAGAAAAACAGCAGCAGGATCGAAATACACAAAAGACGTTGTAAGGATTCATACAACTTCCCTATACCATTCCTGCTGGCGTGTAGTGAGATTGGGGTTGAATGTAGGACCACAGATAAAAACGGTAACGCCTCTCTATCCATCTACCTGACATTATCTCAGACCTTGCAGAATCAGTACAGCATTAGGTAATCTGACAACAAATGGATGCTGGTTTGAAACGAATTAAAACTGACCAAGCCAGAGCGTAAGGTTTCTGCACAGACTTATGGTATATACCATGACTAATCTGGATCTTTTTTGCCATCACATGACAGTTGCAGCGTTTGAGTATGTAGAGCTTTCCGAGCGCAGAGACGCCATTTTGAGACAACTGAATGTTAAAAACTGGTGGGACCCGGCCAACATGATGACAGTATCCATCTCTATCTTTCAATCACACCTCCAGCAGTGTGCAGATAGGAAGTGACAAAACACGTCCTCCCTCTCACACAATCATGACCCTTCTCCAGATGACGAATTTCATCTTCTTCGGTCATATGGTCTCTCTCTCTCTCTCTCTCTCTCTCTCACACACACACACACACACACACACATACACACACACGAACGCACGCACACGCACACACACACACACACACACACACACACACACACACACACACACACACACACACACACGCACGCACGCACGCACGCACACACTCATCTACAACATTGTCGCTATGATATCAAAAGCAAGACTTCGCCATTTTTAAAATCGATGTGGAAAGTTATATAGGCTTGAATTACTCATGAAGCTACGACTGTAATAATTTGTTTCGTTTGTCGTCTACATGGCCACGCTACATATGGAGATGGATGTGGATTGTAACAATTTATTGTGGACTGTAACAATTCATCACACATAAACTCGATAACCCATGCTCTGTCCGTCCCAGTTTTCTTTTCTTTTTTTGAAAGATACAAAAGGGCAATAATTTAATGCTGAGGAATACAAAGAAAGCATAAAAATACAACAACCTATATAAAACAAGTCATCGATTTCGTTAAGTGATATCAATACTGAAGCTATATTATGCCAATAGCAAGTCTAGATAACACACATAACAAGCGTACATTAAACCAGTAACAAGCATAAATTACACCAATGGCAAGTCTATTATTATTACGCACTTGACATGGTCATATTGTACAGATTGTAAGTCTATTATTACGTTAGTAACAAGTCCTTATCATAGCCGCGACAAGTCTGTACTGCACCAGTAACAAGACTGTACAGTACCAATGACAAGTCTATATTACGCCAGTAACAAAGCCTGCTTCTATTTCTCTCACCTTCATGGACGTTGAACAATACAGAGTTACCACTCCTTTCCACAGCGAAAACAGAAACCTTTCAGTTCCAGCTGCCGCGAATCAACTCCCCAAACACCCGACCAACCCACTATTTGCAAGCAGACCAGCCGATCAAGAAAAAAAAAAAGTTCACTCTAGCTAGCTTCACTGTGTGTGAACAAGAAACGCACTAGGCCTATGACAGCGTGGGCGAGTGGTCAGAGAAACTTTGAAGGCCGCTGACCAGTTGTAAATGGACAGTGCCGACACTCTGGTTAACCCTTTCATTCGCTATCACTATCTTCCCAACTTACAGTAATATCTTAATGTGTCCTTTAATCCTTTCGCTCCCTCGTCCTATCTACCAGCTTCTTTGAGGAAGATGGCGGAAAAGCAAAACCTTCTTCTTCATATGTCCACCGTCTACATAGTGGGGCCACATCTAGCGTTTGTACCAGTTCCTGCAGGCTGCAATGTCACTTGGTGTTCTCGGGAGTTGTAGTCGGCCATGTCTTCTGATGCTCCACTTGCCCTGTTGAGGTTCAAGACTCGGAGATGTTCCACCCTGGCGAGACCTAAATGGACGAACATCATTCTCATCTGATGTACATGGCCATGTAGGCACTTGTATTATACTGCATAAAAGCATGGTTTGTAAGACGGCGACAAGGGCTAAGACTTTAGGTGCCTTCTCCGCCTGACGGTTCCGTTACAGGATTTACTATGCGTGGCCTTGCCAATTGCTATCCCGCCCCATCCTGATAGAAATCATGGCCAATACTGCTTATTTACGTAAGCAAGCCTTGCATAGTTTGCAGCTAAACTCCGTATTTGTTGGCCATACACCTCAAGGCCATCCGCCATCCCCCACCTGCGATCCGCTGTGTTGGGGATGGTCGACCCACTTCCAGGGCTGAGGGAATGAATGGGTTAATTCAAAGGACACACAAGGCAGTTAAGCAGACCACTGGCTCATCCAGCGGGAAACTGAAACTCGGCTATCTGGCCATCTCCACTCCAACGTTACAACACACCATTCCTCCCATCTCTCTTGGTCTACTATCTATATACCGCTCATGCATCTCCCGGACTGTTAACAAGCCTGAGTTTCGTAGCAGGGAAAGAATCTGTGCGTGGTAGATACATTCAGTCTCTTCGACTTCAATCATAGATGGCAACGTAAAAATTAACCTGTCCGCTGCCCACCTTGGTGCTCCAGTCATTCTGGTGGCGTTAACTTTTAGTGTCATGTTCGTAAGTCGCCCGCCCTCCTCTCTATGACCTTTTTTTTTTTTTTTTATATTTCAAGACCTCACCGCCGCATAGGGTTTTGCGCAGGCTCAGCAAGTCTGTCAGACCATCACTGGCTGATGTGGCTGGAGCGCATACAGAACTGTCACAGTGAGAGGACTCCCCCCTGAACAAACTCAAACTCAAATTCAGTTGTCAAAGTCTCTCGCAACAAGTCCGTCTTTTTCTCTTTCTTTTCTTTTCTCTCTCTCATTTCCCCTTTCATCGAGTTTGTTTATTTTCATTCTTTCAAAAAAATTAAAAAAGTAGACAGGGGGGGGGGGGGGGGGAAGAGGTTTGTATAGCAGTTTCATCTGTCAAATGATATGACACAAGTTAGTAAGTAAATAAGAAGCGAATAAGTATGTTGTAAGTAAGAAATAAAGTAAAGATATTAAGTACGAGTAACATCAACGGCAATGTAACACGCGATGCAATATTCAACACCTTGCTTCGACACAGCTCCAGCAGCCAGTAAACGCTCAGAGCTCTCTCCCAACATCGCCCAATGTCCCATTATCCATTCTGATATAGGTCGTTGTGTTCGCCTAAAAGGAGCAAGCAAGTAGCCACAGTACAGTCCCTGAAACATTTCACTTTCGCAATCCGTCCATCAGCTCTCTGCAAGTGCAATCATCCCAATTCTTTCAGTCCATCACCCTATCCAACAGCTCCCTGCAGGAAGCTGGTAGTTAGGGACAGGGACTGAATGACAAGGAAGCCGCAGCAGGCTGGTGGACATGGAGCGGGATTGAACGGATTAGAAGGATCAGAAGGCTGCCGAATAGGACAAGAGCCTCACAGAGTTAAGGAGACTGGTGGGCGTTTCAAGGGAGTGAAATGAGTTAATACCTCACAATAGCGCGAGAAACATGAATGTTACGGCTACAGCGGCGACCAGAAAAAAAGACTAGAAAATTAAAAGTTTGTAGCAACAACTGCAACTTTCACGGCACAAGCGAAAGTTTTGTATTATCGCGATGAAGTCCACAACGACGGCAACTTCTGCTAAACTCATCACCTGTTTTTCGTTCATTAATTCATAGACAGAATCAGCTTTATCAGTTATAATGCACTAATCGCTCCCTAACAGAATCGTTATTTTTTCGCAGCGAAAATCTATATATGAAAAAGTCTTGGGATAAACGCATCGTTATGCTTCTGACGTGAGTGTGCCACAGTAGCTTGCTAATGTCCATAGCGTAAATTGTAACATCGGAATATATCGCAACGTAGGACACCCAATGACTAAAGGTCCCGGTGAAGAGTGTTACAGCAGCAGCATAAGAGTTCGCAGAATTAACAGGACTTGATGCCACCACAACTTATCCCTTTAAATCGTCCACCTCGCTGGAACCTGATCGTAGCTGGTGGACAGGGCGCAGAAGCGAAAGAATTAATTCCATTCACCAAGTATACAAATTAGCGGTGTACTTTTACCGCCAAGGTCACGGCATCGAAGTTTCCTTCCTGCAGCTTCCTTTGCAAAAGACACTGACTTTCAGTTAACTTTTAGCACACAACCCGTTGGTTCAATTAACGTCTGTGCTTCGATCACAAACGTGTGACGATGCACGGATGTTTCAGCGCATTTTACTGTTATCCGACGAAAAATCAAAAGTAGTAATGGCAGACTTCATAAGCTAATGAGTAAAAATGTTAGCAGTAAATAGTCTTAAATGGCAGTTTAAAATAGCAGAAGTTTCCAGAAAAAAGAATCATCAAGCTTGCCTCAAAAGGGTAGTATGTGTGACTGTTGATGTATTCTGTATAAAAACTCAATTTTTCTCAGCTCTATGAAAGATGATCGTCATACGTATAAATCTACAATCTCTCATCCCTCTGTCCATACTGTTCATTTTTAACGATTTTTCCTGCAGAAGTGACGATGTTCCTCAGCTGGCAAACAAACACAATAATTCAGTAGTGTGAACCTTTAGACCATGCACTATGTCAGACACCTGCAAACATGAAACAGGTCGAGAGGCCAAGTCTTCCTGCTCTTGTTCACGTCCAATTGATCCAGGAATGCTAGTGGCCACTGGTGAAAGATGCCCGCTTTGCCTATCCAAGCACTGCGCACACATGTGTGGCCCTACGATTCATTCACTGGGTATGTTGACCGTTTCCACTCTTTCCTTCACACTGTACTACAGAGACCTGACAGATACGTAGAGGTATACCCTGCATTGCACACACACACACACACACACACACACACACACACACACACACACCGATCAGAAGATGTTCCTGTTGAACCCCTCCCAAAACGACGATGTCATTCGGAACAATTAGATCTTGATTAGAGAACCGAAAAAAGAAGAAACTAACTGACTGCCTGACTGATGGGAAATACCGCGTGATTTACCTCAACGGTCAACCTCCATATACGGGTGGAGGACATAAAAGGGGAAGCGGGAAAGCGAATTCACAGGTGTACAGATCTGTTGATTTCACGGACCGATTTCCTGCAATGAGAACACTTCCTTTCTTTCTTTTTTTATTTTCTCTGGAACCCCATCCCTCATCCCCTCCATCCTCCTTCTTTTCAATTCCACAAGACATTGACCAATATGAATGGTGGCTTGGACTTCAAGATGCCACTCAGACGGTAAACCGAAATTACGTGCGTAACATGCATTTTGAGCGCTCAAATTAGAGAACATATTGGATGTGGTGGGAGTTGGGGGTGGAATATTTGCAAAATTCTTACGACAAATAGACTGAAGGTCGTCAGCAAAAAGAGGGAAGGGTGGGGGTGGAGAATGTGGCAGGGGAGATAAAGAAACGATGAGTTGTTCTAAGACAAAATATCATCTTCGAGGAGGGCAGTTTGTAGTCTACAGAGAAATAAAATCCGTTGTTGCGATAAATTTCTACTGCTACTACTACTACTACTGCTACTACTACTACTTGCAACTTGTACAGCGCCTCATTTCACAAGAGCCCACGCGATTCACAGAAGCACGAGAGACGAAGTCAGATACACGTAAAACAAATATATGCCACCCCTACAGCTAAGATGAAAACAGAAGACCTGTAATAATAAAACACAACACAACACAACACAACACAATACAATACGATACGATATTACAATAAAGTGCATAACAATTCAAGTTGATAAAACAGTTTACAACGAATAAATAACTAAACAAAATGAAAAAGAAATCGGAATAATGGAGCGTTACCGGTTTACACAATTTGATACACACAGTTTAAACTGCAAGTACAACTTTCAAGCTGTCAGAAAGAGCTTATGATGAATAAGCAGAATAGCTACCAGAAAGAGCCTACAGTGATTAGCTTATAAAGAATGAATAAATGAGCTGTGGATAGAGCTTACAATAAATTAATAAATAAGCTGTTGGAAAGAGCTTACTTACAATAAATGAATAAATAAGAAAGAGCTCACAATAAATGAAAAAAATAAATGGTCAGAAAGAGCCTTCATTAATTAGCTTATGAAGAATGAATAAATATGCTGTTGGAAAGAGCTTACATTGAATGAATAAATAAGCTGTGGAAAGACCCTACGATGATTAGCTTATGGTGAATGAATAAATAAGCTGTGGAAAGACCCTACGATGATTAGCTTATGGTGAATGAATAAATATGCTGTTGGAAAGAGCTTACATTGAATGAATAAATAAGCTGTGGAAAGACCCTACGATGATTAGCTTATGGTGAATGAATAAATAAGCTGTGGAAAGACCCTACGATGATTAGCTTATGGTGAATGAATAAATAAGCTGTGGAAAGACCCTACGATGATTAGCTTATGGTGAATGAATAAATAAGCTGTGGAAAGACCCTACGATGATTAGCTTATGGTGAATGAATAAATAAGCTGTTGGAAAGACCCTACGATGATCAGCTTATGGTGAATGAATAAAAAGCTTTCAGAAAGACCTTTCTATGAATAGCTAACAATGAATGAAAAAATAAACAGTCAGAAAGAGCCTACGACGAAAATATAAACTGTCAGAAATAGCTTACATGGTTAGCTTACAATGCGTGAATAAATAAGATGTCAGAAATAGCCTACAAAGTTACAGAATAACATTAAAAAAAAAAGGGAGTAGTTGGAGCGCCATCAGTTTAGCATTCAACCTAGAGATCTAGGGCAAAGGACTAGGATCAGTTTCACTCCATCAGTCACAACGACAGTCAGTGTGTCAGTGTGACGGCACTTATCAAGGTACAGACAGTATCACACAAGTCGATAACGTCGCTTTCAAACCAAGATTGTTTTTTGTTTTTTGTTCTTTCCCCGTTTCCCTGTTTTGTTTTCCGTTTTTTTTTTTTCTTTCGACCGAGTTATGTCTCTCAATAGTGTCTACGGTTCAGCAACAGCTAACCCACAATTATCATTTCCATCTGGTCCTCATGTTCTCGTGAAGAACGCGTGGTGACACTTGCTCTACATGAGGACTTTGTTTTCCTGGTAAACTGGCTGCATTCTGACGCTGTGTGGGACCCAGTTCTTCTTTTTCCCACGGTGTGGACGTGATGAAATTTTCAGGTCTTGAAATAGAGACATGTCGTATGGAACAATTTCACCGGATTGTAACTATTCTGTTTTCACGAGTCCATGCGAGAACAATTTCACTAGATTGTAACTGTTCTGTTTACGACCGTTCAATGTTTTCGTAAATCTCTCTCTCTCTCTCTCTCTCTGTCT
>CM060305.1:141042791-141065291 GCA_030674185.1 Monoplex corrugatus
CGTGCGTGTCTGTATGCGCCCATATGAGTGCAACGTTTACATAGCGAGGCAAACTGATGAAGACAACTGGCCCAGTAACCCAGCCATCACGGCTGACAACTGGAAAACGCATCTTGTGTAAGCGATAAGACCACCTCAAGAAAATAATCCCCCCCCTCTCTCTCCTCTGTCTTTGTCTGTCTCTCTCACGGCGTATCCCGTAATCCCTGTTTCTGACTCCCTCTTTCTCTCTCACCCGCAAATAAAGTGTGTGTGCAAGTCCCCCTGTGCACTCGTCTCCCCCTCCCCTTCCCTTCCTCCCCACTCCTAGTCTCTCCTCTCTGAACATGAGCGTAATAGGTATGAAGAATTTTCTAGTTTTTGTCACTCTGTTTCCTTCTCTCGCTTCATTTTTGTCACTGCCCCCCTTGTCCCCTCTCTCTCTTTCTCCCTCTCTATCTATCTATCTCTCTCTTGCTGCTGCGTCTTTCCTTGATTGTGTCTGTTTCCCTCTTTCGCTACATATGTTCGCATTTTTGTATTCGTAAATTTCCTTGAACGCTTCCCCCCCTCTCCCTCTCTTCTTTTTATAGGGGTATAATATGTTCGCACTTTTGTTAATTTTCGTCAGCCTGTTTGTTTCTCTCGCTACATTTTCTGTTCTCTCTCTCTCTCCCCCCCCCCCCCCCCCTCTCTCTCAACAACCGAACGACTGAATAACAAAGGAAAGCAGAAACAAATGATATACTCTATGACTCTCCAGTCTAATATGATCTAACCAAGCTCAAACAGGAACAGAAGTACATACGTCTGAAGAAGAGAGTGTCTACAGATCTGAACTTCTTTGATGACGGCGGCATTCAGGGACCGAATGTTAACTTTCAAACCTCGTGGCAGCTCCTTCCCCTCCCCCTCCTCCCCCACTGAATGCTGGCTTTTACATCCCATGGTGCAAAGATTCTATTAGGAATAATCATGATGAGGACAAAGAACAGAATCAAAACAGAAATAGCAGAAGAAAAATGTTGACTCCTTGAAGGAAAACGAACTGTTAATGCTATATACATCCTAAAAACTCTCATAGAAAGATCAACTGAATTGAATAAGGATTTACATTTTCATGTTTTGTTGATTATACGAAGGCTTTTCATTGAGTGCGACACAAACAACTGATCAACAAACTAGAAAAGCTTAATACATATTCCTTGAATAATAAGGAATATTACTGTTGTACTGATGAACTGATGTACTGTTGTATGGATGAAGCATGGACAGTCAAACACGCAAAGTCAGAACAAGATTGGGGCAACTGGAATATGATTTCCACGAAGAATGTTAAGAATTCCATGGACAAAAAAGAAACCAAACAGTATTCAATGAAGCAGACACAAAAAGAACATTAATGAAGAAATTTTAAAAAAAGACAAGCAACATTTATAAGGCATATTATGAAGCAAGAGAAATTTAAGCACCTAGTCGCAATAGGAAAGCTGGAGGGAAAAAGAGCACCAAGCACAGATTTGTGAAGTGGGCGATGACAGAAAAGGTGGGAGATGTATTTGCAGCGACAAAAGAGATTCGAATGGATGGCCATGGTCGCCAACACCATGCAGCAGGGCACATGATGATGATGGAGGTACTCTCTTCTCCCTCTCCTCCTTAAAAAAGGGAGACTTATTCATGACAATGCTAAACTGTCCATGCCGAGTAAATTAGTGAAGTAAGTGTGTGTGTGTGTGTGTGTGTGTGTGTGTGTGTGTGTGTGTGTGTGGTGTGTGTGTGTGTGTGTGTGTGTGTGTGTGTGTGTGTGTGTGTGCATACTCCTATATTGACTCGAAGGCATAGTGGTGTGGCGTTGCTAGTATTTAACCGATTTTTCTACACGCATCTCCCTTTGACATATAAGCTCAAGGCTATTTCTCCCCTTGAACCACATATTTCCAGCTTGCCAGCCAGCTTCAAAAAAAAATCCCGTCTCCTTACGAAATTATGGATTTACTTATCAAATTTTATATGTATCCACGTGATGGTTTCTGGGCGACCAAACCTCAAGGACATTCAGCTCATCAATACTAAATTCTACAAAAGTAACGCCGCGCGGACGAACAGCAAATACACAATTAAATCAAACATATATGGTCGACTATCGAGGTCGATAAATTCCAACCCAGCACTTTATTTGTGTGCTCTCATGTGGGATCTCAGGCCAAAGTCTGATGCATCACAGGCGGCCACATACTGGACACTCAATGGAACGCTCTGCAGAGTTGGTTCTGCCTTTATTGCTGCACGCTTTTCCACTTGGCTGCTTCGTCTTTCATTTTCATAAGCTTCTGCTTAATAAGCTCCTGTTCCCTCAAGCAAACATCAAAAACAAAAGGAAAGGCATTCTATCTTTTCCAGCAACTTTCTGATATACAAGACAACGTTATGAAAAATAAATAGAGCCTCTTCAAACAGCCAACACATCGCGGCTTGTCATAATGACGTAAACGGGGATGCAAATCGATAGTTTAACCATCCAAGCATTTTAACCCGTTAGTCACAACCGTTACACTCGGGAACTGTGTATGAGAGGGTGGCGAACACTATAATCTCAAAATCTGGCCACCCATCGTCCACAATGGATCACCAAATATCATACAGACTGTGTGAGACCTGTGATTGATCCTTTAACATCAGTCATGGGCCATCATCGTTCAAACTGATCAATCTACCTATCTACTTATCTTCCTATCTATCTACCTATCTATCTACTTATCTTCCTATACTATCTACCTATCTATCTAACTTTATCTTCCTATCTATCTACTTATTTCTATCTATCATTTCTGTCCATGTATCTGTCTGTCTATCTATGTATCTATCTATACACATACATACAAACATACATAATACAAACATACGTACATACATACATGCATACAAATATACATACATACATACATATAACTTGCATGCAAGCCACACTGATGTCCTTAATTAATCTAGAAAACATTATTCTTTAAATGGATATAAATCCTCATTGGTTATGGTGTTCTCTATTCTCTTATTTATTTCATGTTGTTGTTGTTGTTGTTTATAACAGAACCAAACGTTAATTTAATTTGACGAAGGACTCGAAAACGGGCCACGTTACGTCCATAAATAAACAATGAAAATATCTCACAGCACAGCAAGCCTATGGCTGAAGTGAAATCAAACTGGACTGGGCTTTGTTTATTCAGAGGATTTATCTAAAATTGAAACTGGTCAAAAGAGTAAATCGCAGCCAGAGAAGTTTCCTCCCTAATTAGCGGATCCACATACATCTGCCAGCAGGGATGTGTAGTGGAAGCCCTCTGCAATCTATCTCAGCAAAACCCTATAGCTAGCTATACTAAGGCGAGCGAGAGGTCCCTGAGGTGGGAATGAAACTGACAGCTGTGCTGAAGACGACTGGAACTAAGAGAGACAGACAGGGAGGAAGGGCAAAGGACAGGGAAGGGTAAGGAGGCTGTAGAGACACGTCAAAGGAATCAGGCCCAAAATCAATAGAAGACCAAAAACAGAAGTACTGGCCGCACGAGCGCGACTGGAGACTGCTGCTGCCGCTGCTGTTGTGTGTGTGTGTGGGGTGGGGGGTTGGGGGTGAGGGAGAGAGGGGAATGTATGTGTCTGCCAAGCTTGCAGAAAAGACAGACTGACAGAGGATGGAAAGAATCCAGGGTGAAATCGAATTCGGTTGGAAGGGAAAGCCTGGACCTGCCAACACAGCCTAACAAGAATATCATACTGCATAATGTATCCCGACAGTCGAATCAGAACTCGACACCGAATAAAAGCCTAACAAGCTTGAACGCCGGAAGTCCCTCTGATTTAGCTGAAGCACGTATTTCCTAGAGGTTTGATGTGAACTCTTTCACACTCTCATCCTATCCACCAGCTTCCGCCACCACCAGTTTCATACAGGAAGGTGGTGGATAAGTGAAGGAGTGAAAGGGTTAATAATCTTTTTCTATATATGTATATATGTAAATCAATGACTCTCGGAGGATACAGCTAAATGCTGTTATTATCTTAACACGCATTAAAAATCGAGACAGCGACTCTGGTTTGGTCTGCTCATTCTGCTTTTGTAACACATACTGACAGTCGTAATCTAACACAGTCAGCGTTAGTTCTTAACTTAGAAATTATTTTTCTGTATGTCTGTCTCTTTCTCTGTGTGTGTGTGTCTGGCTCTCTCTCTCTCTCTCACATACACACATGCTTGCGCGCGTGTATACACACACACACACACACACACACGCACACGCACCACCACGCACCGCGCGCGCCGCGCGCCACCACACACACACACACACACACACACACACACACACACACACACACACACACACACTCTGACTATTGTGAAAGATATTCTCCGTTTACTAGTTTTCTATTTTTGTTAGAATTATCGAATCAAACTGAGCAGAGACAGCCTCCGTCTCCATACTTTTCTGTCTGCCTCCTGCCTGCCTGCCTGTGCCTGCCTGCCTGCCTGCCTGTATGTGTTGTCTGTCTGTCTCTCGCGGTGTTGTAGTGCCATGTACAAAAGCGCACAATATTCACACACACACACACACACACACAGAGAGCGAGAGAGAGACACACACACAGACAGAGACAGACAAGAGAGAGAGAGAGAGAGAGAGAGAGAGAGAGAGAGAGAGAGACAGAGACAGACAGACAGAGACAGACAGACAAAGACTGAGACAGAGACAGAGACAATAAACAGAGCGGAATTAAAGAAATCGTATATTCAATATATTCAATAATGCATCTATTTATAAGCATGCTACGTACAGAATGGGTGGAGTCTCAAACCATTGCTTATTTTACGGTTTAAAATGCAGTACTGGTAACACTAGCCCAGAGTTTCCAGCAGAAATTAGCGCCTAACATTTCAATATCACATCTGTATCTATATCTACAGCTACGTCTATGTATACATGTAATGACATTTCGATGTATAGTTCTGAAAGAAACATGTAACAAGGAGTGCATTACGTGTAGTACGCAAGATACCCGAGACCTGTTTGTGTGTAATACAACAAAGCCACTCGACAGTGGAATCCAGATCACTGTCAATACGAAAGACAGCGAGGAAAGGGAGAATACCGGTCTGACCTAAAACAGCACTGTCTGCATGTGACGCAAGAAGCCGATGATACACGACACCCTATAACTATGTTTGCATATGCAGTACGGCCACTCCACGTCTGGAGCTGAACAATTATCAGTCCCAAAACAGAAATAACAAATAACCCATAGCCTGCATAATCAGTAAGACACATACATACACACACACACACACTCATGCATGGATGGATACAAGCATACTCAGACGCTGAAATAATATCAGACTGAGTTTAATATGTTAGTTTGATTATACAGTCCTGATTTGTTGTTGTTGATGTATTATGTTTATATAGTTTGTGTTGAGTGAGAATCTTTCCTTCCTATTTACAGTTATGTTTAAACTATTTTAGAATCATCTGTACACAGTCCTGTAATGCGTTACTTTATTGTTCATCACGTTTGCCCTGAGTGAGAATCCGTACTTCATAGTTACAACTGTATTTCAGTTCCGTCGAACCCATGTCTCTTACGACTGTCTTTGTTTGTTCTATGTCTTTCTCTTCTCCTAACTCTCTCTTCTTTTTCCTGTCGTCTGGTATCATTTGTAATATAAAGACGTTAACTAAAATCAACACTATGGCGTATTTAAGTTCTTTTGTCAAATACATTATTACTATCAGCATTATTAACGTTCAAAGGCCAGCAAACTACGCAGAGCTGTATCAGGCCTATGGCCATCTCAAAACACACACACCTCGTTGACCAAGGAATAAACAAAACAAAAAACAAAACAGAACCACCAACCAACCAACCAAAAACCCAACCATCCAATCAACAAACCAATAATAAAAAAACAAAAAACAACAACAACATTATTACAAAAGCAGCTTATACAAGTGCCCTATGAGTACGACGAAACACTCTAAAAGATATACAAGTAGATAACGACACATCCGTCCTTTTCAGATTATTATCAAAACGAAAGAGGAAAGAAGAAACAAATGTGTGACCTAAAAATTCACCGTCCCTGTAACACAAAAATCAAATGAGATTTTAGTACATACACAGCACAGCCACCAACTTACTTCATAACTTAAAAACAAAAAAAGCAACCAACCAACAAACAAAAAACAAAACAAACCAAAAACCAAAAAGAAAAAAAAAAACAACAAAAAACAAAAACAACACACACACACACACAAGCACACACAAGCGCGCGCCGCACACACACACAAACCGAGCAAACAAACGAGAGGAACACCCATGTGACTTTAAAACATATAATCCGAAACATATGACGCTGAAATGTTGTCAGCATATTTCTCAAGACGTTACCAACGCGTTGGGTTTATGCGCAGGCTTAAGTTTATGCCACAATCATTCTGGATTTTTTTGTCATCACATGCACCTGATGCGTTGATACGGTATTTGGAATTTATTCCGAGCTCAGAAATGCTGTCGTTAAGGGGCGTAACTTAAACTGAAGCTGGCATACATCTATCTGTGAGATACAGCGGTCGATCAACATCTAATCTGAGCCTCACAATTTATAGAACTGGTGACCCAACATCAAAATACAAAACAAAACAACCCCCTCCCCAAATACAACCAGTGTACCTTAAAGTCCATGATTAATTTAATGGCAGGACTGGTCAATGGCAAGACTAAGTACTAAACAGCCCAACGATGATTTTTCGAATTATCACTGCAGAGTTTATTTTCGCCAATAAATGGCATCATCAGGATCATATCAATATTCTGAAAATAGAAACAAAACACCTTTATTTTTTACGGAAACAGTACACATGAAATGGGGACAAGCATAAGCGGTCAAGGAAAAGCCAGATTATAACTTAATGGTCGGTTCCCTACGCCTATACTCATCCTTTACGTTTATCCCCGGGTCGATATCTCTGATCCACAGTGCCTCCAGTCTTGCGATAATCCTTGCCCCTTGTGGTTGAAGCCCAAATCTCAACATCTTCTGACCCCACTGTAACCTTACATATATAATATATTTTTGTGTGTGTGATGAGTGATGATGAGTTGTGGTGTGTGTGTGTGTGTGTGTGTGTGTGTGTGTGTGTGTGTGTGTGTGTGTGTGTGGTTGTGTGTGTGTGTGTGTGTGTGTATACAAGCGCGTGTGCGTACGTGTGCCTGTGTTCGTGCGTGCGTATGTGTGCGCGCGCGTATTTACCCACTGTCAGCATTTCTGATGGACCTACTATTGCGCAATGCAGAAGAAAGAACAAATGCACTGTTTGTATCTTAAATACGTGACACAGCTCAGGTCATCATCAGATAAACGCAGTTTGTATCCTAAACGCTAGAGACAGCTCCAGCTATCATCAATAAACGCGTTCTTTACGTTCTCTGCATTCCTCATATACAGACCAACGTTCATTCTCTTTCTGTGCACCGCGACAAAGGAATGCGCTTCCCTCAGATATTAGTCACTTTGCCATCTTTTTCCTCTTCCAGAGCTCTCTGAAAACCTTACCATTACTACTACTAGTCCTATGTTTATATTGTACTCGTCTTATCGGTTGTCTGAGATAACACTATTTGCGTACGTTTCATCCGTTTGTTTGTAAACCTGCGTTAGAGAATGAGCGTTCGCCAACGTAAGTCCCTGTGAAGGTTTTTGTTTATGTGCGTGTGCATGTACATGACACTGATCTGTGCGCTTACATAATTTTTTATGTGTGTCTGTGTATTGGTATACATCATATGCATATTAGTTCATGTGATAAGATTTCTCTTGACATACCCATGCGATACTGACATTTTTTTTTTTTTTTTTTTGGGGGGGGGGGGGGGGGTCCTGTTCTACGTCATATCATGCTTACATCACCGATTTATCCTTGGTTTACATCTTTATGTACACATTTTTCTGAAAAGTGCAACACGCTTAGGAGCTGCTTCCCGGGACTGCTGCGCTGTACATACATCTTTCATCATTATCATAATTATTATTAAATGTCGGCTGGCACTTCAACACTTCGTGGACAAATGATAGAGCCACATAATCTTTGAGTTCAAAGTTTCCCGTATCATTCAGTAACAACCAATCAATCATGGCGTTTATGGGGATCAGCCAATCACAAAGGCCTTCCCCGTTTCTGAAATCGAAAAAGGAAGAAGGAAGAACACAACAATTTGTCCACTCGTGTTATCAGTATTGAATAATGCAGGCAGGCAAGGGTAAATGTACACAATGCATCGTTTGTGGTGTGAGTAACAGTGGAACCAACTGTAAGGTTCTGTGTGTATGTATGCAGCCACTCGGCATCTGGCGGCACATAATAACAGTCAGTGTTTGTGTGTGCGCTGATGATGACTCATAGTTCTTAACAAAAATTTCGTCCACATAATCACTCAATCCACTCGCACTACCATTGCAATCTGATGCACACCAGGGCCTCTTGAGGAAAAAAGATTACACAAGTAAATGTGTGCGCTCACATACACGCGCGCGTGTCCACCGCCCCACCCCCACTCCACACACACATCCACCACCACCACCATCACCAACTAACACACATCATAAACGACGCATGCAAGCTTTCGCCAGCACATGAACTTCGAATGACCAAAGGGTATGCACTGTCGCATTCCTTTCAGAAGAACAACGCAAAGGATTCAAGTTCACATCATTACAACCATTGTGCATTCCATTTTATACAAACGAAAACTTGAAAATACTTTATTTCCTAAAGAGAGTGCCATTACCTCTCACTGGATACATCTTCTAGCTAGTCAGCCTTGTTATCACAGACGTACACAAACATGTAACGGTCCATCAGTGTTTAATCCTGATAAAATGGTGTTGATACTGCAAAATACACACACACATATGCAAAGCAAATTGTTGGTTGCACCCACTCTCCCCTTGGGAATGTAGATTGTATTATCTGTCGCTAATCTCTCTCCCCCCCCCCCCCCCCCTCTCTCATCCGTTAAAAATATTTTGAAAAAAAAAAAGAGGAAAAATATGTATGTAATACCGAAATATATTGTTCTAGAGCAGCAATGACACAGGACAGGTGTGACATACTACCAAATGATAACAATCTCCGCAAATGTAGTAAGAATGCTCAAGAAAGAAACTATCCATTTTGGAAGTTGAAAATGAACAGCATTTTGTCTTTGAGTGAATCTCGTGCATCTGTCTCTGTCTAGTGTTCTTCACGGAAAATATACCTTAAGAATTGCAAAGTTTACATTTCCTGTGATTCGAAGAAGACAATGATGCATTATGTTTAAACTTAACTTCAAGTTCATGTGCAAATGCCTTTTTAAGCCAACGTCAGCTTAAGCGTGTGACATTTTCCCTTCTCTCAATGCATTGTTTTATATTATAATATGAATGCCAAATGACTGCGCAAAACAAACTCTCACCGTATTCCCCTCCTCCTTATCCCGACTGTCTGAATTGTGGCCTATGGGTGATGTTCATTAACACACACACACGCGCGCGCGCGCGCGCGCGCACACACACACACACACACACTCTCTCTCTCCCCCTCTCTCACATACACAAACAAAAACAAACAAACAAACAAAAACAAACAAACAAACAAAACTCATACATATACACGCGCACAAATAGACACGCAGTTTCAATTTCCCAACATTTCTGCAATCGCTGTCGACGTCAGCTCCATTGTACTTTTTTATCAAGTGCTGTTGTATTAAGATTTGTTAGTGGGGTGGGGGTTAAAAATGACAAGTTGATGATGATGATGATGATGATGATGATGATGATGATGGCGATGATGACAATGATGATAATATTATTACTCCACCTCCTCTACCACTACCACTACCATCACTACTACTATGGCAGTAACTATGTAGGACTCACGATCAATATTACTGTTGTTCCTACAACTTTTGCCATTATCGATTTTCCCGATGATGACCCACTCACCATGCCCCTCTTCCCCCCTAAAACCTACACGGTCATACTTATTCACGCGCACATCCAAACACGCAAGCGCACGCGTGCATACACACACACACACACACACACACACACACACACACCACACACACACACAAACATACACACACACACATTAACTCAAAACAACTTAACAACCAATCGAACAAAAATCAAAAACCAGAGCTACACACACACACACAAAGCCGTGTCCAAAATGCAAGTGGGCACATGTTGAAGGGCAAATACATTTGGCAGCAGCATCAGCTGCAGCAGCAGCAACAGCTATGGTTCCAGAAGCCATCGACTGCTGGCAACACCAAGACTGGACACAGACAACAAGAAAGACAGACAGAGAGAGGCAAGAGTGACTCGCAATTAACTGGCCTACCTCTGAGGTCTCTCTGGACCCAGCGTGTGAAGAATGGGTATCCCCCATGGTCGTTTGGCGATTGTCAAGTGAGGGGGGATACGGAGGGGGGCGGGGCGGGGGGGTGAGGGGAAGGTGAACACTAAAGACGACTGCTGCTGGAGGAAGCACAACAACAACAACGAAGACGACACGGGATGGGAACGACCTTGTCTCTTCCCCACATGCTGAACACGTACTGTCTCTCACTCACTCTCTTCCCGTTCTCTCTCTTTCACTGGCAACTCCTCCACCTTGTAGCGTGTGTCCAAAGCGGTACCCTTTCCATATTCCGTCCGTCACAATCACACACACACGGCCAGAATCACCACAGCCGCCACAATTGATCCCTCACACCAAACCTATCGCACCACCACTTGTCGTGGGGTGGTGGGAGACCCGGACTGACTGGTAAGTTAGGAGGGAGCGACGATCCCTGAGCCACTGAGAGCTAGTGAGTTTGAGAGAAAAAGAGGAGGAGGTTGGAGGGGAGCATAGCAGGGAGAGCCGTGTTGAAAAATGCCGACCGTCCTCTTTCCCTCCCTGCCGTCCGTCCACTGTGTTACAACATCGATGTTTCCTCACTGGTTCAATCGATACAAGTCCCAGACAGTCCCTTCCCTTCTGTCCTTCAGCTCCGGCCACCCTCGTCTTGCTGCTGCTGCTGCTGCTGTTGCTAACTGTAAGCTGGTTGACTGATGCTAGTAGGTAGATAGACTTAAGGTCTGGCCCTGGTGCGTCCTCGATCTCGCACCACGTAATGATTAGGCTGTATTGGGACAAAGTTCAGCAGCTACACCACTACTTCCTGGTTTTGTATGCAGTGAGGAACGCAAGGTAGTCCTTGCCACTCACTTTGAATTTGTTGTTGTTGTTGTTGTTGCTGTTGTTTTCGTTTAAAAGCCATTGCTGAATTGTGCTGGTGAAACGCCCGTCAGCTGACTTGTTTTGGGAGGCAACGTCGTTGGCAAAATCAAGTGCATGCAACAACGACGTCGTTGTTTAGTAAGTGGTCTTTGGGTCCCCGGCCAAACTGCAATTGTGGATGGCAACACAGCGTTGGAAAAACAATCAAAAACAGTCGATTTAACTTTATTATTAATGCCTAAGCGTTATAGCCAACGAAACAGGAAAAACTGCCGCTGCGGACACAGACCTGTTTGTAAGCTATAGGCCTACAGGGCAGCAGTTGGGACACAACTGCAACGGCCTGTATGTGAGAGAGCAAATGACACGAGTGCTGTTGTGTGGTGTTTATAAGTGACTGCCGTTAATAATGAAAGGCTAGTTGTGTTCCCCTCTCTCCAGTGCGTTGACTCACTTCCCTAGCACCATTCTTGCACCTGTTGTGTACGAGACGACTCTTTACAAATTTAACCAACCGTGCGAGATATATACTGATCCTTAACACTCTTTGTGTTTTCATCATTGTTGCACTTACCACACATCCCTAGCCTTTCGTCACAAGTTAACGGTATGAAAAATCTATCAGACTGACTATTCATTAACACGACGGTTCTTATAGCAACGATACACACACAAACTGAACGTTTATTATAGACATACACAAAGAGAATCGTAAAATTTACGACTTACAACTAAGTTATGGGACAGCGTTCATTACGAACACACATTCCCAGTGAAACGCCATTACATACTGTAGCATGATGTGGGACAGTGATCATTAGGGGAACACACACACACACACACACACACACACACACACACACACACACACACACACACACACAGAGAGAGAGAGAGAGAGAGAGAGAGAGAGACAGACAGACAGACAGACAGACAGACTGAGTGAAATAGTATAACGTTGTTATTATGATGTGGCCTTCCTGTGGACCAGCCAGTGACGATGATGAGGGTAAACAGTTGCGCTGGCAATGCTGGCGCCGTGAACAGAATGTAATGTGTGTATGTGATGGTGGTGGTGAAGGTGGTGGTAATGGTGGTCACAGGACACAGGCCCACGAGCTTCGAGCAATGGGGCGGCCGCCAGCACAGGCACAAGTGGGCCACGTTTTCCATACTGCAGCAACAGCAGCAGCAGCTTACAAACACTGGATGCTGTTCAATACCAGCATGGGCCCATACTTTCCACTCCCCTCTTTTCCTCTCCCTACCCCCTACTCCCCTCACACCCCCCCCCCCAAGCGGTCCCCAGGGTGGAATGACAATGTCAGCAGCTTGCAGGCGCTGCTGTCAAGTGGAGCAGCAACACGTGGAGTGTGAGTTAGCATAGAAATGACAGGTGCATCAGCATAACACAGCAATAAAGATCGAAGTGGTCGCGCCATTTGTAAACGGGCGATGTGTGCACAGCGACGAAACCACTTGTTCAACGTGAAACCAGTTTCTGACACTCGGACATAACTCGACCATACATTACATGTACGGAAAACCCAGCTTTATACGTTAATTCTGTCTAAAAAGGGTGAAGACAACAGACAGGCGGCTTTACTGTCTACTTTCAGGCACTTCTGTTATGACACTGACAATACAACGTCTGAACATAATACGAGAAAGCATGCATAGAATCTTCTAATAAAGTCTCTGAGCTGTTCTGTTGTCGGTGAACTATAAATCTTACCAGTACAGCAGCAGAGAGTCACAGAGTTAACCACAAAAACTCTGCACATAGGTAAACAGAACACTAAGCCCGGGACGTCTGACGTAAGCTTCGCGTCCGTAGACCGCGCGATGCTGCGTACTTGGTGATGTCCCTTGCGATAAATAATGCCAGGGAGGGAACAAGATATCTGTTATGAGTCCCGCTCACAGATCTGCTTAATAGCACCGTCGAAAACAGCATATGCCACCTCTCAACACAGTCTGTGTGTCTGTCTGAAGAACAGACTCTCCGACACAAAAGCAGTTTTACATGATGGACTTTAAAAAAAACCGTGCCATTCAGCTAAGACCGCTAACGACAGAAGCCGTGTGGGTAAGCTCTCCTAGAAAGAGACACAGATATGTCAAAAATGAAAACACACAACAACAACAACAAAACAACAACAGGAACAAGCCGAGATAAAAGATGAAATCCAGGATTGAGACTAACTGAAATAACACAAAGCTACACTGAAATCGGATGATCAAGGATATCATGTAGCACAGTGTGAATAGAGTCTACATCTCGCACAAGACATTCCGGCCAACACCCCCCACCTCCGATCCCTGGCCGTACAAGACACCCAATCAATAGGACAACACTACCCGTCCTTGGCCGTCTAAGGCACCCCCTTCAACAACAATAACACGCCATGTCCTAGCCACACAAGACATCTCCTTCAACAACAATACCAGACACAACACCCCATGGCCACAGCCACACAAGACACCCCTTCAGCAACAATACCAGACACAACACCCCATGGCCACAGCCACACAAGACACCCCCTTCAACAACAATACCAGACAAAACACCCCACATCCTTGGCAGTACAAGATATCCCAGTAAACAAGAATACAATACACAACACCCTTGACAAGACATCCAAATGAACAAGACATAATACTCCACGTTCTTGGCCATACAAGACAGCCAGTCAACAGCAGTAGAAGACACCCCAGTAAACAACATAACACTCCACATTCTTGGTCATACAAAACATTCCAGTCATCAAACACAACACTCCATATACTTAACCATACAAGACATTCCGGTCAACAAGACACAACACTCCACATCCTTGGCCCTACAAGACATCCAGTCAACAAACACAACACTCCACATCCCTGGCCGTACAAGACATTCCAGTCAACAAACACGACACTCCATATACTTGGCCGTACAAGACATTCCAGTCAACAAACACAACACTCCATATACTTGGCCGTACAAGACAGTCCAGTCAACAAGACACAACAGTCCATACCCTTGGCCGTTCAAGATATTCAAGTCAACAAACACAACACTCCACATCCTTGGCGGCACAAGACATTCCAGTCAACAAACACAACGCTCCATATACTTAACCATACAAGACATTCCGGTCAACAAGACACAACACTCCACATCAATGGCCATTACAAGACATTCCAGTCAACAAACACGACACTCCATACACTTGGCCGTACAAGACATTCCAGTCAACAAACACAACACTCCATATACTTGGCCGTACAAGACATTCCAGTCAACAAGACACAACACTCCATACCCTTGGTCGTTCAAGACATTCAAGTCAACGAACACAACACTCCACATCGTTGGCCGTACAAGACATTCCAGTCAACAAACACAACACTCCACATCCTTGGCCGTACAAGACATTCAGTCAACAAACACAACACTCCATACCCTTGGCCGTACAAGACATTCAGTCAACAAACACACACTCCACATCCTTGGCCGTACAAGACATTCCAGTCAACAAAACAACACTCCCATCCTTGGCGTACAGACATTCAGTAAACAAACACGACATCCATCCTTGGCCGTACAAGACATTCCAGTCAACAAGACACAACACTCCATCCTTGGCCGTTCAAGATATTCAGTCACAAACACAACACTCACATCCTTGCCGTACAACAGTTCGGTCAACAAACACACATCCACACCTGGTCATACAAGACATTCATCACAGACCTGCCCATACCCTTGGTCATACAAGACATTCCAGTCAACAAGACACAGCTCCAACCTTGGCCGTACAAGACAGTCCAGTCAGCAAACACACACTCCACCCTTGGCCGTACAAGACATTCCAGTCAACAAACACAACACTCAATACCCTTGGCCGTACAAGACATTCCAGTCAACAAACACACACTCCATACCCTTGGCTGTACAAGACATTCCAGTCAATAAGACACAACACTCCACATCCTTGGCGGCACAAGACATCCAGTCAACAAACACAACACTCCATACCCTTGGCCATACAAGACAGTTCCAGTCAAGAAACACGACACTCCACATCCCTGGCTGTACAAGACATTCCAGTCAACAAACACAATACTCATCAATACCCTTGGCCGCACAAGACATTCCAGTCAACAAACACAACACTCCATACCATGGCTGTACAAGATATTCCAGTCAATAAGACACAACACTCCACATCCTTGGCCCTACAAGACATTCAGGTCAAAAAGACACAACGTCCTTATCCTTGGCCGTACAAGACAATCCAGTCAATAAAATACAGCGCTCCATATCTTTTGCTGTACAAGACATCCCACTTAACAACATAGCACTCCACATCCTTGGCCGTACAAGACATACACCAGTCAACATGACACAACACTCCATGTCCCTGGCCTCACAAAAACATCCCAGCAAGACACCACACCCCACGTTTTTGGCTAGACAAGACATCCTGGTCAACGACACCGAACACCTCACATCCACAGGCTAGACAAGACATTCCAGTCAACAAGACAACACTCTACGCCTTTAGCAGCACGAGACATCCTAGTCAAGAACAAACACTCCAAAGTCTAATATCACTCATGGTGAAAAGACGTTAAATCAAAGAATAAAACACATCCTTGGCCATAGCAGTTTTCCCTTCCCCTCTACGGCACAATCTCAAGCACCAAACCATACAAAATCCGGGAAGTCACCATTTTAGAAAATCAAAAGAAAGAAGATCACTTTTTTTTTAAAAGTGTTACACTCACACTACACGCAGAAAGATAAGTTCCTTCACGCACGTCACGGTTGAACTAGCCGGCCGTGGCATTCAAGTTGAGTATGTTGTAAAGCCCATATGGCACGCCGAAGCTCCGGTATGGCAGGTGGCCGTCCAACACGAGGTCTGACAAGCGGAATAGGCCTAAACAGCGTAGAAACACGAGCACCACACGCACACCTTCAATTGTCCACATGCCACAGGCAAGTGCCGACATCAGCATCTCAGTACCCGGACAGGGAAGAACGAGTCCCGACGGCACAACTGCAAGTGAGCGCGGTCAAACGAGGTGGGGGAAGACAGGCATGTGATTTAGTCTGTGCCAGAATCAGGCTTGCCGTCACTTTATGTTGGGCTGCCGCGGCCTACACACAGTCCATACCTCACCAGTCTCCGGGGTTGCTCGGGCTTCCTTCCAAGTGGTCCTGAAAAACAGACAACTACCACCCCCTCCCCTTCCCCCAAACCATAGACTATCTTCCTACGGACAAACACACACACTTTCTCTCTCTCTCTTTCTGTTGGCGGAGACAGCCGGTAAAAAGCTTATGTTGGAGGCCAGGAAGAGAGACCTCTTGGTCACCGCAGGGGAGGTTGCAGTAGCAACATGAAGCTAACTCTGTCTTCACGGTGCACTGAAAAAGTAGCAAGTTTCCTGCATCGTGCACACTGCACAGACACTGCTGATATTCTCACTCAAGCTGCTTCCACTTCGTTCATCCATGAACACAGCAGCCCAAGGTGTGTGTGTGTGTGTGTGTGTGTGTGTGTGTGTGTGTGTGTGTGTGGTAGTGTTGTGTGTGTGGTGTGTGTGTGTGTGTGTGTGTGTGTGTGTGTGTGTGTGTGTGTGTGTGTGTGTGTGAGAGAACATTTTTTCCAACGGTAGAGATACTAGCACACTGACAGCTTGCGTATCTGCCGATGCTTATCTATGTATATTAAAAAAGATAAGTAAGACACTGCAAAATAATTAACATTTAAAGAAAACAGACAAAAACAATAACATAAGGAAAATAATAAAGCAAGAGATTTCACACCCCCTCTCTCTCTCTCTTCCCCTCTCTCTCCTCTCTCTCTATCCCTCTGTGTGGGTGTGTAGGTGCATGTTTACGTTTGTGCGCAAGCGCGTGTGCGTGTGCATATTTGTAAAGATCATCTTAAAATCCAACCAAATGTTTAACCGCATGATTTGTCCGTTAAGCCATTTTACTAATGAAATTACAAATGTTAGTCATACATGCTGTGATCATATTAAAATGTACACAGTAACATTACTTGTATTCAAATACAGATAGAGGTGTATTCTCATAGTAGTCGATAGTATCATTGTCCACGACAAACCATACACAGGCGTTCATAATTTAGCATATAAAGGAAAGAGTAAAATACAGCACAAATGATATGGGTCAAATGAAGAGAGAGAGAGAGAGAGAGAGAGAGAGAGAGAGAGAGAGGAAAGAGAAGAGAGAGAGAGAAAGAGAGAGAGAGAGAGAGAGAGAGAGAGAGAGAGAGGAGAGAGAGAGAGAGAGAGGAGAGAGAGAGAGAGAGAGAGAGAGAGAGAGAGAGAGAGAGAGAGAGAGAGTACGCAGACAGTCGCTTCTATTATACACGTTTTTTCTTGGTACTTTTTTTTTACGAATGGGGAAGGAGGGGGAGGGGTAGAAGGGGTTAGGAGTCTCTTTGGAGGACATACACATTGGATTGCTCCCAAGACTACAGCACGCCTATCTCTTCCCCTTTTACACCCCCTCCCCCTTCAGTCACACTGATATGATGTAACAGGCGGACATACAAACCAACACAAACAATCATCCATCACACGCAAACCAGCTGAAGTCGGTTGACTCCGCCCCCCCCCCACCCCCGAAAAAAAAAAAGGAGTGAGAGGTGGGAAGTTGGTGGGATATCTTGAATTTGTAAGACAGCACAGTACGCTACGGCACCGAGTAAATGGCGTGTGTTTTTTATTTATTTATTTTTTAAATTTTTATTGTTGTGTGAGCCGCTCGGATAGCATAGATGGAGGTTTAAACAAACAGACGTCTGGGTGGCCGGGATGTCTCGAATCTCTGAAGTTCACTGCAGAATCATGTCAGTACTGGGAAAGTTGAATAGGCATCTGGGTGGCTGGAATGTCTCAGTCTGTGGTGTGTACCGTACAACCACGTCGGCATCGGGAAAGCTGAATAGAAACCGGAGTGGCTGAAATGCCTTAAATCTGTGAGTTGTGCTGTAGAGCCAAGTCAGAGTATCAGACAGGTTTCTATCTGTGACTTGTGCTATAGAACCACGTCATAGAACCAAGTCAGAGTATCAGGCAGGTTTCTATCTGCGACTTGTGCTATAGAACCACGTCATAGAACCAAGTCAGAGTATCAGACAGGTTTCTATCTGTGACTTGTGCTATAGAACCACGTCATAGAACCAAGTCAGAGTATCAGACAGGTTTCTATCTGTGACTTGTGCTATAGAACCACGTCATAGAACCAAGTCAGAGTATCAGACAGGTTTCTATCTGTAACTTGTGCTATAGAACCACGTCATAGAACCAAGTCAGAGTATCAGACAGGTTTCTATCTGTGACTTGTGCTATAGAACCACGTCATAGAACCAAGTCAGAGTATCAGACAGGTTTCTATCTGTGACTTGTGCTATAGAACCACGTCATAGAACCAAGTCAGAGTATCAGACAGGTTTCTATCTGTAACTTGTGCTATAGAACCACGTCAGAGTATCAGAAAGGTTTCACAGAAATCTAAGTGGCTGGAATGTCTCTGTCTGTGACTTGTGCTGTAGAACCATGTCAGAGTATCAGAAAAGTTTCACAGAAATTTAAGTGGCTGGAATGTCTCTGTCTGTGACTTGTGTTGTAGAACCATGTCAGAGTGTCAGGAAAGTTTCACAGAAATCTAAGTGGCTGGAATGTCTCTGTCTGTGACTTGTGCTATAGAACCACGTCAGAGTATCAGGAAAGTTTCACAGAAATTTAAGTGGCTGGAATGTCTCTGTCTGTGACTTGTGCTATAGAACCATGTCAGAGTATCAGGAAAGTTTCACAGAAATCTAAGTGGCTGGAATGTCTCTGTCTGTGACTTGTGCTATAGAACCACATCAGAGTATCAGGAAAGTTTCACAGAAATTTAAGTGGCTGGAATGTCTCTATGATTTGTGCTGTAGAACCATGTCAGAGTATCAGAAAGGTTTCACAGAAATCTAAGTGGCTGGAATGTCTCTGTGATTTGTGCTGTAAATATAATAGAAATAGCAAAAATAAAGGGGTGGAGCTTAATAGCAAGAAGACTGAAGTCATGGTGATCAGTAAAAATCATGAAATCCCCTCATGCAAAATAACAGCAAACGGCACAACCTTGAGACAGGTTGATAAGATTAAATACCTGGGAACGATCATCTCACCAAATGGCAGATGCACATCAGAAATAGCCAGAGAATCGGCCAAGCCAAAACAGCATTCGAGAAGATGACAAGCATTCTTACCAACAAATGCCTATCACTTAACATCAGGAAGAGAGTTCTTGAATGTTATATAGAACCGATAATGTTATACAGTTGTGAGGCGTGGACAGTCAACAAGCAAAGCCAGAACAAGATTGAGGCAGCCGAGATGTGGTTTCTAAGAAGAATGTTGAGAGTTCCATGGATAGCAAAGAAAACAAACGAGACAGTCTTGATGGAGGCAGACACAAGAAGATCATTCATAAGGAAGATTAGTAAAAGACAGGCAACATTTGTAGGCCATCTTATGAGGAAAGGGGAATTGGAGCACCTGGTCACAACAGGAAAGCTGGAGGGAAAGAGAGCACCAGGTAGACCCAGGGAGAAAATATTGGACGGACTTGTAGAGTGGATGAGAACGGAGAGGGTTGGAAGATGTGCTTGCGGCAACAAGGGACAGAGGCATATGGAGGGCTATGATCGCCAATGCCATGTGGCAGGGCGCTTAATGATGATGATGAGTACGCTATGACCACACAAGTCACCATTATGGGATGCTTCTTGCGTTGTGTTGGAATTTTGGCGCAGGAGAAAGCATAAACAGAACGATAAGCACGATATATGGCAAATGTCTTGTCACCAGTGACTTCATAACGTCGGAGTGGGTACAATGTTATCATCGTATGGTATGAATTCCGTTTGTCTACTTCGAATAAATCAGGGGATAGATTTATTATTTACAACAAAAGTCAGAATCACACTGTTCAGAGTTAATATGGCAAAACACACACACACACACACACACACACACGCACACACGCACGCACGCGCGCTATACACTTTAGAATGACATCTTTGCCATACATCCTGCTATGTCAGAGAAGATAGAGGAAGGCGGAGTGGGGGTGGGGTGGGGGGGGGGAGTTAACAGAAACCTGGGTGGTGAGGATGTTTTGAATTTGTACCACTTGTACACCAAAACAATCTACACAACGTTACGCGTCTGAGCCGCTCTTCTTCCCACGTGAGACAGGATGATGGATGCGTGTTCAAGAAAGACGTGTGGTGGAACGCTCCATTATGTAATATCGTTTACTGCTGAAGTGTCTTGCCGTAATGCCCCATAGGCTATAATCATTGACAGACTCCCGTCTAAACATAGAAAGACGGCTGTCTGGAAGGTCTAGAATTCGTAATACCAGTATGCTACGACCACTCAAGTCACCATTATGGGATGCTTCTTTACGTTGTGTTGGAATTTTTACGCAGCAGAAAGCACAAACAGAATGATAAACATGATACATGGCAATTGTCTTGTCACCAGTAGCTTTAGAACGTCACAGTGGGTACAATGTTATCATCATGTGGTATAAATTCCGTTTGTCCCTGTGTCTAAATCGAATAAATCAGGGGACAGATTTATTACTTTGAAAAAAAAAGTCAGTCAAAATCACACTGTTCAGAATTAATATGGAATCACACTGGTCAAAGTTAATATGGAAACACGCGAGCGAGCGCTCGTGTACACACACACACACACACACATGCGCGCGCGCACTCACACGCGCGCACACCCACCTCGCAAATATTTTTTTCAATATGTATTCATCTGTAATGTTTAATGAAGTCAGTATTTTGATATCTGTGTATATATGTGCAATACGTCAAAGCTTATGTATTACACACTCTATATCTTATAAAATACGTAATGCGCAGCGAGTCCAAATAAGTTTTGAGAACAGCGCTATATAAGAACAGTTTACCGTTATAGGCTAAAGATTATTATACTAATTACTATTACAATGTAAACAGCTATCTGTAAACTATCATCCGGAAAATGTACCATTTTCGAAGAAGACAAGTTGCTTTCGAAACTTAGCGTTCTGAATTTAGAACAACTGTTGAACATGCAGAGACCACCATTATGTACGAGACTGGTCTCATATCCTTGTTTATTTAATACAATTACAGCATAAAAATCCGTCGCTTACGTGACCAGTTTAACTCTCTGTCATTGGCCAAATTTCACGCAGCTGTCTACAGCACTCACATGATCCGCCTATGACCCGCCCTGACCAATCAGTGGTCCCCACGCTTATCGAGGGCTGAACAGTTACCATCGATCATGAAACGCGGAGGAGATTCTGTTAAATTGTCATTCAAATAAAATAAAAGGACATTCCGGTTTTTCTTACTAGTATATCACATTCTTCTAATCATGTATCTCCCAGTTCATGTCGTGTTTTAATATGCAGTGATCGGAATAGAATCTAGCGAAACACACTAAAAGAGCATGAAAAACAAGTGCAATGAACTGAAAAATGCTGTCTTCCCTAGTAAATATATACACGATCCCAATTTCATTCGGTATTTAATCAGAAGACGCCAGGCAGAGTCACCGTAAACACTGAAAGAGGACACATTTGTACGATGGAATGGATGGTGCAGTTACCGATGGAAAACTGACCACATTTTTATTTATCCTCTGGAAGTCTCTATTCTGTATTTGAACCCTTTGACTCCCGCACCCTCTCCACCAGCATCCTGCTTTGTCAACCATGCTAGCAAAGCAAACACTTAACCCTTTGAATCTCACCCTATCCAGCAGGAAGCTGGTGGATAGGATGAGGAAGCCCTGCAGGAAGCTGGTGGGTAGGGAGAGGGAGTCAAAGGGTTAAGTTTTTGCGGTTGAAAGATAGGGGCGAGAGTCAAAGGGTTGACACAACTGCTGGGAAAGCAGCGAAAGGGGAAAACAGATGTGAATCCTAGGGTTGAGGGGCATCAACGTGACAGATGTATGGGGTTAATAGTCCGCATCACACCACCTAGACTTCAACGTTTCTGACCTTCTGACTGACAGCGATAGATGGCCAACCAAACAACGGACATTCATGCCACTTTCACCCCCTCCCCCTCGCCATCTTCCCCATTAATATTAAAGGAAAGCCTCAAGA
>CM060305.1:141070291-141077791 GCA_030674185.1 Monoplex corrugatus
AGACTTCTCTGAATTAAGATTTTTGTTTAAAAATAAAAACATCCCAATGCTGTCTGCCTGTCTGTCTCTACGATGGCACAGTTTTCTCTCTTTCGCTATTGACTTCTCTGCACTCTTGTGAGTCATCTTTCCACATGCCATGCACCCCCTGTGTTCTCTCTTTTCTGGGATGCATTAAACTTTTTTTTTTCATTCAGCAAAAAACACTGCTGATGCTGAGATCTTGGAATGGCCGATAGTGTGTGCCATTAAAAGAAATATGTATATTTTGTGGGGAAAAGGAAAGGTGGAGATGGTAACCAAAGTGCTTCCTCTTCCAAACCCACCATTTTGACGAGTGAAGGGAACAGATCACGTTCTCTCCCTCTCTCTCTGTATGTCTGTCTGTCTGTCGGCCTGTCTCTTTGTCTGTCTGATCTCTTTGTCTCTGTCTGTCTCTCTCTCTAAGCTATTGGTTCTCACCTCATTCTGTCAATCGATTTCTTTCCACACAAGGAAATCACACTTCCATATTTTCATGCCCACCTCTTCCTCCCTCAAGAAAAGTCACATTCTCCCCCCCCCCTTTTCCATTACACACACACACACACACACACACACACACACACACACACACACACACACACACACACACACACACACACACACACACTCTCTCTCTCTCTCAGTTTGTTCTTGATGTCTTTTACAACTCCATTTCCCACCCAACAGTTCACCCAAAGCAAACAAACCAACAAAAACCCAAACAAACAAAACAAAACAAAACATACGCATACTAGTTTCACTCTCTCCTTTTCAAAAAGAATTAGAGCAAATCTAGCTCGACCACTCCCCCTCCCCTTCTGAACACAAACGCTATTATAATTTTCTCTTCTTTTTCTTCTCCCACTTTCTCCTCTCTTCCCTCTACCTCCCTTTCTCTTCCTTCCCTACTATTTTAACGCAAAGACTAATACCACCCCTCTCACCTATTTTTCAAGACGATGGCGAGGAAGAAGAAATGGTAGTTTCCAAACCATCACTAAACCAATACGGCCGCTATTTTTCTTTTTCTTTCTTTCCTTTTTTTTTTTTTTTAAGCGCGTGTGATGCTTCGTTCAGGTGTCTAAGCATTGCAAGCTATGAAAACAGGGGTCATTTAATTAACCCATTCACTCCCTCACCCTAACCAGCAGCTTACAACGGCTTCCCTCTTTCCCGGTCTCATTCTATCGACCAGCTTCCCGCAAGAAGCTGTTAGAAGCTGGTGGACAGGGTGAGGAACTGAAACAGTGTTAATGATGGAGCGTCTGTGACGTTGGTAGTACCGCAACAATGGCGATCATAGTGGCCATGGTGATAATAATAACAAAAATAGTGGACAAATGGATGGGATACACGGTTAGGCGTGGTCGAAAAATGACAGAGAGAGAGAGAGAGAGAGAGAGAGAGAGAGAGAGAGAGAGAGAGAGAGAGAGAGAGAGAGAGAGAGAGAGAAAGAGAGAGAGGAGAGACTCAAAGGACTTTTATGACATAGACAAACAGCCCCTAACACAATGTTAGACAGGGCTTGTGATGGGAGGGGAAAACTCAAGATAAAAAGCCCTTTCATGATAACAGATACACACAGTCGTACACACACAAAGTCTCTCTCTGTCTCTCTCCCTCACCAACACACACACCCCACACACACACACACACACACACACACACACACACACACACACACACAGTGCATTGTACACACACTCAGACTCGAACACATAACTTGACGTGCATCCAAGCCACATGCAAAAAATAGTGTCATGTTTATCACAGGCACAGTGCCAATAATGTAAGAAAATGGCAATGCACAGTAGGATGAAAATTATCATTTTTTGCACATTCCACCGCAGCAGCAGCTCGGATTTTAAAAGCTAACAAGATAAATTCTGTCAACTCTGAGAGAGAGAGAGAGAGAGAGAGAGAGAGAGAGAGAGAGAGAGAGAGGGAAGGAGAGAGAGAGAGAGATTGATTGATTGATTGATTGATTTGATTCAGTTTTACGTCAGCACCCACCTCAGGTGATATGGCCGACGGGGATAACCATCCCAGGAAAATGGGGGCAATGGGGGACTTATCTAATCCTATACTGACACCACCAGAACAACAATGATGCTAAGATGGAACAGTGAGAAGGCCAGATTTTAATGTAGCGCACCCCAGGATTCGAACCCACAACCATTAGCATGTGAATCCGACGCTCAAACCAACTGAGCTACAGAGGCCCGCGAGAGAGAGAGAGAGAGAGAGAGAGAGAGAGAGAGAGAGAGAGAGAGAGAGAGAGAGAGAGAGAGAGAGAGAGAGAGAGAGAGAATGAGAACGACAAAGGGAGAGAGAGAGAGAGAGAGAGAGAGGGGGGGGGGGGAAGAACAGAAAGGAGGAAGGGGAGGCGAGAATCAGAATTCGCAGCCGCGTTTTGCCTGTTTGCATTATTCAGCGTTTGTTGGTTGGTTGTTGTTTTTGTTGGTTGTTGCTGCTTTTATTGCTGATATCATTAATCACTGATACCGCTGCTGCTGTTGGTGCTGATACCAGGTGATGTCAGTGATAGTGGATATGACGAAAGTGTTGCTGTAGTTGTCGTTGTCGCCATGCTGTATTGTAAAAATACATCATCATTACCACTGTTATCATCCTTCTTAACAAGTTTAAACACGTACAGATCCCAAGTCTAGTTAAACACGTACAGATCCAATCTGTTTAAAATTAGTTTACAGTATTCTGAGGGTTACACGTGTACTATTGTACTGAACGTGACTGGAAAGAAAAAAAAAACTTTCGCTGTGCTGGTGTAAAACGAAAACTTCGTTGATGGTATCTGCGATAAATGTCTACCTTGTTTACTGCCAGACCTCTGGGTTGGAAACTGTATGCCCAGAACTTTCGCAGTCAAAAACCTTGTGTTCTGTACACAATATCGCTCGGCTATACAGGAACTACGAGTGACTGACAACAGACACACTGGAACAGAAAACTGAAATTACATAAATTGAATCTTGCTGGGGACAGCTTGAAACAGTGCCATGGAAATGTTATGTATTATTCATTACATGAGAGAGAGAGAGAGAGAGAGAGAGAGAGAGAGAGAGAGAGAGAGAGAGAGAGAGGAGAGAGAGAGAGAGAGAGAGAGAGAGGTTCAAACATTTTTCTAAGGCTGGGTGGTTGTTGTTGTTTTTTTGACAGATCCGTGGACTCAGGATTCTCTCTATCTCGAGTTCAATCCCAGCCCTCAACATTAAAAACTGGCCTGTTCGCTGTCCGTCTACATGTTTCCATCATTCTGGTGGAGTGAGTTTATGTTTCATAAGTTTCTATGCCTCATCACACACTCAGTGAGTCTGCCAGATAACTGTCGGCAGATAGGGGGGGGGGGGGGGTGTCCCTCTTGAACAAACATCAAACTCCAATACTGACACAGTGAACACATATTCCGGTGTTGGGCCTCCAGTCAATATACACATGTGTGCATGAAAAACAGGAGAAAAAGTTATTAAATATTTATAGAAATGTAGTAATCATTTTTTATATGAGGTTTGGCAAGGGCATGTTCTCTGATTTTAAGGGGACAGAACAACAGCTGACGGCTGGACGAGATAAAAAGAAACAAACTGTTAGTCACATATAATACATACACGTTGGTCCACGATGTCGTATGCACCACGAATCCACTCGAAGAGGAAATATATACAGAACTGATGAAACATACGAAGACACTAACACAACCAGTTTCAGTTTTCATGTGTTCTTAAGACAGCATCTCTGCGCTCGGAATAAATTACCTAATATGCATGACGCCGTAAATGTCGCGTGATGGAAAAAGGTCCAAAATAATCATGGCATAAGCCATAATAAACCTGTGCATAAACCCTACGCTTATGCAAGGTCTTGAGATCTTATCTACGAGTTTTTTGTACTAAAAGTATATTCATATGTACTACAATAATATTAATACTTCCACTTGTATAGAGCAAACAGTCCCTGACAGGGACTGCTCGCTGTACTTTACATAAAACTGAAAACTGATGTTCTGCGTATCAACCAATGTCACAGATACATGCATGAGGAAGGTGCCTACACACCCAGTGGCACAACAAACTCACACTGCCAGTCACAGACATACAGAATTCCCTCGTAAGCGTTCACTGACCTCTTTTTTTCCCTGTCACCAAAATTTAGGGGTTTACTGGTCTAATTACGCAGAGGACAAACAACCACCAACCCACCACAACCACCACCAGATGGGAGTTTAATGCTAACATGATAATTACGTAGGTTTCATCCTCACGTTCTCTCACAACCAATAATGGAATAACTCGGTTAATTCACAACTTCAATGATGAAGTCGCAGCTGCAGTGGTTATTTCAGCCTTAACGACTATTTTTGCATTGATATTACACGACGAAGTTATCAACCTCCCACAATATGTATCCCAACACAACACCAACACAAAAATCGAGTAAGTTCTTCCTACTGTGGGGACTTTAACAAAACTTCCCACCAAGATAAAGTTCTTTCTGCCACAAGACCAGCACGGGCCTCTACAACTTTACTCTTCTTTTTTCTACTATCTGAGCCTTAAAGTCTTTCCCCGACAAGAATGAGCATAAAGACTAGAGGAACTCTAATATTCCTATTACTCATTTGGAAGACATAACCGTTCCTGCCTAAAAATCCATTTATGCCATTAAAAGTCTTATAGTCTGTCAAAGAATCAAATGTGTTGCTTTAGGCTTACGGACTTTTAAGGCAATATCCGAGCTACCTCCATGTCAGTCTGGGACCTCAAACCGTTATTTCCTTTGCCCTTCCTTAGTAATATTCGAGCTGAAGTGTCCCTTTGACAAACTGTACATGAGGGCTGGAACATTATTCGACACCCAAACACGTTACCCGGCTCTTCATTTATAAGGACTGTTGTCTGGACCCTGTTAGCCACGGCAGCACAACTACCACCATTTGTACAATTTACGCCGCTAGGTCTCAATTAATCATTCCCACGCACACTCGAACACAGTTCTTACCGGGTTCTTCCTGGTGTAAGGCCTGGAATTCTCAGGGAAGTCGTCCACCTGTCCGTGCATGCAGGAGCACAGCTTGGAGATAGTGGGCATCTTGTGGCGCGACTTCTTGCGCCGCCGGCCCGTCATCACGTCGAAGCGAACCTGTTTCCACGACTCTTGAGACATCGGGGACACTCCGGGCATGCTCCTGCCACACACCAAGCCTCACCGGGCACACTGACTAACACTCACTGGCGGCTATGGGTCAAAACGATAGAAGAATAATTCGAGCGAAACACCCTCACAAACCGAGTTTTTTTCTTCTTCTTCCTGGAAGACGTTTGTCCACAAGGCTATCCCGAGTTCCTGGAAGACGTTTGTCAAGTAGAACGAATCCGAAATCACTTCTGAAAGGCAGTCAGAGTTGTCACATTTTTCCCCTCCCGTTGCCAGATAGGCAGGCCCGATGGCAACACACATTAATTTCACTTGGTCAGTTAAACCGGTTTAACAGAGTTTGTTAAACATTTTGTTTTCCGAAATCGGTGAAAAACCGAGTTAAGAGCGGAGTTTGTTTCCACTGTGGCCTGAAGGTATATGAACAATACCGGAGCACAACTGACTCGTCATCACCAGGAAGACAATCTTGATGTGTTGGTGGTGAAAAGGACGAGGGGGGAATAGGGTATGGGTGGGGGTATGATTTGGCTCCTCCACTGTGTACATTTCCCGTTACCAAAGTAACACCCAGAAGAAATGCACACGCACTGATGAGAAAAGCACAGGTTTTCCTCAGTTCTCTTGTCACATTTCGTCTCCTTCATCTGACGGCTCTCGCCAACTGCCAACTTGGCAAACACCAACACTGTTCTCTTCACATCTACAGCTCAGAGAATTTTGTTATATCCTCTGCTCGTTCTTTGCATAGATCTATCTACCTACTGACTGCACGACGAGGCGGGTCAGGTCAGCCCACACAACACTACTCATTTTACACCCCCTACACTGACTGCACACCGCTTGTCTGTGGATTCCTCTACACACACCCTACCATTGTAACCTACCACAGCTTACGAGCAATCAGAACCAAACACTGTTCCAGTTTGTTTAACCAAATGACGATGCCAGTCACGTCAGCTGCTTTGCCGCAGCTGCCAAACTGAAAGAGGAAACAAGAAACCTCCCAGAAAAAAAAATTACTAGCCTTTGTAGCTTTAACGCCTGACAAAAAAACGACAGCACAGGTGAAACGCACAATCACTGACCACAAGAAGATAAGATTCAGGGAAGAGGAAAGGGTGTGTGTGTGTGTAGGGGGATGGGGTGTCTAGCTTACAAACTGACCATTACTGCAGTACGCAATTGAGCGGTTGGTTTTGTTTAGTCCTTTGAGAGCTGCGAGAGAATCAAACCTCCTTTCTTCAACGCAGACAGTGTGCTGAAAAAGGTATAACCTATGGCAGCCTGGGGAAAGAATCCATCATTATGTAAGCTTATTACTTATCCGCGCTCCACAGGAGATGGGAGCTGTGAATCACCGAAGTAAGCTGCTACTCGTTTGAAAACAACAACAAAACAAACAAACCGTAAAATGCTAAGGAGAAGAAGAATGTGGGCTGAAAACAGAACACAAAAGCCTCTATCTATCTGTCTGTCTGTCTCTTTATCTGTCTGTCTATCTATCTATCTATTTATCTATCTGTCTGTCTGTCTGTCTGTCTGTCTTGTCTATCTATCTATCTGTCTGTCTGACTATCTACCAATCTACCTATCTGTCTATATCTACCTATCTACCTACCTACCCATCTCTCTCGTCTACTCACCTACTTATTTATTTCACAGTATTGCCAAAAAGTTTATCTTTCATATGTACGTATACATTGTTTTCCATTTCAAGGTATACCAACAAACACATCAACTGTTCCTTCCATTTCGAAGTATTCCACGAAGTTTACCTTTCCAATTGAAAGAGCACCAACAACTCCAACAAGGACTTTCACTTCTCACAGAAAAACCGTAACGAGCCCGACTGACAAACTACTGTCAGCATGCTGCACGATCAAAATACTGTCTTCCACCAACAAACTTCTCATTCAGACAAGAGTCCTTCTTTCCTCGCCGCCGCCTCCAGAACGTGTGAAACTGTTATTACAAACCATCTCTTTTGTAACTGGAGACAGGGGAGCCTCCAGGGTTTTCTTCAGAATTCCCTTCTACAAAGACCTGGTTGTTATGTGCCCGTACTGATGACGCTGATTTGGGCGTACCGGTACGCTTCTTTCTAGTTGTCTGGGGCCTTGGAATGTTCCTCAGAACTCTGTACAGATCTCTCTTTCTTTCTGTGGCCAAGACTGTTCATCAAGAAAAAAAAGAATGTTTGTACACAAAAGTCTTGGGGGTGGGGTGGGGTGGGGGTGTGGGGGGATGGCTGTTTTGACAAGCAGGTTATGTCAGCCTGCAAGCAGGGGGGGCACACAT
>CM060305.1:141080291-141107791 GCA_030674185.1 Monoplex corrugatus
CACACACACACACAAACACCATCACACTCATAGGTCTTTGATGAGAGAAATATATATGCTGAATTTAATGACGGTCTGCAATATATCGCTGCTAACAATTGTTACACACTATACATACACACACACGTGTGCACGCAGGCGTGTGCGCGGGCGCGCGCGCACACACAACAACACAACACAACACAATACAACACACACACATACACACACACACCGCAGGTCGACATGTTCCGATCTCTCCTTACTTACAACGAAAATTGAAACAGACAGCTGCTCTCAGAATTCTCAATTGGTGTTTGCCATGGAGGGCAGTTTCCGCTCGGTTAATCCAAATATGTTCCACCCTGTTTGTCCACACTTTACAGCAAACCACACACAACATTTTTGCATACATACCAGTACTCTCCATGCCAGTACTCTCAAGTAACCTTCCGCATATCCAAAATGTTTGAACTGCCAATCTCTAAAACGATAAAGTCGTCAGTATTTTGAATTAGCTATATCTAAAACGTTAAAATGGCCGATACTTTCAATTAACCTCTCTATACCCACAACGTTAAAATAGTCAATACTCTAAATTATATTTAAAATAGCCAATATTCTTAATCAGCTATGTCCAAAACGTTAGAATAGTCAATATTCTAAATCATCAGCATTCAAAACGTTAAATCAGCCAATACTCTTAATCCTTTATATCCAAAACATTAGAATAGTCAATACTATAAATAATCTACATTCAAAACGTTAAAATAGCCAATATTCTTAATCAGCTATATCCAAAAGGTTAGAATAGTCAATATTCTAAATCATCAGTATTCAAAACGTTAAAATAGCCAATACTCTTAATCGTTTATATCCAAAACATTAGAATAGTCAATACTATAAATAATCTACATTCAAAACGTTAAAATAGCCAATATTCTTAATCAGCTATATCCAAAAGGTTAGAATAGTCAATATTCTAAATCATCAGCATTCAAAACGTTAAAATAGCCAAGAATCTTAATTATTTACATCCAAAACGTTAGAATAGTTGTTCTAAATAATAATAATTATAATAATTACAATATTTATATAGCGCAAAATCTTGATAAAATCAAATCTAAGCGCTGAAGCAGACACACACGCAAGCACGCACGCACGCACGCACGCACACACACGCACGCACACACACACACACACACACACACACACACACACACACACACACACACACGCATGGCTATAGATCTAAATGGGGAGAAAGAATAAAAGCAATAAAAGCAAGAATAAAACCAATGGAAAATTATAGAGAGCATAGCATATACAATTATATATTATAACCATGTGATTCCCTCCGAGCGGAGACAGGCTGCAGAGGGGGGGGGGGGGGGGGGTTGAGTGAGGTTAGGATTTTATGCGGAGGAGAAAAGGTGAGTTTTGAAAGCGGACTTGAAGTAGACAAAAGTAGGTTGCTGACGGACTGAGAGAGGAAGTTTGTTCCAGGAGAGTGGACCAGAAACAGAGAAGGCTCGTGGACCATAGGTATTGAGCTTAGTGCGTGGAAAGCGAAAAGTCAGAGGATCGGAGGCAGAGCGGAGGGTACGTGAGGGAACATAGATCTCAAGTAGGCTTGACAGGTAATCGGGGGCTGCGTTATTGAGGCTTTTGTAGCACATGGTGTCTAGTTTGTACTGTATGCGCTTTGATACAGGGAGCCAGTGAAGTTGTGCCAGGAGAGGAGATATGTGGTCAGCTTTTTTCTTTTTGAGTACAAGGCGTGCAGCATTGTTTTGAATGCGCTGTAGGATGTGAATGGTGGAGGCAGGAAGACCAGACAGGAGTGAATTGCAATAGTCAATGCGAGACATTATGAAGGAGAGAACGAGTTTTGCAGTTGTTTCGACAGAGAGATACTTCCTGATCAGCCTTATACGATGGAGATGATAGTAGCAGGATCTGGCAGTTTGAGAAACAAAGTTGTTCATGGAGAGGGTAGAGTCAATGCAGACACCAAGGTTTTTAGCTGAATCAGAAATTGGGACTGATGTGTTACATAATGGGAGAGAAAGAGGAGGCAGCTGAGAAAGTTTCTGACGGGTGCCAATGAGGATAGCTTCTGTTTTGTCGTCGTTAAGCTGAAGTCTATTGTGTGTCATCCAGTTCTTAATGTCCGAGTAACACTCAGTGGTGCGAGTCAACAGGCGCTGTATATTATCAGGTGAGTCACTGTCTTGAAGTTGGGTGTCATCAGCATAGAAGTGGTGTTTTATAGAATGGGAGTTGATGATGGTGGACAGGGGGGAGGTGTAAAGAGTGAAAAGAACAGGGCCAAGGACAGATCCTTGTGGAACACCACAGGTCAGGTATGCAGGTTGAGAGTAAGTGCCATTGATGAGAACGGTTTGTTTTCTGTTCGATAGGTATGAAGTGAACCAAGACAGAGCAATGTCAGAGATGCCAAAAGTATGATGAAGTCTAGAAAGGAGAATACCATGATCAATGGTATCAAAGGCTGCAGACAGATCAAGGAGTGTGAGGAGAGAGACTTTGCCAGTATCAGTTGCAAGGAGGAGATTGTTGAGAATGTGTAGTAGGGCAGTTTCAGTGCTATGGCACTGGCGGTAGGCTGACTGGAAAGGATTGAGGAGATTGTTGGCAGACAGGTGAGAGTTCAGCTGGTTGAGGACGACTTTTTCAAGGAGTTTTGACAAGAAAGAGAGATTAGAGATAGGCCGGTAATTTTTCAGTTCATTTGGATCTAAATTGTGTTTCTTGAGGAGAGGGTGAACAATAGCAGACTTGAAAGAATCAGGGACAGTTCCAGTTTGAAGAGAAGTGTTGATGATGTCAGTGATGAATGGGAGGAGAGTAGGGAGACAGTCGGCGTAGAGAGAACCTGGAAGAGGATCCAGCTCGCAGGTTTTGAACGACATGGATCTGATTGTGTTGAGAATTTCTTCTTGTGAGACTGGGTTAAAAGTAGTGAGAGGTGTGCCAGAGAAGGAAGGGTCAGGTGGGCATGGTTAAACCAGCCAATACTCTTAATCATCTATAGCCAAAACGTCAGAATAGTCAATATTCTAAATTATCTACATTCCAAACGTTAAGACAGTCAATACTCAAAATCATCTATATCCAAACAGTTAAAATCGCCATTCTCTAACAAACGTCACCAATACTCTAGGCAACAATCTATGTCCAAAACATGAAAATTACCCACGCTCTAAATAATTTCACCTACGTCCAAAATGTTTAAAATCGTCAATACTTTAAGTTGCCCCACCTATGCCCAAAACGTTAAAATCACCAATACCCTACGTAACTTCATCTATGCCCACAAGTGTGTGCAAGAAATTCACGATCCAGGATTCTTCGCAGTACATGGTACTTTACTGAAAAATTGACAAGAGCACGTAGACATGTTATAAAAAGCAACAAGACGCACATCCAAATTTTGGAGTTAAAAAACAAACAAACAAACAAGATGCACACTGAAATTTCACTTTAAAAAGCAACGAGATTGTCTTTTCTCTTTTCCAATCCAAAACAAGCTCAAGCACACACTTGCGAATATATCGAAGACTGGAGGTCACATACACGTTCTTTTCACTCTACCAGCATGCCTGGAACCCACGTCAGACCGTTTAAAGCCTACCCAACAGTCTGAAAAAAACCCGCCTCCTTCCCCTTCCTCCACCAACCTCCAACCTGAGCTTAACATTATCCAGGCCTCTTACAGAAATGACACCTACTGGACAGCGCTGCATGTTGCCGTCGGTCTGACCACAACGATGACTACAGATGCACGCTGCACATCATTAATTTGAGACTACGTTCATGTGTGTAACGCTCATAGTTCCCGTCACTAACTTGTCGGTCAGTCAGTACAGGTATTAATGGAGTGCTGATCAATACAGGAATATGCTTTTGATCAACATGTGTACGAATGACTGCTGCCAATTGATAGATAATCATGGGAATGAACCTAACATAAAGTCCTCACACACTAGTCAATACGAATGAACCTCATGCATATCCTAACACACCTGTCAATTTTCTTCCTTGTAGAAGAATACGGATTTTCATTCGAAAGTCATGAACTCCTCTTGAACAAAATCAAAACCCCAAATTCCTCTTGAATAAAATCCAAACTCCAAATTAAACTCAAATTTCTCTAGATACATTTCAAAACTGACTCGCTGAAAAGCCATCCGAACTTAGTAATCAATAGAGCCTGCACTGCTTCCAACAACACATAAACTTCAGTCCCTTACGGAAGGAATTATTACTAACCATGACGGAGCATTTATATCCGATCATCCTTCTGTGTGATCTGGCACCAAATATGTGCTCTTGTCAATTTAGTCATCTGACACAGGAAGTGTGCCCCTGTCAATTCATCTTTTCATGTCTTACTGTACTGGTTCTGGCTGTCGTAGAAGTAGAGTTCCCGCCTTCCAATCTGAAGGCATCGAGTTCCAATTTGACTTTAAATAAAATTTGTGCAAGTGGCTTCCAATCCACTGGCAGTGAATGAGTACCTGACTCTGCTTAGGGCTGGGGAAGATACAGCAGCGAGACAGACGAGGTGTGCATCGTCTTCATGATGCTAGCTCCGAGAAAAGCTGATGTCGCGACCACATCACTCCCCTACGACCTCAGTGTTATAGAACATGCCTTACTGTTTACCTTGTTTCTAAAGATCACATACGCAACAGTAACGGAAACACGACGCTCTCGTCCTCGCAAGCCTACTTGCTGATTCGGATAAAACAAAGATGACGTCTGTCATCATCTCGCATAGGGTGTGCATGCATTGGCAAGTAATCTTTGACTTTATCACCCTATCCACCAGCTTCCTGCATAACCTTTGACTTTCTCACCCAGCCCCAGATTCCTCCATAACTCTTCGCCTCCCTAATACTAACCATCAGCTTCTTGCATAATCCTTGGACTCCTTCATCCTAGCCACCAGCTTCCTGCATAAATGTTCGACTCCCTCACCCTAGCCACCAGCTTCTTGCATAGCCTTTCGACTACCTCATCCTATCCACCATTTATTTTTTTGGTATAACTCTTCGACCTCCTCACCCTAGCCATCAGCGTCCACCAGCGGAAGACGATGCAAACAGTGAGGGAGTCAAAAGATTCACAACTGACAGAGAAGAAAGGAAGTTTACATAACGTTACAGCCTGACAAGTCCTACGCCTCCCTGAAGCATGCCTGGAATGAGCCGTTATTTATTTCCTGAACTTTACTTGATGTTACTGGCGAAAAATACGAGAACGGGCACTGGAAAAAGCAGGGTGGTGGTGGGCAGTAGTAGTAGTGCACATTTTTTGTCTTTACATTACTTCCTCGGATCTGCATTTCACTTTCAGAATTATGGGAAGCTAAGTTTTCTCATTAAGTTACAAATACGTTCAAGTTTGTTCTTTTTGATATCTACTTTTCTTCCAGCAAGTTTACACACACACACACACACACACACACACACACACACACACACACACACACACACACACACACACCACACACATAAATAACATGGTCCAGATCAAGACTGCCCCCTTAAAGAAAATGAAACAAGGAAACTGTTAAGTGTATACAAAGTAGAGCCATTACGGACGACCTTCGATGGTGTACAAACCATGGGGACTCGTTCATTATCACCTCAGAGTCTTATACATCATAGCAGCCTACCCTGCCCAGTGACAGCGGCAGACAATAGAAAAGCCAATGAAATACGTGTCCCCGTAGACAGGGACAGGCATCGCTCACACGTTGGGATAATAAGGTCGCTCCGATTCGCGCAGTGGCGTTTGCGAACATACACAGCTAAGTAGGGGCTTACTGTTTCTGCGTCACTCAGCCAGCTTAAATTCGAAACTACATTATTAGAAAAACAAGATGACAAAATGGACTTGAACTAATTTTTGAACAAATCTTATCATTAACAAAACAAACAAACAAACGAAAACAGATGGGGGTGGAGGTGGGGTGGGGGGCATAAGATCAGACTGAAACAGAAAATGAAAGTGTGAAAAATCGAGCTGCCTTCCTGGTCCATTCACAAACACACAGACAGAAGCAAACAATACCAACATTAGTAAAATATTATTTACCAAGCAACAGTCTTTAACTTGAGTGAAAGTTTTTCGAGGTATAATAGCATTAATCCGACAAAACAAATAGGAATCAACGTTGAGGTGACACAGACCACGGGGTTGCTAAGCTGCCAATCTATCTTATTATTTGTATCTACGGATTCCCGCCACATAAGGACACAGGGCAGTTGTCAATAATGGTTGTTTCGCACAGAAGGCCATAGAGATGAGAAGTGAATTGAGCGTTGTCATTCAGCCACAGGCGCAGTCATAGTTTCTGAGCAAACGGCAAAAAGAGCGAATCGCCCACCGAGGAGGCTCGCCATTACGGATTATCATTCCCCATTATACAGTATGTGTGCAGGACCGGGTTGGCAGGAATACTTTGTTGTACACACCACTCCACCACCACCCCTCCCTCCTCGTTTTTCTACTTAGTGAAACGAAGGAAGCTTTTTTGTTTGTTTGTTTTTATTTTTGTGTGTTAGTGCTACACCAGTTTCTGCACCGCTCCTGAGTCACTACCCCCACGCCGCTCATTTCGGCTCTCCAACACACCTCCAAAACATACGAAACCGAGGTCAACATGAAAGAAGGCCGTGAATGACCACAGAATCCGAACAATCTGTCATGCTATGACGCTGAAAATGTGGCTAATAGTGATGATACTGTGGAGTTCCATTTCGGATTTACACTGCGTGGCAAGACCGTACTCAACGCTTGCTTCATACTATGTACTGGCGTTAACCTGACCTCAGAGACACATACATCGGTGTTCGGAAATTTGATTTTGAGTAACAGCCTCAATCATGCATCTGTAAAAAGAATGACACTCGACCGTGTAGTTCCAATTTCCCAATAAGCCACACAGCACACTCAACTCAGGACAGAAGCCGGCCAAGGCCCAAAGATTCTGCACTAGTTTTTGAACTGATGAGTTTGAGAACACCTACCAGTCCATGGAGATGAAGGAGATCCAGTCCCAACCATCGGTTTAGTAATGTTTGCATGAATTCTTCAAATCAACCAACACTCGGTGAAATACAATTAGACAGTTCACTGCACAGTCAACACATGGTCAAGGCTGGATTACCCTACAATAATACTACTAACACAATGCCAACTGTGAACAGAGCACGGTCCCATTATTCACACCCTAACTATACGGTTGGTGGATGCCATCAATACGACAGCTTATCAGATCTTTCTGCATTCTGTTGTTTCACTGAAGATGCCTTCGACCCTAAGATTTTTCTCCATTCATTTTCACATGATCATCTTATTCTTCCCTTTCTCGTTCCTTTATCATTGTACTGATACCGTTTTTGATGTCTGTCTTTGGAAGGCCAAAACTACATCTTTACGATCTCTGACTCCGTTTTTGCTCGGTCTGTCTTTGGAAGGCCGACTCTACTACATCTTTACAAACAATCTCTTTCCCTCTTCTTTTTCGTATCAGCGATCGATAATTATTCAAACAAGTCTGTCTGAATGTCTACGTGAAACAATCTAAATCATCACTGGTCTTTCGTTTTTCCTTGATCGTCTTCACAATGAACCCCAAAATTTTATTGATTCCACGGTTTTTCTGTTTTACAAGCGTTAGTGGCTAAATCGACACTTAAAAAGAAATTACTAGTCTTCCTCACTCCTCTCCTTCGTGTCAACGAACGGTAATCATACGACGAAACAATGAACTAGCTGGGGTCCAAACTAACGCGTATTGTTGTTCTCTGCGTCTCTGACATGGACCACAAACATCAATTTTTGATGTACACACTAAAACACTTTTCTATTTGGATGTTACTTTCTGATGCATATTAATCAAAACGGATATTCGACCATTTTTTTTCTTCACCAACACAGCAACGAAAGAGAAATTAACAGATTCTTTTCTCCCACCCCGACTCCCCACCCCCGTCCAAAAGTGCACAGGACCCGGGGTCTTGAGGTTCTACAAGGTGACAGATAAACACACGTGCTATACACACAGGTCGTGCCGTCACCACATTCATTCTCTCCCAACCCTGTTATGCACACTCATCATCCTCCCGGACAGCTGTCCCACCGGCACAGCTGTGTCAATGCTGCCATCACCATTATCAACATAGATCATACATACAGCCGCACGTGGACATGCTTATACATTGTGTGCAAGTAATAACACTATATGATAGCGAGCAGGAATCCTTGACATGAGTAAAGCTGGTCGGTTTCTATAAACCAATACGCTGACGATCTGTTTCTTTGAATCAATACATCGTAAAACCGATTCTTCTCTTTTTTTTTACACTCATGTACTGAAAAACAGCTGTTTCTTTTTCTGAACTGATACATCGTATAACTGTTACGTTTATTTATAACTGATCATTTTTTGACTGATATATCGCAAAACAGATCTGTTTCTTTCGACTAAAATTCTTAAAACTTGCTTTCTACTTATCATCATCATCATTGTTATTATTATCATTATTATTATCATTATCATTATTTTCATTATTATTATCGTTTATTATTATTATTATTATATAGTAGTAGTAGTAGTAGTTTGAAAGAATCATCATCATCATCATCAGGTGCCTTGCCGCATGGCGTTGGTGATTATGGACTTCCATCTGTCTCTCTCTCTTGTTGCCTCAAGCATCTCTTCTACCCTCCTTGTCCCCAGCCACTCTGCAAGTCCGTCCAGCATCTTCTCCCTGGGTCTACCCAGTGCTCTCTTTCCCTCCAGCTTTCCCGTTGTGACCAGGTGCTCCAATTCCCCCTTCCTCATAAAATGGCCTATAAATGTTGCCTGTCTTTTCCTAATCTTCCCAATGAATGATCTACTTGTGTCTGTCTCCATCAAGACTGTCTCGTTTGTTTTCTTTGCTGTCCATGAACTCTCAACATTCTTCTTAGAAATCACATCTCGGCTGCCTCAATCTTGTTCTGGCTTTGCTTGTTGATTGTCCACGCCTCACAACCGTACAACAGTATTGGTTCTATATAACATTCAAGAACTCTCTTCCTGATGTTAATTGATAGGCATTTGTTGGTAAGAATGCTTTTCATCTTCTTGAATGTTGTTTTGGCTTGGCCGATTCTGCCGGCTATTTCTGATGAGCATCTGCCGTCTGGTGAAATGATCGTTCCCAGGTATTTAAAACTATCAATCTGTCTCACGGTTGTGCCGTTTGCTATTATTTTGCATGAGGGGATTTCATGTTTTTTACTGATCACCATGACTTCAGTCTTCCTGCTGTTTAGTTCCAACCTCTTACCTTTGCTTTCTATTTCAAGTAAATTCACAAGGTTTTGTAGGTCTCTTTCACTTTCTACAATTAGCACGGTGTCATCTTGTGTATCGAATGTTGTTTATCATTTTTCCTCCAACCTTTAATCCAGGGTCTTCCTCTAGGTTTCTCATGATGTTTTCGCTGTAAAGAGAAAACAGATCTAGTGACAAAACACAACCCTGTCTGACTCCTCTTCTGATGTTGTGGAAAGAGCTTATATCGTTCCTTATTCTCATTGCAGCTGTTTGTTCCCAATACATATTTCTGATTATTCGTAGATCTTTTCCATCAATATTGAGTCTTTCTAGTTGGTTGATCAATTCTTCATGTCTTATGAAAGGATACACAGTAAAATCGGTGTTTCTCTGACCTCAACCCTTTGACTCCTGCACCTTGTCCATTAACTGCAAAAACTAAACCCTCTGACTCCCTCTCCCAGTCCACCAGCTTCCAGCAGGAATGCAGGAAGCTGGTGGATTGGGTGAGGAAGTCAAAAGGTTAAGTTTTTGCTTTGCTAGCACGGTTGACAATGCAGGATGCTGATGGACAGGATGCGGGAGTCAAAAGGTTAAAACCGTTGTCCTTCAACATTTTTGCGAATTGACACAAAGTTAGCCTCTAACAAACCTGACGCTTTCTTACACTGAATTAAATTAAACACCATCGCTACCATACTACTTGTTAGCTGTGACGCCAAGAGCACATAAGACTCCATTCTTTCAAAACGCACAGAATTGTAGCGATTCTCCTTTTCTGAAATGCACAGGCTGCAAGGATTTCCCTCTTCAAAATGCATAGAACTGATGGGGTTCTCCTCTCTAAAAAATGTACAAGACTACGATGGATTCCTTCTCCGTAAATTTACAGGACTGTAGAGGCTTTCACTTCCCAAAACACAAGAGTGCTGCTTTGCTTCCATTCTCTCGCAGAATCGCAGGACTCGAAAGTTCCCTCCCAAAAATGAAGGGTAAAAAAAAACTTGTATACTTTCCCTGTCCCAAAATGCACAAGACTTTTAGGTTTCCTATTTCATATACAGGTGTAACTTCTCTAAAAATGCACAGAACTCAAGAGGTAACCCTTCCCTCTCTCACAGTACACACATGATTGCAGAATAAACACTCTACCTGGCCAGTGGAGATGAACAGATAATGCAGAAGAAGTTTGTTTAGACAGAGCTGATGATTGTGTTTGTAGTCAGTAGCCTGGCATGCGTCAAAGCAAGAGGCGAACAACTACAAGCGGCAAGTAGGTACAAGTTTTTAACAAAGACGGCTAGGCCTGCTACCCATAACCTTGACAGGTAATACGGACAGAGAAGTGCAAAGTAACAGAAGTGAGTTCCGCCATTAGTGGTTGTCAATCTTGCAATTAGCCCAGCAGCGGGCAAAGAAAGCTGTGAACAGCTACAGACAGAAGAAGAAGGAGGTCTGGACAAGTGACTACCAGTCGTGTAGTAAGTAGTCAGCCTGTCAGGCAGCAAAGGAAGACGGTAAACATCGACACCATATTATATTGCAGGTAGAAGCACTTGTTGTTGTAGGTTTGTTGACAGAGTAATTGCTGCGCTTTCAGTCAACAGACTTGGCAGGCTGTGAGAAGAAAGGAGGTGAACGGCAGGCAAGAGCCAGGGGGAGCAGGTATAAAGAACAATAGCCGAGGCTGGAGACCAGTTCGCTGCCGATCAGAATCAATACGCTCTCCCGTCCTGAACACTCTCAGCCTCCACTCTACTCTCGACAGCTTCTCAGCACCTGCTGACACCACGGATAAAAAGAACTGGAACGCGCACTTCACGGTCTACAACAAGGCAGCGGTGAGAGGTTGGACACTCAACCACTATGAAGAGACTTCCAAGAATAACATCCAACAACCAACTCAGCAAATAACAAAACAAAACAACAAAAAAGCTGCAAATAAACAAAGGAAAAAAAACTCCACCACCACACACACAAAACTAACCAAACACAACAATAACCAAAAACACACAACAACCAAAAACAAACAAAACAAAAACAAAACACCACTCTGTTTAGAAGGCGTATGCACAATAGACATTCCGAAACTAAGAGATCAGACAACAACCAAAAAAACAAAACAAAAAAAAGGCCACACATGGTGATAAGATCTCATGCCCCTTCACAGCTTATAGCCTGCGGGTGTGTCAGAGGGAGGACAGGAGGAACGGTGGGGTGAGTCATGAGACAATAGGTGGCACCGTCCTACCTCAGACAGACGGGAGGCGTGCTATAATGTCACCGCATGGGGGTATCTTGGCCCGCCCAGTTGCGCTGCATCACGAAGACCAGGCTATCATTATATCCACCTTCTTGTTTACATTAAACTTTGTTTATATATAAATAATATACATTCCGTTGTTTACTTGTTTATTTCCATTCTTTGTGTGTGTATGTGTTTGTGTTTTCCCCCTCTATTCCCTCATACTTTATTGTGTTAATGAAAAACCGCATATTATGCACCATTTATTTAAAATAAATATGTTAGTTCGCCCTTTAATTTAAATATATATTGATATTTTTCTGGTATTCATGCAAGTTTTAAAATTAAATCTCCTTTGTTTCTTCTTCTGTATCGTTTTATTTCAACATTTGCTCTTTTTGACTAGCGTACACCTTCGATCATCAGCATGTTTTTTTCGCACTTCGCCAGAAACTTTTCTTCGCCTTTCTGTATTTCACAACAGCTACTATAAGGAAGTGCTAGGGGGTGGAGGCAGTGCATCAACTTTCGTATAACCAGGCACGCCTTATCCACTCTCTCACTGCTCTTCAAAAGTTGATACAGTTTTTTAATGTTTGTTTTGCGCATGTTTCTCATATATAGAATTATACATTTCTACACGTAAAAACAAACATCCCCACAAACAAACAAAAACATACAAGCAAAACAAAAAAACAAACACACACACACAGACACACACGCGCACACACACACCATATACACACACACAACACACACACATACACACACCCACACACACACAACACAACACAACACAGCACACACACACGCACACACACACACACACGCTCTCTCTCTCTCTCTCTCAAAAACAAAACATTGCGTCTGTTACGACCTATAGTTTAAGCGGTTTTCGATATTCTCCCGCTTATTAAAACACAGATTTACAAGCTTATTTCCTAAGCCGTGTTCCAAATGCATTGCACACTCCCTTGTTGCTAATAATTAGGCAGTATTTTCCTGTTTTCATCCTTCTTATCACTTGTAAAATGCTCTCTCGTTTCATATAACTGACATGATATTGGTTTGGATGTTGTGTTTGTTATAAATTATGCGCAATGAACTGAACCCATTTTCTTGTTTCTCATTCTGCAAGGATACTTGGTTTCTTTTCATGACTTGTGCACAATGTCATTCACATGCATTCTTCTTACGGTTCATGCACAATATGCAAAATACCATCTTTTTCTTTGCATGTTAAAGTATGCTCGTTCCCATTTTCTCTGCAATAAATAATCGAGTGACAAGAACGACTGATTACTATTGAAGACCTGTGTTTAAAAAAAATAAAATAATATAAACCGTTAGATCGAAGACGGAAGCTAAGCAAAGATGGAAGATCTTTGAGCTCGGCTGCAACAAATTCTGGAAGAAAAGCATTTTTTCCCTTGAAAACAGCATCCATGTCGACTTGAGGCAAGAGCAGACATTTCGAAATATGAAGATGATCCAATCTATTGCCACGCAGATTTACCACATCTGCTATTAGCGAGAGATTGTCAAACAACCCCAGACCTAACACGTATCCAGGTAAGGAGGGCTGGTTTCGCTGTCTGGAAGACAACGCGGTTTTCACAGCACGCCACTTACAGGAAGGAGATAGCGCAGAAGAAAAGGCAGTGTCACGACTTTTATCACACAACATCGATGCCTGGCCCCCTTCTGTGGTGCCTTCACTACACACACACTCACACACACAGCTGCTTCAACCTGTTCGATGTGGACGGCATGATTACAGAGTTATCACCACTTAATGTTATCTACTATTGCTGACCACCGAGAGTGACCGCCGTAGTGATGACCACATCTTGCCGCAAATCAGCGGCAATGGTGGAATCAACCACCAGTCAGCCTGTCTGTGTGTGTTCCTGTCCACCAGCAGGTAAGAGAAGAGGGTTTGTGCCTTGTCAGACCACTATCGACGTGACCGTCGCCTGCACCGGCTTACGCTGTGTGTCCCGGTCGATCACCTGTTCTTCTCAGGCCTCCATCTGAACATCCCCACCCCCTCCTCTCCTCTCCTTCGTCTGCCATCTCCTCTCTGTGTCACTCTTCCCACAGGTATAGGGAATACAGGTGTACAAAAGTGATCGGGGTCTAGATAAGCTATTTATTGCAAACACAACGTAAACTATTAGTACATCATTCAGATGCTATGTCAGTCTATTTCATCAATTGCTTCTGCGTTCAGGAAAAAAAACGACTTAGTTCTCCCAAGCCACTCAGACAAAAGAGCAACTTAGAACCACAATTCTCGACAACCAACATTAACCCTTTGTGTGACAAGGCGATGAAACGTGTCATGCCAAACGGCTCATTGCAAACGAAGCCAGTGAAAGTTACGGATCAAATTTCCCTCGTCTCAAATCATTTCGATTAGAAAAGAATGCAAACCACACTTTACAACCATAAGTAATTTCTAAACTAAGAACTCAAGCATCGAAGGTGGTGTACACATCAGGACTGAGCGTAAGGTTGGGATACCCAAATGTGCGAGTTACAGTCACAGGGTGCGCTACACTGAACCGATATCACTGCCCACCAGTTATTATTGCTATGCTGGCATTACGGTTGTGTGTAGACTAACACTAACAGTAAGCAAGTCTCCCTGAGGTTTAACGGTTACAGTTAGAGGTACCAGACCTGAAGGCGCTTTCTGACGAACCATGGGACCATGCAATACAACGCAAATATCTCCACGGTCATCGGCATCAGACAAAAATGGAGTTTGCCCACTAAGGTCCATTCAGAGTGGAGCAGTCCACACTCCAATGCCTAAACAGGGCAACCGGCAGAAACTGCCAGCCATGACCTGACCATGTACACATCGAACGAATGTAAAAGAAGACAAACCTACTCTCCCATCACACTCCAACCCACAGGTATAAATAAATAAACACACACACACACACACACACACACACACACACACACACACACACACACACACACACACACACACACACACACACACACACGTACGTGTATTGTCGCTGCTTAGAGGACAAAAGAAACTACAAAACGGGCCCTAATTGCTGTGCTGGGACGTACACATGAATTAACAGCAGCAGCAGCAGCACCACTACCACCACCACCAACAACAACGACGACGACGACGACAACAACAACGACAACAACAACAACACACACACACACACACACACACACGAGAGCACGCACTCTAACAGGCGTTCCTCCGTTACACATGTAACAATGTTCCTCCTGTTAAAGTTACAGAAGGAAAAGACTAAAACCGGCCGGCCAACCAACCAACCAACCAACCAACCAACCAACCAGCCAGCCAACCAACCAACCAACCAACCAACCAAATAAAAAAGGAGAGTTTAAGTTAGCACGAAGAAAATCAAGTCCTTTCATCAATGGACTTGCTATGGATGGATAAAGAACACTACTCCGTACGTGTCTGCCAAACTTGTCCTTACAGCACTTGCAGCTCAACATGTATCACCCCTGACTGAATACGCTGAACGCTGAACGTCAGGACTTTCTCTCATACATCAGGCTGAAATAGGAAGCTAGCAGGTAGACAAACAGTTGATTCACTTGTGCTCACGTCATGAAATATGAAGCAGCTAGACAAACAGTTGATTCACTTGTGCTCACATGTCATATACGATCAAACTTGAGATAACTTTACGTCTGCTTTGGCTACAGCCAGGGCAATAATAATATGCTCGTACAATACAAAAAAGCACACGAAGGTGTGTGCTGTGATACAATGTCGGCGGCATACGACAAGTTCCATGACAATAATCGCATAACTTTGAATCAAATGGCGAAAAGATCGGTTTTGTGCATTAACAACAGGAAACAGCCGGAGTCATTTTAAATCATGAAATACACACGTGCGCACACGCACATATATACACACACAATCCCGCTACTTTCTCTATCTGTCTCTCCCTCTCTCTTACTCTTTCTCTCTCTCTCTCTCTCTCTCTCTCTCTCTCTCTCATAAGGACCAGTATCACAAATCATAATACGCTATACAATCCAATCATTTTCACTTTTCAGTTTTTCAAGACAGCGACTCCGTGCTGGGATAAAATTCCACATGCACCATCGTCACAAATGCTATGTGACGGAAATCAGTGGCCTTTATACGAGTGCTACGACGCATTTCAAAAATCTATTTTCATACGGTAAAACGTTTTAAGTGCATAGGGCCAACATCGTGCTAGAAAACCAGTTCAAAGCTTTATCTAAATGCTATGCATACTGCGCATTTAGATTTTTCCCACTCTCTTGTGCGTAAAATACAGGGAAAATAATCAATAATGCGACAAAATCCAACTTGTGTTTCACACAAGCAGAACGACAGAGCATTACATGTTGATTTTATATTCCATAATAAACACATTGTACACAAAACAATGAAATACACAAAATATTGTTATCTATTTGTATAGGAGCGTACGTTTCCGACATGACTGTATACAGTTAAGAGAACAGAACAGAACAGAGACAAGAGGGAAGAGAGCAAATACTGAGCTGCATAGCTCACAGACGTAGACATAACTCTCTGTACAGCATCTCACAGACATGAATCTCTCCGTATAGCATCTCACAGACATAACTCTGTACAGTATCTCACAGACATGAATCTCTCTGTAAAGCATTTCACAGACATGACTCTCTGTACAGCATCTCACAGACATGAATCTCTCTCTACAGCATCTCACACACATAATAATAATAATAATAATAATAATAATAATAATGGGTACTTTTTGAGCACACTATCTAGACAAACTGCTCAAGGTGCTTCACAAATCGATGCTAGATCTATACACAATTGTAGCACATTACGTGGACATAGACATGGCATTGTAGACAAAAAGAAACATGACATGAGCAATAACATACAAAATAGTATTGCATTACAAAATCGACACAAACACTCTAGTCATTAGACAACAGAGGGTAGCAAACCGATACAAAATACCGTGTTTAACATGCGCACATACGTCAGCATCCTATACACACAAGCACATAAAATACATTCCCACTTACTTACACACATTCTAAGTACGGTCACTAACAGACTAAGCAATGTCCAAGTTTTCCACTCACACAATATACACGCACGTGCACACAGCTACATTTATCCCCCCCTCCTCCCCCCCACATACACACTGACATGCATGCACACACTCGCTTATGCACATGTGATAGTGACTCACAGACATGTCTTCTGTTAAGTCGTATCCGAGCTCTTCGAGAAGAGATGTGACTTTAGACCAGATTTGAAAGAGACGAGGGAGTCAGAGTGACGAAGGCTGCCAGGGAGTTTGTTCCATATTTTGGGACCTTGGAAAGAGAAGGACCTTTCACCATAAGTCTTAGTTCTTGCAGATGGTATCGTGAGAAGTCGAGTGTCAGAAGAGGAACGCAGTTGGCGGGATGGAGTATACACTGGGAGTAGTTCTGTCTGTACAGTAACTCACAGACATGAATCTCTCTCTACAGCATCTCACAGACATGAATCTCTCTCTACAGCATCTCACAGACATGAATCTCTCTGTACAGTAACTCACAGACATGAATCTCTCTCTACAGCATCTCACAGACATAACTTTTTCTGTCCAGCATCTCACAGACATGAATCTCTCTCTACAGCATCTCACAGACATAAATCTCTCTGTACAGCATCTCACAGACATGAATCTCTCTGTACAGCATCTCACAGACATGAATCTCTCTCTACAGCATCTCACAGACATGAATCTCTCTGTACAGTAACTCACAGACATGAATCTCTCTCTACAGCATCTCACAGACATGAATCTCTCTCTACAGCATCTCACAGACATAACTCTCTGTACAGTAACTCACAGACATGAATCTCTCTCTACAGCATCTCACAGACATAACTCTCTGTACAGTAACTCACAGACATGAATCTCTCTCTACAGCATCTCACAGACATGAATCTCTCTTTACAGCATCTCACAGACATAACTCTCTGTACAGTAACTCACAGACATGAATCTCTCTCTACAGCATCTCACAGACATAACTTTTTCTGTACAGCATCTCACAGATATGAATCTCTCTCTATAGCATCTCACAAGTCATAAATCTCGCTGTAATGCCCACAGACATGAATCTCTCTGTATAACACACATGCATGAACCTCTGTACATATGTATATATGGCTCAAAGACATAAATCTCCACAGTGCACAAACATGAATCTCTGTATAGCCCACAGACATGAATCTGTATAGCCAACAGACATGAATCTCTGTATAGTGCACAAACGTGAATCTGTATAGCCCACATAAATGAATCTGTATAGCCCACATACACGATTCTCTCTGTATAGTCTACATACATGAATCTCTTTGTACAGCCCACATACATAAATCTCTGTATAGTCCACATACATGAATCTCTTTGTACAGCCCACATACATAAATCTCTGTATAGTCTACATACATGAATCTCTTTGTACAGCCCACATACATAAATCTCTGTATAGTCCATAGACATGAATCTCTTTGTACAGCCCACATACATAAATCTCTGTACAGCCCACATACATAAATCTCTGTATAGTCTACATACATGAATCTCTTTGTACAGCCCACATACATAAATCTCTGTATAGTCCACATACATGAATCTCTTTGTACAGCCCACATACATAAATCTCTGTATAGTCTACATACATGAATCTCTTTGTACAGCCACATACATAAATCTCTGTATAGTCCATAGACATGAATCTCTTTGTACAGCCCACATACATAAATCTCTGTACAGCCCACATACATAAATCTCTGTATAGCCCACATACATAAATCTCTGTATAGTCCACATACATAAATCTCTGTATAGTCCACATACATAAATCTCTGTATAGCCCACATACATAAATCTGTATAGTCCACATACATAAATCTCTGTATAGCCCACATACATAAATCTCTGTATAGTCCACATACATAAATCTCTGTATAGCCCACATACATAAATCTCTGTATAGCCCACATACATAAATCTGTATAGTCCACATACATAAATCTCTGTATAGCCCACATACATAAATCTCTGTATAGCCCACATACATAAATCTCTGTATAGCCCACATACATAAATCTCTGTACAGCCCACATACATGAATCCCTCTCAAAGTTCAGAAACATAAATCTTTCAGAATAGCACACAGACATGAATCTCCGTATAGTGCACAGACAATAATCTCTTTCCATGTCTTTGTATAGCTCACAGACATGAATCTCTCTCCGTGTCTCTGCATAGCTCACAGACATGAATCTTTCTCCGTGTCTCTGCACAGCTCACAGACATGACTCTCTCTGTCTCCATGTCTCTGTATAGCTCACAGACATGAATCTCTTTCCATCGCCCACAGACACGAACTTCTCTCTCCGTGTCTCTGCCATAGCCCTATTACTGTATTACCCTTACCCTCAAGTACAGTGGCAACAGACAGGCAGGCCCTCCAGCCCAGACAAAGGAGGGAATACAATCTAAGCAAGTATGATGGAGCCGTGAAGCAATGGCCACAAAGACGACATGGGGCAGACAACGACTGCAACAGCTGGAACCGTTTCCACCATCCGTCAAGCCACGACTGACCGACACACCACGCAACCGCTGGACCGGGCACACGCCAAAGATTTTCGAGTTCGAATCTGGAATGAGCTACATCATACAAGCCTTCTTACTGCTCATCTTTAACGTGGTGTGGTTTGAATGGTTGGGTGTGTGAATGGTTGTACGACGCTGTTGCGGTTTGGGGAAGGCAAAGCAGAGGAGGGACTTGCATTAAATCCACCCTACAAAGCAAACGAAACTGGAGAAAATGACTGAAAATAACTGATATGAAACCATAAAATGTATGTGTATATGACACTTTATGATTTCAACATTGTCTCCAGCTCAACGAAAACAGGAAAGTTGTGCTGCTGTTTTTGTCTTAGCTGTTGTGTGAGTGTTTCTTTGTTGTCATTCGTATAAGCTTGCTTCCCAAAAAGGCCAGTTAGCCGAAAATTTGAAAATGAACATGTGTTCTCACTCTTTCGTGTGTTTCTGGTTTCTGATAATTTGAACGCCGGCACTTACTTGAGATCAGATTTCCGAAGAAACCTAATTAAAAAATGTTGAGGTTTTTACAGCTTTAGGGTTACATGACGGAGATTATCTAGCTATCTATCTAATCTGTCTATAGCTTATCTATGTATCTAGGTAATCTATCTATATGCTATCTGTCTATCCATCTATCTACTTATCTTTGTACCCTGTATCTATCAATTTATCAATCTATCTACTATCTAACGTATCTATCGTTCTACTTATGTGCATACCAACCTCTCTCTTTACACACACACACACACACACACACACACACACACACACACACACACACACACCACATATATATATATATATATATACATATATATATATATATACACGCAGAGAGAAAGAGAGAGAGAGAGAGAGAGAGAGAGAGAGAATGTGCACACACACAGACACACATATATATATATATATATATATATATATATATATATATATACATACATACATACATACATACATACATACATACATACATACATACAACTACATACATACATACATACATACATAAATACGCACACATGCCTATTTGAATCCAACACTTCATCTGTGTAGCATTTTGAAACATTCTGGCAACTGCAAAACAATGAAATAACGTGTAAAGGATTTCCCCATAACCCTAGGGTGGGACAGAGACTGTCTTTATTCGATTTTAGGGTATGGGACGATGATTACCTTAATCTTTGCGAGCTGATTTCCTGGGGAATCGAACGTCTCGCGTTTACATCAAAGGGATCACGTAACAGAAGACCGGAGGCATTTTAGGGAAAGAAACAGATGAGCACATTGTCAAGCGGAAACAAAGGAAAAAATTACTCAAAATCTGCAAAGAGACAAGTGTCTGTGTAATACTGGAAACCGCCTCTCATCCTTCTTCTTCTCTCTGGCTTATCCCTGCTGGCCATGTATCTAAGCTAAAACCTAATCAGCCTTCATCAGCACTGAAGGCTACCAAAGTCGCTGTGCCTGATGATCGAGTGACGAAAACTAACATGTAATCAAACCTTCACTAAAACAACCAGCCAGATTATAACATTAGAGACAGACTCAAAAACGAACAAAAGACAAAGGTTGCCGTTAGATGCTTTCGTGAGTGTCAAAGGAACATCAGGAGAGTTATACTAGTTATGCTGATACTGGCTAGATAAAATATTAGGAATAGTCAGTATCGTCAGAGTTATATCAATATCGAGTATTTAGAAATGGGCGGACTCCTTCCGATTCTTCTACACATAAGAGATTTCATGACACCTGAAAAACTTGAAGATTTCCTCAGATCCCTACGGTCACAAATATGTTAATATGTGTAATATATCATAAATAACAAATATATCATAAATAACAATCTTCATCGAGTTACACTAATAGCAAACAACAACACCAGTTAAAACAATCTGAATCGCCCATTCCGCCATCGCCACCTCCCCTAAGAGGCTCCCTGAGCACTATTTCCCTTCCTCATCACACACAGAATACCACTGCTACTTCAAAACTTCGAAGGTTTGCACACTGGTATTAGCAGGGCAGGCTCAACTATTATCTCCAGTTATGTGTCTGAGTGAGTGGATGAGTTAGGGAGTGAGTGGGCGATCGCGCGCGTATGTGGGTGTACGCTGGGAGGGTAAACAATAACACGTTTCAGTTTCCATTTCAAGCATTGTGGTGTATTGGTGCAATGTGTTTCCAGTACATTACGGCCATGCTAACCAGTCACTTTTCGAACGCAATATTTGAAAAATGGTTGAAACATGTCATGAAAAATATACATACACACAAACGTTATTACGTTATCACACTTTAACGGTTCCTTTGGACAGACTGTCCAAAATGTTCAATGATTTTAAATAGCACGCTGATAACAAAAGTACTGTATTACTGGGGGGGGGGGGGAGAATGTTCTCTGCTAAACATCGTAATAAGGGCAAATTAGCATTTTCAACGTAATTCATTTTGAAAAATTAAGTAATCTTCAACAGAATTCATTTTTGAAAAATGAAGTCAGTAAAATTTAAAAGATCACACGCCCTAACACTTAATACCAACACCTGATCCATTTCCATCCTGTATTCAATACAGATGTACCCATACATTTCCGGCAATTGTTCATGAATTTTGTATCCCTTTTCTTGGGACTTTTCCATTTACTACATGCTAGGAATGTTACCAACCACTGGCAATTTTCACTCACTTACATGCATCGTAAGAGCTCTAAATACGCTATTTGATAACTAATACCTGCTAATCTTGCACCTAACCTTTGACATCAAGATCTGACAATTCTGCAAATAACGTCTGACATACATGGCAAATTTCCACACACAAGTGCGATAATCAAATGATTAAGATGTCAGACTTTCAGTCAGAAAGCCTGGGTTCAATCCTGCCTGGGTACATCCTGCCTGGTGGTAAAGGAAGGAGATTTTTCCCATCTTCCAGGTCAACGTGCATACAGACCTGCTTGAGCACCTAAACCCTCTTCGTGTGTCATTTACATGTAACTGAGATTGCTCCAAGTTTAGACTGATATAATACTAGTAATAAAAAATATAGACTAGGTAAAACGTAGACTAGGTATGGCCTCAGAACCTGGCCAGCTTATGGGTATATACGCAGGCTTAAGGCTTGTGCCATGATCATCATGCACATGGCATCTGTGACGTTAGTGCATATGGAATTCATTCCGAGCGCGGCGACATCATTCTGAGAAACTGAAACTGAGATTGAAACGTCTGTATATCCAAACAGAATTGTCAAATATGTACATCAAAGATCCTGTAAGTAATATCAGTATCTGGTGGCTTACGGAAACACGTAAACATCCCAGCATGCACGCCCACCGAAGATAGAGTAAGCAGACGTGTCCAGCTACATATCGCCTGCACAGTATGGGCAAAAGACAACGTGCAGGCGTATAAGCATCGGAAAAAATCTGGAACGCTAAAACCTGAACCAAACCAAACCATACCAAACCAAACCAAATCAAAACACCAGAAACGTAACGTATGCTGCTCAGCGTTACTGTTACTTAATTTTACTGTACTTCTATTGTATTTGAGCTACATTTTACCTCAACCTACACACTGCAACTTCCTTTCACCACTGTACCTTTACTGAAGACTGACCACTGTGCCTTTATCTGAAGACTGACCACTGTGCCTTTAGCTGAAGACTGACCAATGTGCCTTTACCTGAAGACTGACCACTGTGCCTTTACCTGAAGACTGTCCACTGTGCTTTTACCTGAAGATTGACCACTGTGCCATTACCTGAAGACTGACCATTGTAACTTTACCTGAAGACTGACCACTGTGCTTTTACCTGAAGACTGACCATTGTGCTTTTACCTGAAGACTGACCACTGTGCCTTTACCTGAAGACTGACCATTGTAACTTTACCTGAAGACTGACCACTGTGCTTTTACCTGAAGACTGACCATTGTGCTTTTACCTGAAGACTGACCGCTGTGCCTTTACCTGAAGACTGACCACTGTGCCTTTACCTAAAGACTGACCATTGTGCCTTTACCTGACGACTGACCACTGTGCTTTTACCTGAAGACTGCCCATTGTGCTTTTACCTGAAGACTGACCACTGTGCCTTTACCTGAAGATTGACCACTGTGCCTTTACCTGAAGACTGACCATTGTGCTTTTACCTGAAGACTGACCACTGTGCCTTTACCTGAAGACTGACCACTGTGCCTTTACCTAAAGATTGACCACTGTGCCTTTACCTGACGACTGACCACTGTGCTTTTACCTGAAGACTGCCCATTGTGCTTTTACCTGAAGACTGATCACTGTACGTTTACTTGAAGACTGTCCACTGTGCCTTTACCTGAAGACTGACAACTGTGTTTTTACTTGAAGACTGACCACTGTGCCTTTACCTGAAGACTGACCACTGTGCCTTTACCTGAAGACTGTCCACTGTGTCTTTACCTGAAGACTGATCACTGTGCCTTTACCTGAAGACTAACCATTGTACCTTAACCTGAAGACTGACCACTGTACCTTCACTTGAAGACTGACCACTGTGCCTTTATCTGAAGACTGACCAATGTGCCTTTACCTGAAGACTAACCATTGTATCTTAACCTGAAGACTGACCACTGTACCTTCACCTGAAGACTGACCACTGTGCCTTTACCTGAAGACTGACCACTGTGCTTTTACCTGAAGATTTACCACTGTGCCTTTACCTGAAGACTGACCACTGCGCCTTTACCTGATGACTGACCACTGTGCCTTTACCCGAAGACTGACCAATGTACCTTAACCTGAAGACTGACCACTGTGTCTTTACCTGAAGACTGACCACTGTGCTTTTACCTGAAGACTGACCACTGTGCCTTTACCTGAAGACTTACCACTGTGCCTTTACCTGAAGACTGTGCCTTTACTTGATGACTGACCACTGTGCTTTTACCTGAAGACTGACCACTGTGCTTTACCTGAAGATTGACCACTGTGCCTTTACCTGAAGACTGACCACTGTGCTTTACCTGAAGACTGACCACTGTACATTTACTTGAACACTGACCACTGTGCTTTTACCTGAAGATTGACCACTGTACCTTTACCTGAAGATTGACCACTGTGCCCTTACCTGAAGACTGACCACTGTGCCCTATCTGAAGACTGACCACCGTGCCTCTACTTGATGACTGACCACTGTGCTTTTACCTGAAGACTGACAACTGTGCCTTTACCTGAAGACTGACCACTACGCTTTTACATGAAGACTGACCACTTACCTGAAGACTGACCACTGTGACTTTCCCGATGACCATGTATAATGAACCGTATCGGGACATTCTGCATCAAACAATAGTATCGACATCACTTTCCTTCCCCCCAAAAGATTGTCTCCTTCCATCTGACCACTTTGCACAGGCATAATTTGAAAATGCAGCTTATTCAGTACTTCCAGGCAGTCTCTATCTCTAGTTGCAGTACAGTGTAGTGTAGTGTAGTGTAGTGTAGTGTAGTGTAGTGTAGTGTAGTGCAGTGTACTACTGTAGTGTAGTGCCCTGCAGTGTAATGTAGTGCAGTGTAGTGTAGTGTAGTGTAGTGTAGTGCAGTGTACTGTAGTGTACTGTAGTGTAGTGTAGTGTAGTGTAGTGTAGTGTAGTGTAGTGTAGTGTAGTGTAGTGTAGTACCTTGTAATACTGGATCACTTCCCACAAAACACCCTATCTATACCAGATCGTTTCCCTCACAAGTGTACCTTTACCTATCATGACGGCACAGCACCTACGCGATACTGCAACCTCACCTGACCGTTTTCCATCAAAACATTCCACTATCATCACCTGCAGATTTCCCACACAAGAACATCATGATCGCCACCAATCCACAGCAAGGAACCATTCATTACCTGTACAGGCAACACGGAACACCAGAAGGGAACCCAACCCACAACAGCGACAGCAACAACAAACAAGCCCCCCCCCCCCCCTTACCAAAGTATCATCCTCCAAGAAACTGGGCTTAAAACCCAACACAGATGGCCACCACCGTCGTTTGCCCTTCAAGACCCGCCACGATTCAACATCAGCCACTTCCAGCACCACCATCTCCACCACCATCTCCGAAGTTCCAATCTGTGCCTGATAGGGCAGATGGAGATCAGTGCTGCCTTGTGCACACCAGCCAGCTCTTGCTGGCCGAGTTGTCTTCAATTGGAAGTCTACATAGCGTCCAAAATAGCCCCCTGCGATCAATGCGGCGCGGGTTTCAAGACGACACGGCGACTGGCAAACGGTGTTGCAAAATTGGGAAGAAAAATCAATGAGCAAGTCAGACGAGCGGCGAGCTCTACATTTCTTATTACGTACCCGCCGTTTCTTCTAAGTCTCCTTGGTCAGCCATCCAACCTGCCGTTACTCTCCGCTACAGCCTGCCGATCGGCTGGTGGTTGTAGTGGTGGCGGTGGTGGATGAGGTGTATATTTTTTTTGGTCAGATATCGATTATCGGTAATACTGTCTGGGTATCAATCGGCTTGACATTTGTCATTAGGGTTGGACAATGGTCTGGTGAGTGTTGGATACTAAGGACAATGGCTAATGGTCATGGACATAACACGTTTACACTTGATGAAAACTGTGTGTGTGTGTGTGTGTGTGTGTGTGTGTGTGTGTGTGTGTGTGTGTGTGTGTGTGTTGTGTGTGTGTGTGTGTGTGTGTGTGTGTGAGAGAGAGAGAGAGAGAGAGAGAGAGAGAGTGTGTGTGTGTGTATGTGTGTGTGTGTGTGAGAGAGAGTGTGTGTGTATGTGTGTGAGAGAGAGATGAGTGAGTGAGTGAGTGTGTGTGTGTGTGTGTGTGTGTGTGTGTGTGTGTGTGTGTGTGTGTGTGTGTGTGTGTGTGTGTGTGTGTGTGTGTGTGTTGGTTATTGGTTTAATGTCTTGTCACTTAAGTGATTTCAGACAAAAAGGAAGGGGAAAAAAATGTGTGTGTGTGTGTGTGTGTGTGTGTGTGTGTGTGTGTGTGTGTGTGTGTGTGTGTGTGTGTGTGTGTGTGTGTGTGTGTGTGTGTGTGTGTACGTGTGTGTGTGTGTGTGTGTGTGTGTGTGTGTGTGTGTGTGTGTGTGTGGTGTGTGTGGATTAGCTGGGTGTGTGCAGGCACGCCAGCAAGCACATGAGCGCACTTGCATGATTGCAAACGTGCGTGTGCATGTGTTATGACACTGAGTGCATGCCCACACATATGAAACCCGTTTTGTGTGGTGAGCACGAACAACCAGGAGGAGACGACAGTGAGCAAACATGAAACTTCAGGTGGGCGACAGACGGCTGTCAAAGTAGACAGGTAAAACAACCTTTTCACTGGCATTGTGGGGTGTTACCAGGTAAGTGGTAAAATCAACTGTACAGTTCAACCAATTAAAGGTGCTATCCCTCTCTTCTCTTGCCAATAAAAGACGCTTTACCCAGTGTTATCGTCAGCTGTAAAGATGCAACCAGGTTACAGACACACACACACACACACACACACACACACACACACACACACACACACACACACACACACACACACACACACACACGTGTATATAATATATACACTAAGTCATGAACACCACTCTCTACTATACAGCATCTGATGCCAGAAAAACGGCGAAAGGTTTGTGGGCTCTTGAATCATGTCAACGATAACTTTTCTACGTAGCGAGTGACTCACCTAAGGATAAAAACATTTGGGCGATAACAGAAACCTCAAACCTGTTTCTTTTTCTTCACCACGCCCCGAAAGGACTTCTGGATTTTTGTTAGGAGTGATGTTACTGACTATAAACCTCACCTCATTAAAACAGTATCTTGGTCCTCCCCACACTAAGACAGTTCTTACCGCCCAGCCCCCACATTCGTAATGAACACCACTCTGTCAAGATTTTCTCACCAGTTTACCACCGAAATGCCAGTATCTCAAGCTCTTGAATCTCTAAAATTACAAAGAAGATCAGAAGTGATAATATAAATTAGCCACTTGATTTAAATTCTACCACTGACAGGCACTGATATTACTCTGTGTTGGATACCATCTCACGGTTCTTTTTATTATATGGTTGACAGGGCTACCAAACGGGAGGCCGAGACTAGTAATGGTTCACCAAAATCATATAATACACAGCTTCCATTTCTTCAAATGAATGTTATACTGGTGAACACCTATGTTTGGAAGCAGTTCCAAGTCAACCAGAAGAAAAAGTGATAATAATAACAAAATTTTGAATTT
>CM060305.1:141112791-141132791 GCA_030674185.1 Monoplex corrugatus
ACACGCAGGTGTTTCCATGTCCATTCATGTCGATCTTGATCAATGGAGATAAACTACGACGTGATGCCAAATGCCTCCGGCGACTGATAATTACAAAATAAATAAATAAATAATAAATAAATAAATAAATAAATAAATAAATAAATAAATAAATAAATAAATAAATAAATAAATAAAGACAGCAACAGACAAAACACGACAGAGGTCATTGTAGTTGTATTTGTATGTCATTTTTTTTTCTTTTTTTGTTGTTGTCACTATTCGGGATTTTCCACGTTAAATTCCGGGGTGCAAGTCGCCGCAGTGCAGCTCCACCAATATTATTGTTTTTTTGTTTCCCTGCATGGTGGTATTCTGTTTACCTACGGAGGTGGATTTTTTTTTCTCTCTTTAATTTTACCAGGGACGATTTTTTGGTCACTGTGGGATCTTTAACATACGCTAAGTGCGAGCTGCACATGGTACTTCAGTTTATCGTCACATCCAAAATACTAGCACCTAGAACACCATTTAAGATCTAGTGAAGGAGGGAGAAGGTTACCTGTCCTATCGGTGATTCGCATCAGGGCTTCCGGCGTCTCAGATAACACAGACACACACACACACACACACAGACACGCGCGCGCGCGCGCACACGCACACACACGTGAGAGAGCAGGTGAATACACTGAAAGCTAACATAAATCCAACGAAAGCGTAACCTGCACGATTGATAAACACCTCCGAACCGTGCGTGTTTCAAAGTTAACGATCAACCCAGACCTAACCGGAGAGGATGCCAGGTTCGACAGGTGATTTACTCAAATACTGAAAAACATGCAGCATGATTCTCACTACTTTTCTAGATCCCTGAACTTTCAGTACCCTCCTCAGTTTTCAACGAAACATCTGCAATTCTGATGAACACCGAAAAGAGGCTGAACCAGCTTCAAATTGTATATTAAGGGGACCTTAAAAAGCTCAAGGCACTAACAGCCGAAAACATTAATCAGCTGATTGAGACTTTCATCTATCCACGAACACACTCTCCGTATCTTTTGAGGAGAAGAGTGGCAGAATGGTTCAGACGTTTGCCTGCCAATAACCAAACTCGAGGTTCCAGGGTTCGCTTCCTGTACACGCCTCGACTTTTCTCCTCAATTTGATCGGAAAATCGAACTGAACGACTAGTCCTTCGAAAGGGGACGAAAAATGAGTGGGAACAGTGTGCCTGCCGGCTGCGTACGTTAAAGACCCCACGGCAGTTGAAAATCGTGAGGAGTAGGGCATTGCCCGGCCACCTTGGTAAAAAACATTGGAGAAATAGGTTGATTTCCCAGGCCCCACCACTTGAAGACCAATTAGCCTTCTTGCCTTTCTTAAGTCTTGGTAAAACAAAATGTGAATATGAATACGATTTTGAAGCGAAGGAGAGGGGATGGGCGCCGCCCTCATAATGCTGGCCCCAAGAAAAACTGAGGCCTCTGTCACCTCGCTCCCCTTCCACCTCAGGGTTATGGAACTACATGTATCTAGGTAGGACCTCAGGACCTGGCCAGCTACTGGGGTTTATACGCAGGCTTAACGCTTGTGCCGTGATCATTCTGAATTTTCTCCATCGCATGGCACCTGTGTCGATAGTGCATATGGAATTCATTCCGAGCGCGGAGACGTCATCTTGAGAAATTGAAACTGAAATCTCCGCATCCGCCCCACATCTGCCTTTTCGGGCAGTTGCCCTATAGTGAAGCAAGTGACTTAATGAAGTCATCACTGTTTCCAATTCAGCATTTGCACGTACCATCACGCATATGAACATACAAAATAAGGTTTTAAATATCTACATGCTCCTGTATATTTAAAAATACAACTGATGACGATGACATATGAAAAAGGGTACGGGGGGAGAGAGAGAGAGAGAGAGAGAGAGAGAGAGAGAGAGAGAGAGAGAGAGAGAGAGAGAGAGAGAGAGAGAGAGAGAGAGAGAGAGAGAGAGAGAGAGAGAGAGAGAATCAAGAAGCATTTTAACAGTTACTAGCAAAAACGCCCGACACATAAAGTTACAGAAACGTTTGACGTTCATTAACTTGGTGCCACACAACACACAAAACATCTACGGCGTAAATTTGTACAGAATGAAGTCTGCAAGAATGATCAGATGGACAGACGTGATGAACACACTTGGGGGCTAATGCAAAAAAAGTGTCGATGATTGAACAATCAGAGACTGGGAGGGGCGAGAAAGAGAGTGGGACGATGAATGGGGACGGAGAGAGGAGGAGGAGGGGAGAGAGAGAGGGAGGGAGGGAGGGAGAGAGAGAGGGAGAGAGAGAGAGAGAAAGACATACAGACAGACAGACAGACAGACAGAGGGGGGGGGGGGGGAACGGGGACACATGAAAACAACTATTACTCAAGGATGGTAGCAGTAGATCTCACTAGACCTGTCTTACAACTAAATCTTGAGAGAGAGAGAGAGAGAGAGAGAGAGGAGAGAGAGAGAGAGAGAGAGAGAGAGAGAGAGGGCAGACAGAGAGAGAGATGACGGATAGGGGGGGGGGGGGGCAGGGGCGGAATGAAAGGGTTAATGTTGTGTGCCACCAACTTATTGATTTCTGCCTTCTCTTTCATCCCTTTCTCCCTTTTTGGCTGCCTCCCAAAACTAGAGCTGATGGATTTATTTAGAAATGATCTCTCTCTCTCCCCCTCCCTCTCGTTCTCTCTCTCTCCTCCTCCTGCCTCTAAACGTTGATGATTATAACCAATGTTCTTTAAGAGTCTGACAAACTTTCTGATAAAGCACGACCGACCATCTGAGTCATGAATCCCTTGGAATGGGATTTTGACAAAATACGATAGCTGAAACAACGACAGAAATACAACTGCATCAACAAATTCACGAAATTTGTTACATTACATTACAGTACGGGGTTGGGGTGCGGTACATCTTTAGCTCTGGTAAGCCTGTGAACCTGTAAAACCATTTACCCTTTAGAAACTGAAGCAAAAAATTATCGGAAGACGGAGCACGAGTGCAGAAGCGGCAAGGAAGTTGAAAAATTGTCCCACACGCAATTCTCCATGTAATGAAATGCATCTGTACGTGAAAGGTGCACGAACAAGTGCAGGTAGGTAATTCACAGTGTTAATCTTGACAGACAAGCTAACAACAAACACGCCAGGTGATAAGTAAACCTAACGTTCTTCGGTCACTGGTGAATTTATGGAAGACAAGAGTGTCGTGTCCTCTGTAATTATTATACAAACCTATATGCATTGTTTCTTCTTTCGTTTGCCTTCTACATAACGATACTACATCTGGCAATGAATCTGGCTATTTTTTTTTTTCACCTTCTGCCAGCTGTCATGTTGACACAGAAATGATGCTCAACTCTGAGGGAACTCTGATATAGATGATCGTGGAGACATCTGTGGTGAGAAGGCGCCTGCAGGCCCGGTGCTTATGACTACAACCCTTTCTCTGAGCTGAGATTGCGTATCGAAAGTGTTTGTGTGGCGGACGTTGCTATTGACTACGGTGCACGTTACCGACTGACATTATTCCGAGTTGATTTTTGTGTGTGTCAGACTTTACCAAATGGCACTGTTCTGACTCAAAGTTCTATTTTGTGTACGCCGAATGTCACCGACTGACATTATTCCGATTGAAAGTTGTAATTTTTTTCTGTTTCTTTCTTAGAGTCCAGGTTTGTTTGTACGTTTGTTTGTTTGTTTGTTTGTCAGTTAACTGTCCGCCATTTTTCAGCTTATTCATAACACCAGCTTACCTGTAACGGAAAAAACCCCATTCAACACCAATAAAGATAACCAAGTGACTTTTCAATGACGTTAAAGTAACTGAAACTAAAAGGACTAAATTATACGGAAATAGGTAACACTTCAATCCTATTTTCTAGACGCTTACAGATAATACGTCTCTCACTCCTCTCCTCAAAAGATTCCCCTAAATACCGACACAGGTGTAGTAGCCTGCCACCTCTTACTACGATTAGGACTCTGGCAGATAACGTGGACTCCCATGAACGTCAACCAGTTAAATGCTCCACGTTACCTACCGTTGGGATCACAGACAAACGGAACCCTGTTCTTTTGCGTGAGTCAATCCAAACAGTCTGCAAAGCTGAACAGTAACTAACATTTTACTGCTGACACAAGAGCAACGAACTCCAGCTCTGTGCGCACGTGTGTAGAGGGCTAAAAAAAAAAAAAAAAAAAAAAAAAAAGCCACATGCTTCCTTTCCTGCAGTTTGAGAGGTTCTCTTTTTTTTTTTCAATTTTCTTAGCCCAGGTAACCAGTTTACTTAGTTACAATTCCATATGCGCTCCGCCCAGCTCTGCAAGCAATTCTCTGGCAGGCTCATTGAGTCTGGGCAAAATTTAATGCGCTGGTAAGGTACTGAAATGTGTAGGGGTGGGGGTGGTGAGTAAGGGAACTAGAAAACGATAAGCTGATACCACAACCACAATGATTTGGTCAATAAGATGGACAACGAACAGGCCAGTTTTTATGTTGTGGCTGCGACTGAACTCAAGGAATCAGATCTGAAATCCATGGCTCTGTCGAAATAACAAACCAGCCTACGAAGGCTATTTCTGAAGTGTGTTGATTTACCCAGTATGCGACCTTTCGATTTTTTCCCGGGACCTTCATCATAAATATGCATTCACAAAATTCAGCTGAACGGGTTTGAGGGGATGATTTCCTAAACTGAAATTCCCCAAAACTGTAGGAGAGGTGGTAGTGGTGGGTGTCACAAGGTCCTTCTATGGTGAGGATACGAGGATACAGGGATAACGTCCCCACTAAGAACTTGAGGGAAGGGAAGACGGCAAGCTGTTAATACAAACTTTAATAATGTCACTGCTCGGTGGGTAAGTCTTTACGGTGATCAGAGTTAATGTAAACAAGCAAATAAACAAACACTCAAATAAATATGACAGATACATAAATACGCATAATCAGTGAATACAGTCACACAAGACAAGTCAAACAATAATGAAACTACCAAAACAACTTATCTACATGTACAGCATAATCATACATACTAAGTGGAGTGGGGGTGGTAGTACTTGAACGTACAGATTCGTTTCACGCTGGCACACCCGTACCCGTACTTAATTATTGAGTTAGTCGATGACAAATTCCACATAAACTAAATCTACATTTAAAGGTTGGGTAAGAAGCTTCAATTGTACAGGGGCTGGCCGACAGACGTGCATCTGACTAAAATCCTCCACTTCTCGCACATTATCGCATGATACCCAGGTAATGTACCATTAATCAACTCGTTCACCAATTTGATAGCCACTGCAGGTTTAACGTCAAGCATTCACTACAAAGGTGATATTATCGCACGATATCCAGGCAATGTACCATTAATCAACTCGTTAATCAGTTTGACAGCCACTGCAGGTTTAACATCTCGCGTTCGCTACATAGGTGATCTCAACAGCGTCACTCAATAAATGGAGGTAACAAACGATAAGGGAAGTAACTTTGTCATGACAGAGAAAAAGACCATAACCGTTAAAGGATGCACATTAATTAACGTTGTTTGTTGGGGCCTCACGTAGGAGCCAATTGTGATACATGATTCATCTACAAGCAGCTGACGGTTTCATGTTGTGTACAATTTTAGCATGTCTTTATTTTATTGCCAGAATTTTGTTCATAAGAGGGGAAAAAACAACAGGAAATTATACCAGCAAAGACTGAATTCAAAATGCCGTAAACGGTAGCTCCAAAACGAAAGAGCGAGGATCCACTATCATCAGGCATTTAGCTGGCTGGGTCCATTTGAAAAATGTTTCAGTTTCAGTTTCTGAAGACAGCATCTCCGCGTGTGGAATAAATTCTATGTGGCCTGATGCCACACACACCAGAATGATCATGGCATGAACCACAACCGTGCGCATAATAAGCCCTGTGTGCTGACAGTATCTTGAGGTCCTATTCAGAGTATGGATTTTTATGTCTTTGTATCAATCTGCCCCTAAACCAACTTAGGTTATATCACAGTGAGTCGTACTGAAGACAAAGCAAACGAAAACAGAACACCAACACAAAACAACAAGAGCAAACAAAGAAAACGACGACGACGAATTTCCAAGAATGAACGAGTCAGTTAATCTAACAGTAACAACTATTCATACTTTCTACTTAAAGAATCGAAAAAACCAAAAAATCACTGGGGACATTTAGCCATACAGACTACCAACATACAATGCCCGCGATCTGACAGACCCGAATTCTTGTTTCTCTACCCCCACCCCTTTTTCTTTGTCAAGATGAGCAAGGCAGAATGACAAACACCAGAACTGCCGACAACTGACTGCTCCTCCCCCCACCCCCAATGCACTTCCATCCTCCATTCTAAGCACAACAACCCTTCCCATCTAATGACTTCAAGATGTGTCTGTAACCAACACCGGTATATAACACCAGTATATAAATCACCCTCCCGAACACTTAACGTGAACCGTGACGCAAGGTGCGTTTTTCTCAAACCTTCATGAAGACACAAGTGATGGAGGCATGGAGGAAAGGTGTGTGTGTGTGTGTGGGGGGGGGGGGGGGGTTGGTGTCTTCAAGGGTGGTTGTACAATGTGGATACAGGAAGAACATGTTCCGAAAAACCCAATATTAAGTGCTTTATGGGACATGCAGCGCTGCACAGCCCCGTTTTTTTAACGTTACTTTTGTTGAACGCTCTTAACACGCAGGTACAACTCTGGCACTCGTATTACGGCAGCCAAACAAGTGAAAGCATTTTCCCTGCACGTTTGTTTCCGACGCTACAGGTATCCATCTCTCTATATTCCTCTTGAATCTTTAAACTTTCTAGGTCCCCATTTCTCTGTTTCTGTCCACATGTGCCCCATTTTGTCCTCTGTGAGTCCCTATCCTTCTATGTCCACATCTCTCTGTCTTTATCTGTATGTGCACGACTGTTCTCCTTCCTGCATTTCCTTGTCTCTACGTGTTCCTTGCCTTTATGTGTCTCCTGTCTGTGTCCCTGTCTGTATGACCGTATCCCTGTGTCTCTCTCTATATATCCCGCCCTGCGTCCCTTCTGAATATGTCCCCGTCTGCATCTCTTCGCCATTATATCCCCGCTCTGTATCTCTACACGTCCCGCGTACGCGCGCGTCTCTGTCTATACATGTAGATATCCTTCGTCTGCATCCTTTCTCAATGTGTCCACGTCTCTATCTAGGTATCTCATGTTTCGATCCGTCTTTTTTTTATAATCTGCCATCTCTAGGTTTCTACGCATCCGGCCCTCGACCATGGAGGGTCTACACTATTCAAATGTATCGCAGTTTCAGTGCATGAGCTTATGCGTTAATAATGGGTGCAGATTCCTGACGTTATTGTTGGGATGATAAACCTGAAGCATCTGAGAGAAAGAGAATGTGTGTGTGCGTGTGTGAATGAATGTGTGCGTGTGTGTGCTGCGGCGCGCGCGCGTGTGTGTGAGAGAGAGAGAGAGAGAGTGTGTGAGTGTATGCGTGTATATGTGTGTGCACGCGCACGTGTCAGTGTGTGTGTGTGTGTGTGTGTGTGTGTGGTGTGTGTGTGTGTGTGTGTGTGTGTGTGTGTATGTGTATGTATATGTGTGGGGTGTGTGTGAGTATGTGTGTGTAGTATGTGTGGTTGTGTGTAGTATGTGTGTGCGAGTGTGTGTGCGTGAGTATGTGTGTGTGTGTGTGTGTGTGTGTGTGTGTGTGTGTGTATGTATTGTGTGCGTGTGTGTGTGTGTATTGTGTGTGTGAGTGTGTGTGTGAGTGTGTGTGTGTGTGTGTGTGTGTGTGTGTTGTGTGTGTGTGTGTGTGTGTGTGTGTGTGTGTGTGTGTGTGTGTGTGTGTGTGTGTTGTTAAAGAAGAAGAAGAAAGGGGGAAATGGGAGGCAAGACGAGAAGCGGATCTGCAAAGTAGTTTTTTGTGCTGAAACGTACAACATCAACATCTTTTTTATGACAATATATGTTTATTATTAATCTTGAATTACAGGCAACAAGCGTGCCGACAAATCTGTTTCTCAGTTTTACTCAAAGGCTGATGAGTGTGGAGGGCAGGCAGAGAGGATGTGGGGGGGGGGGGGTTGTGAAAAGGAAGGGAAAAGGGTGACTGGGGGCAAGGCCGCGGATGCATGTGCCCGTGTGCAGACGCGCACAGTCCCTCTGTCAATCAGTCGGTGATTGTTTTTGTAAAGCAGACTCATCTTTTCAGGGCATGCACTGGTGTATTTAAAACACCGCGATGCGCTTCTGTTTGCTGACGGGTCGCATTTCTTTCAAGTCTTCCCCGCCTCACCCAAGCACGATGCACATAGACTGCACGAGAAAGAACACAACCTGGCCATGCCTCGAGTCCTGTCTGTCTGTCTGTCTGTACACAGTGCTTACAGGTACATACCATTTGGCTATGTGTGCATTCCGGTTTGTCTGCCTGCGAGTCTGTACTGTGCACATAAGTCTTTCTCTACGCACAATGCTTACAAGTAACACAACATTTGGCTGTGTGTTCATTCCCGATTGTCTGCTTGCTAGTCTGTGCTGTGCGCATAAGTCTTTCTCTGTCGCACAATGCTTACAATATTACACACACCATTTGGCTGTCTGTGCATTCCGATTGTCTACTTGCTAGTCAGTGCTGTGCGCATGTCTTTCTCTGTCGCACAATGCTTACAAGTACACACAACATTTCGCTATGCGTGCATTCCGGTTCGTCTACTTGCTAGTTTATACCGTGCTCATAAGTCTTTCTCTGTAGCCAATGCTTACAAGTACATACACCATTTGGCTATGTGTGCATTCCTGTTTGTCTGCTTGCTAATCTGTGCTGTGCACATAAGTCTTTCTCTCTCTGTGTCTTTCTGCCAGTCTCTCTATGACCTTCGCGAAAAAACGGTTGGTCTGTCTGTCTGAGCAATGAGTAAAAGAAATCCGTAGGTACTATACTCTTTGGTAAAAGTATACACACAACCTGGCCATGTGTAAATTCCTGCATGTTTTTCTTTCAGCCTGCCCGCCTGTCTCTCTGCCTATGCAGTGTGCAACTGTAAACTCAACTTGGTCATACGTGGATTCCTGCCTGTCCGTCTGCCTGCCTGCCTACCTGCCTGCCTGCAAATCTGTCTGCCTATCTCATCTGTCTGTCTGTCTGCTGCCTGCCAGCCAGCCTATCTGTCCATTTGCCCGCCTATCTGCCTGCCAGTCTTGCCGTCTACCTGCCTACCTATATGCCAATATGTCTAACTACCTGCCTGCTTTTCTGTCCATCTACCCGCCTGCAAGTCTGTCAAAATGTCTGCTTGTTTACTAATCTGTCTGTCTACCTTCATGCCTGTTTGCCAGCATGATGCCAACCAGTCTGCCAGTCTGTCTCTATCTGCCTGTATCTGGATAATTTCTTTTTCGTCAAAATGAGTTTACCACGTAACAATCGGGTTGCTTTCCGCTGGAGAACATAGAGCGGTGCTACCCGTCTGTCTGCCAGTCTGTCTGTCTACCTGTCTGTCTGCCTTCGAAGAGACTGGCTCTCTCGAGGAAAGAAGACTAAAGACTAGACAGAAGCAAGGAAGGACAAGGCCAGAAGAATCTGGAATAGAATAGAGGTAAAAAGACATTGGGACGCTGGGTGAGGAAAGAGGGGTGAGGGATGGAGGAGTGAAGGACAGGAACAGGATGTGGAGGAGGAAGGAGGTGGATGGAGTGGAGGGGTGGATAAACGAGACTGGAGGTGAGACGACTGAAGGGGTGGGGGGTGGGAGGTGGGGAGAGAAGGGGAGAGGGTGTGTGTGAAACTATAGATAGACGCAATCCAATACCAACAAAAATAGAAACATCGCAGCTCCTATCCATCAGGAAGAAGGGCGAGTCAAGCCATACACACACTGCCGCAGTCTTCCGTACTTTCTGCCTAAAGCTGACCTGGCTGGGCAAGGGGCCTTCTCTTTCAAGATTAATTTTAATCTGTTTGCAAGAAATAAAAATGAAAATGAAAATGAATATGAATATGAATATGTATATGAATCGACGGAGAGATGGGTACTGCCCTCATGATTGTTGCCCAGAGAAAAATTGAGGTCTCTACCACCTCACTCCCCTACGACCCAAGAGTTATGGGACTATCTATGTAAGTTCACTTCGAGCTTAAAACAATTATGTACAGCTCAAATCTAGTTTTTAACACGTTTTAAAAATTCAACCAACAAGCAAGCAACAGCAGCACCAGAAGTAGCAGCAGCAGCAACAATAACAGCGACAGCGATGAAGACACTGAATCCTCTTTACAGTTTCTAGTAAAGCCCACACGGTCATTCACACTGCAAACGTACTAGTCAGTCTCTTCTTCTTATTCAGCCTCACTCCAACTTTCTTCCGGTACACAACACTGCACATAAATCGTTCCTGGTATGCAAATTGCTTTTACCTGATTGGCCACACGCACGCACACACACACACACACACACGTACGCGCGCGCACTTGCACACTCTCACACCACACACGCGCGCGCGCGCACACACACACACATACATACATACACACACACATATACTTGCCCCTATGAGCGCGCCCACACAATGGGACCATATTATGCTCCCCCCCCCACCCCACCCCACACACACATACACACACGCGCTCGCGCCTATGAGCGGCCCACACACAATGGGCCATACACCCACCCACCCACGCGCGCGCGCGCACGCACACCACACACACACACACAAACACACACACACACACACACACACACACACACACACACACACACACACACACTCACTCACACACACACCTCAATCACTCACCGTCATTTGTTGGGTTGTTTTTTTTCCTAGGAGATACACAAAACATTGCAGACTTTCAGCCCTGATTTTCTTCACGGGTTCTTTGCTGATGGATGTTCAGTGGATCTCACGGGTGTTTAAAAACGAACAGAAAAAGATGTTTAAACCATACAAATGATCTCTCCATCAGCGGATCACTACCGTGACGTCTGGTTAACCCTCTGATTCCCGCACCCTGTCCAGAGCATCATGCATTGTCAACCATGCCAGCAAAACAAAAAACCTTAACCCTCCGTCTCCCTCACCAAATCCATCACCGTTTGTCTTTCTCACCCTTTCCACATTTCCTGCAAGAAACTGGTGGAAAGCGTGAGGGAGTCAAAGGGTTAAGTTTTTGCAGTTGGTGGATAGGGTGCGGAAGCAAAGGGTTAAAAGACCTGCGTGTCTCTATCACCCAGACAGCTACACTGGCGGAAACTTAATGTTCCTAGCTTGTGGGAAGGTTTACCCAAACCTGTTAAGTCAAAACGTGAAGAGTCACCAGACAAACTGTGATCCACCCTTGGTTAACGGGAGTATGCAAACTGTGCAGCAATGTACCTTTCTCTCCACAGCGTGTGCCAGAACAACACGCATCAGAAATAACACGAACTTGCTTCATATCACTATTCTGATGCGGTGTCGCCATCAATCGAGGACCATAGCCATGTGCGGGCGGTGCCAGGCTTTCTGCCTTGGAAGGGAGACAACTGAAGCGACTAGCGGTTCTGTGCCAAGTGGGAACCACGGGACGTCACGAGTAGAGCGATTGGTCAAAACCTACAGCCACCAGAAATAACCTTGATCAGCTGGTTTATACGTAACAGGACTTAATTTTATGATGACAGGACTTTACGGACACCGCATTTATCACACAGACCACCGACTGGACTATCATTTTGGGTGTGATCATATTCGAATGAAACAAACAAACAACAAGCAAGCAAACAAACAAACAACAAAGCTCCCTTTAAACGAACGAGCCTCTTGACGTGTTTTGCCTAACAGTCACCTTCAAAACTGATTATCTTAACACTTGGCCCCTCTTATGGAGGAGGACGAAAGACTGATCTCATTGTGATATATGTCTCCATAATCCTCATGTTATCATAACTGTATTGTATTACACTGCGTTGTACTGTGTTCAACGGAACCCAGCTGGACACTAGTTTCACAGTAGGTTGATAAGACAAAACAGTATGTTGATAAGACAAAACTATAGATTAAGACAAAAAGTATGTTGATAAGACAAAACTATAGGTTAAGACAAAACAGTATGTTGATAAGACAAAACAGTATGTTGATAAGACAAAACTATAGGTTAAGACAAAACAGTAGGTTGATAAGACAAAACTGTATGTTGATAAAACAAAACTGTATGTTAATAAGACAAAACTGTATGTTGATAAGACAAAACTGTATGTTGATAAGACAAAACTATAGGTTAAGACAAAACAGTATGTTGATAAGACAAAACTATAGGTTAAGACAAAACAGTATGTTGATAAGACAAAACTATAGGTTAAGACAAAACAGTATGTTGATAAGACAAACGATGATAACAAAACATAGGTTAAGACAAAACAGTAGGTTGATAAGACAAACAGCAGGTTGATAAGACAAAATTGTAAAACAAAACTAGTATCTATTTAAGTTAGAGTGAAAAGAAAGAAAAAAATAAAACTGAGCAGATATTCCGTTAGGCCAAGCAGTGTGTCGAAACTTTGGTTCACCCTGATGGACTAAAGCCAGAAGAGGGCAGTGCCAGGCCCTCAGCATCAAGAGAGGCCCACTCAAACGAATGCCAGCTTTGACAAATTAGGAACCGGAGAAAGTCAGAATAGACAGGCTGGTCAAAAAGGATGTATAGAACAACACGTGTCCATCATCCAGACTACCGGACTGACCTCTGGACACGTGCCCATGAGGCGAGGTCTGAGGAGGTTGAGAGGTTGAAACGTTGACAACTCTACAAAAACCTGACACTGGCGAAGATTAAGTCATTTAATACAGTATAACAGGTCAGTCCACGATGTCCGAACGTACGTATGTTGTAAGGATATATGAATGTTAGAGTTCTCCATATAACTTGCTAAAAGTTCTTTTAAAAAGAATATCACCACCACTACCAGAAAACAAACAAATAAACAAGAGTAACCAGAAAAAAACATGAAAAAAAAAATCAGAACGCGTATTTAATACAACCAGACAAAAGAAACAAACAAAACAAACACACACACACACACACACACACACAACAAAAACAAAAACAAAACAAAAAACAACCTCCAGGACGGCTCCTTCAGTAAGCACTTGAAAACTCTCGCAAACGCATGTTCGTTCATTGACATTATAACAAAACCACACCGACATGACGCTAACAAAAAGGTTGGTTAGGTCGATTCATGTTTTACGTCAAATCCACCTCAGGTGATATGGCCGACGGAGACAACCATCGCATGGAAATGGGAGACAGGGATAATGGACGATGAGATGACGAGACGATAATCTGACAGAAAGGTCCCCCCTACACACACACACACACACAGAAGTGCTAGGGGAGTAAGGAAGGAGAGACCTTGCATCATGGCCAGCATTAAAAGCCCGTGCCCATCTCCTCTCACTCGCTGCTCTACCTTCCATAACCTTGAAATGAGGTACCCATTCGGAGAATTAATCAGAGAAATATACACACACTAGGACACCCTGAAATATCTTCACCCTTATCGCATTGTTGATTATCATTTAAAAACAGGACTGAAACATTGTCTCCAAAATATACCAGTGTATAGAGTTTTAATATTAATCCAAACACTGAAAAATAAGAGGGAACAGACTGCTCAGGCAGAAAGATACAGTTTAATGAGAGTGAGAGAGAGAGAGAGAGAGAGAGAGAGAGAGAGGAAGGAGAGAGAAGAGAGAGAGAGAAAGAGACAGACAGACACACACACACACAACACTTGAAACAGACAGACAGACAGAGGGAAGTGGGGAAAGAGACAGAACAGACGTGAGAGAGACAAGGGATAGGGAAAAGGCGGGGATGGGAGAGAGGAGAGAGAGAGAGAGAGAGAGAGAGAGAGAGAGAGAGAGAGAGAAAGAGAGAGAAAGAGAGAGAATGAGGATAGATAGATAGATAGATAGATAGAGAGAGGGGGGGGGGGAGACAAACTAAGGAGGACGAAGGGGGGGGGGAGAGAAACAAGAGAGGAGAGAGAGAGAAGAGAGAGAGAAAGAGAGAGAGAGAAAAAGAGAGAGAGACGAGAAGGGGAGAGACAGATGGAGAGAGAGGATGTATGGAGAAGTAATGTGATAAATACATGATAGATTTTTTTAATTCAGCACACTTACATGCTTGAATTCACAAGCATGAATTTGTAAATATTACACATGAGAGACAGAAATACACAAAGACACAAACAGATAGCCAAGCACATACACACACCCTCCACACATACACCAGAAAACAAACACACCATACCCTTCTAACCCCCCCCCCCCCCCACATACACACACAGAGGAACGAACAATATGCAAGACCAACTTCTGCAGCCTAAAACAACAGGAAGACTGGGAAATCCTTACTAAACAAGAAAACGCCCATTCCTCACCTCTACACTTTTTTCTTCTTATGAATAGAGCACACTTACTGAAAATACAGAAACAGGAGGGTTTGCCAAAAACAAATGATATTATGAAGAGTTTCTTGTGACTCACCTTTCACAAATACAAATTTAGATCTTTATGTAAAGGCAGAAGAGCTGCTGCTGTGTGGAATACGCACACACAGACATACACAAGCGAGCGCATGCAATCATACACACACACACACGCACATACACACACACACATGCACACACACACACACACACACACACACACACACACACACACACACACACACACACACACACACACACACACACACTCAATCACATACTACTGGACCTTATCGCAAACTGCATGCCCGCATCTGTTTCCTTACGTCAACACAGGAAAACACTCACCAACCACTGAGTTACATAACACCTACATCACTTAAACTCTTACGGTTGTCTAGAAGACAGCAGCAAAATTAATATACTGGAATCAGCTACATTTCATAACGGTCAAAGTCAGTCTTTCAATCTACCTTTTCAAAAAAATGGACAGTGTTTCAATGCGGATCGCAAACAGGTGTACACATGTCTGTGACAAAAATGTGTGAACAAGATTTTCTAGCTCTTTTGGGGTGGATTTTTACCAAACTGTTGATTCACGAAAGCACAAGTTTGAAATGTAAAGCTCCAACGCCAAGGTCATACAGACCAGAAAAAGTGCCTAAAATCAACACGTTTTGAAGAAGGCATACGAACAGCATCTTCTCACAAACTTTCTGATCATATTTTTTTCTTTTTCAATTTTTTTTTAGCAGTCTACCTTTGTCCTCGATGCACATCAAGTCTTATTTCAACCGAGGATTCTTCAAGGTCACAATGACTTTGAGAAGTACAAAATCTGGATTTTCTGTCATGATATTTCAATTTAAAAAAAAAAGGGGAGTCTGGTGGAATTCAATCTATGATCTATTTCTACTAGCACTATGCAGTCTATGTACTTCTCGTAAGTCTGCGGGATATTCTAATTGATCATGTACGTTTTGGGGTAAGTTATTCGGGGACAGAACTTTATTTTTTCATCGTTTTTCCTACAGCGATTCTGACACAGCTCTTGAAATCACAGGTGAGGGGGAGGGGACCAACACTGTAACTAGGTAAGCCAGCAGTCGACATGACAGATCTATCTCACTACATGCTGCTTGTAATCCGATGGGAACAGATTTTGTTATCAGTTGTTGGGTGAACTTGTAAGATGAAAACTGAAAGGCAAGTACTAATGTTTATAAAACCCCTACCGCGATCAGTGGATACAGGAAGTGAAAGCAGGTTGTTATTCTTGCAAGGGCAACTCCACGATTTCTCCAGGCGGTCAAAACCCGTCAGCACCACCAGTCTGCAGGAACTATTTGGGCAACAGGTGAGACAACAAACCGAAGAGCTGTTTGAGCATGGGGGCAGCCTGTGGTACTTTGATCAAAGATCTCTGTACCTCAGTGCCCTGTCTTTGTCTTTGATGTAGTTCAGGGCTATCTATTTCACTTGGGATTTCTACTTTATCTCCTTCCCACCCACCTGGTTTTCCACTCTGAGCACTGGAGTCCAACTGAATCGTATACAGAATCAAAGAGGACATCTGACAAGGCATGAATGCGGGAACACTTTTATTCTACTGATAACCTTATTAACAAACAGCTAACAACCTCCATGAGATAAGAAATCAGACTCTTTGACTTTAATTGAGGTAAATTTCAAACCCTCTCTCTCTCTTTTCTCGAATTTGATTTAAGTGATTATTATAATGGAATAAAATTCAATTACAGTCAAAATCAAGTTTTTTTTTCTAACCGATGTGAAGCGTAAGTTATTGTGATACAAACATTAAATGTAAACTTTAGCATCTTCTCAAACAAAAAAATATCGATGCGTGTTACTTCATGTTCTAATAGTAAATATGAACAGCCCATGTAAATGGCTGAATTAATACTTTCCGCTCGCTGCTATCTTGATTTTTAAAAAAAATAACAACTGATTCTATTTTTGTAAACTTGTTTACATCATACTGGTTCAAAATATATTTGAAATAGTACATCCGAGCATGCAAACTATAAGCACTTATATAAATATAAAAGCACACACACACATATACCAATGACTTGTTTTTCTGCTTTAGCTTACGTAAACACGCACACAGATATTTCTGAACACAAAAGTCGATCAAGCACTCCTCCACCAGCACATCAAACACTAGCGTTGTGTGTATGTTTCTAAATATACATTCATATTTGTATGAATACGTACGTATAGACATATGACAGATACCGTACAGTAAACTGTGGTCTTATCAGGGAAAGAGTTCATACGCACAGACTCAAAGATCATTAATGACAGATTTCTATGGAACGCGTACAGAACTTCCAAGAATGAGATTAATTCTTCCTGAACAAATTCAAAATTTCTCTTTTTTATTTCATCTTTTTGTGCAAACAAACAGAAAAACATATTAAAGATTTAAAGAATAAACAAATAAAAGAACAAACAATGTGCAACCATGATAAAACAAAAACGACATACTGAAAATGCGCCACCAGGAACAATGTATAAAAATTCTCTACAATGCGACCAACACAAAAGGCACTTTCATCCTAGACATTATGTAAACACCATGTTGTTGTCACCTCACTCCTTCATGTAAAAAAAAAAATTAGGAGATCTAACGTATCAAACCCATTTTTCACGTGATTATCTCTAATTATCAGTTCTACAAGTATTTGGTCAGGGTACCACTTTTGGTGGAATTCATCAGACATTACTGAAAAATATCATCATCATCATCAGGTGCCCTGCCGCATGGCGTTGGCGATCATGGACTTCCATCTGTCTCTATCTCTTGTTGCCTCCACCCTCTTCGTCTTCAGCCACTCGGCAAGTCCGTCTAGCATTTTCTCCCTGGGTCTACCTGGTGATCTCTTTCCATCCAGCTTTCCCGTTGTGACCAGGTGCTCCAAATCCCCTTTCCTCATAAAATGGCCTATAAATGTTGCCTGTCTTTTCCTAATCTTCCTTATGAATGATCTACTTGTGTCTGCCTCCATCAAGACTGTCTCGTTTGTTTTCTTTGCTGTCCATGGAACTCTCAACATTCTTCTTACAAACCACATCTCGGCTGCCTCAATCTTGTTCTGGCTTTGCTTGTTGACTGTCCACGCCTCACATCCGTATAACAGTATTGGTTCTATATAACATTCAAGAACTGTCTTCCTGATGTTAATTGATAGGCATTTGTTGGTAAGAATGCTTGTCATCTTCTTGAATGCTGTTTTGGCTTGGCCGATTCTGCCGTCTGATGAAATGATCATTCCCAGGTATTTGAACTTATTAACCTGTGTCAAGGTTGTGCCATTTGCTGTTATTTTGCATGAGGGGATTTCATGTTTTTTACTGATCACCATGACTTCAGTCTTCCTGCTGTTTAGTTCCAATCCCTTACTTTTGCTTTCTATTTCTAGTGTATTCACAAGGTTTTGTAGGTCCCTTTCATTTTCTGCAATTAGCACGGTGTCATCTGCGTATCGAACGTTGTTTATCATTTTCCCTCCAACCTTTAATCCAGGGTCTTCTTTTAGGTTTCTCATGATGTTTTCGCTGTAAAATGAAAACAGATCTGGTGACAAAACACAACCCTGTCTGACTCCTCTTTTGATGTTTTGGAAAGAGCTTATATTGTTTTCTATTCTCATTGCAGCTGTTTGTTCCTAGTACATATTTCCGATTATTCGTAGATTTTTTTCCATCAACATTGAGTCTCTCCAGTTGGTTGATCAATTCATCATGTCTTACCTGATCGAAAGCCTTGGTATAGTCAACGAAGCATAAATACAAATCCTTATTCATCTCAATTGACCTCTCTATGATAGTTCTTAGGATGTATATGGCACTGCTCTTCTGCTACTTCTCTTTTGATTCTATTCCTTGTCCTCATCATGATTAATCTAAACAGGATTTTTGTTTCAGGACTCATCAAACTGACTGTGCTATGGAGTTCGCATTCCTATATAGCCCCTGTCTTCTTTGGAAGTGCAATGAAAATTGATTTTGACATATCTTTGGGGATTTTTCCAGTGTCGTAAATTTCATTTAGGAGGACTGTTATTTTTTCTATGCCAAATTCCTCCAGGGCTTCAATCATCTCTGTAGTAATGTTGTCTGGTCCTGGGGATTTTCCTGGTTTCATCTTTTTCAGTGCTGCTCTAACTTCATCTTTCATTATGGGTGGTCCTTCAAAGTTCTTTTTTATAATGTGTTCTTCGTTTCTGTCATCCTCAAAAAGGTCTTTAATGTACTCTCCCTATCTGTCCAATATTTTGTTTTTTTTTCCATGATAAGCGTGCCATCTTTCGATTTTAAGCAACCAGTTGATGTGCATGTATTTTTCCTGTGGACAATTTCTTCAATTCGTCTGTACATACCCTGAGGATCCATTTTGTGTCAGTCTTCTATTTCTTTGCATTTTGTGTTCAACAAAGCTTCCTTAGCTTCATTGCACCTATTTCTGATTTCTTTGTTTATCTTCTTGTATATCTCCTCGTTTCTCTTTGCCCTCCTCCTTTCCTCCATAAAGCCCAAAATATCATTAGTTATCCAGCTCTTTTTTGCTTTTCTATCTGCCTTAGGGATTTCTTCACAAGCTTCATTTATCGAATTTCTCAACTTTGTTTATTGTTCCTCACTGTCACCAACGTTTTCCAGAGCACTGAATTTGTTTTGAACATGTACATTAAATTTTTTACGTATCACTTCATCTGTCTTTAAGAGTCCAAGGTTTAGTTTGATGTTGCTTTTGGTCTGCTTCCTATTCCTTAATTTAGCCTAATCTTCCCACTACATGATTGTGGTCACTGTTGCAGTCTGCGCCTGGTAGTGTTTTTGTTGACAGTAAAGAATTTCTAATCTTTTGTTGATCAGGATGTAGTCAATCTGATTTTTGGTATTATTTCCTGGACTCATCCAAATCCATTTTCTTCTATTAGGCTGCTCAAACCAGGTGTTTCCTACAATGAACTCATTCATCTGTGCCCATTCTACAAGTTTCCCTCCCCTTCCATTTTGTGTACCAAGGCCATGAGGTCCAACTATATCCTCCACCCTATCCTGTCCCACTTTAGCATCAAAATCTCCCATTATGACTGTAACTTCTTGTGATTTACATTGGACCTTGGCCATCTCTAATACTTCGTAGAAGTTGTCGATGTCTTCCTGAGTACTTGCGGATGTTGGTGCATACACCTGGATGATGTTGATATCAAATGGTTTGCCTCCCAGTTTGACCAGCAAAACTCTGTCGGACACAGCCCTGTATCCCTTAACTGCTTTTGATTTGTCTTTGTCCATTATTATGCCAACTCCTCTTTCATGTGAATTACCACCAGAGTATATCACTGTGTATTCTCCTGATATTATCATGCCTGCCCCCTTCCATCTCACTTCTAGTCCTAAAATACTAATGTTAAGCCTTTCCATCTCCATTTTGATGTTGTCTAATTTTCCCTTCTGCAACAGTGTTCTGATG
>CM060305.1:141137791-141145291 GCA_030674185.1 Monoplex corrugatus
CTCTGTTTTGGTTTTATTACAAAACCTGTCAATTCAACTAAAGTTATTAGAGAAACAAACAAACTTATTCCAGACTCTTCAAACAAACGACTGTCATTACCAATGAACAGACAAAAGATGACAGTGACAGCGTCTTTCAGTTATAACTTGGTTGTCGTTTTATGCCATGAGAGAACCAATGGGTAGTTTGTTTCTTTTTTTTTTTCAGCTCAGAACATAGTTTAGAAGCTGAGAAGACTTCTGCATTATTATGCGCTGTGCTGCATCACATGTGATTGAAGACCTGACACAATCATGCCAGATGTCACAAGCCTAGACATAAACACCACATTATGGAGAAGTTTAAAGGCCTGCCCAGTTTTATTTTCTATGCTGCTGAAATACACTTCTAATGCAGAACTGAAATATACTGCCACAGCAGTACTAAAATTCACCTCCACAACAGTATGGAAATACACCTCAACAGTAGAATTAAGATACAACTCAACATAGTACTAACATACAATTTCACAGCAGTACTGAAATACACCTCAACAGCAATATTAAAATACACCTCAACAGCAGTACCAAGGTACAACTCCACATAGTACCTCAACAGCAATATTAAAATACACCTCAGCATCAGTACCAAGGTACAACTCCACGTAGTACTAACATACAATTTCACAGCAGTATTGAAAAACCCTCAACAGCAATATTAAAAAATACACCTCAACAGCAGTACTAAGATACAACTCCACAGCAGTACTGAAATATACCCCAACAGCAGTACTAAAATACACCTCAAAAGCAGTACTAAAATACACCTAAACAGCAGTATTGAGGTACACCTCAACAGCAGTATTGAAGTACACTTCAACAGCAGTATTGAAGTACACCTCAACAGCAGTACTAAAATACACCTCAACAGCAGTATTGAAGAACACCTCAACAGCAGTATTAAAATACACCTCAACAGCAGTATTGAAGTACACCTCAACAGCAGTACTAAAATACATCTCAACAGCAGTATTGAAGTACAGCAGTATTGAAGTACACCTCAACAGCAGTACTAAAATACAGTATTGAAAGACACCTCCACAGTAGTACTAAAATACAGTATTGAAAGACACCTCCACAGCAGTATTAAAATACAGTATTGAAAGACATCTCCACAGCAGTACTAAAAGATAGTATTGAAATGCACCTCCACAACAGTACTAAAATATAGTATTGAAAGACACCTCCACAACAGCACTAAAATATGGTATTGCAATACACCTCCACAGTAGTACTAAAATACAGTATTGAAAGACACCTCCCGAACAGTACTAAAACACACCTCCACAGCAGTATGAAAATAACACTCCCCACAACAGTGCTGAAATGCAGCTCAACAACAATACTGAAATACATCTCCCCACAGCAGTAATCATCAATCCCATAACCACTGTGGTCCTTGGGTGGGGATGGTGGGGGGGGGGGGGGATTGATGAGATGCAGCAGCAGACAGGATATTCCATCTTTTCCTCTGGGACATGGTGACAAGCAGGACAACTATGGCGATGTTGATTCAGTTTCTAATCTTTCCCACAAAAATCTTTATTCTGTCAACCTCGTTGGTGGTCTCCTAACATGGTACCCTGAACCGAGTGTTGTGGCAGGCAACATTATCAAACCATGCATTTCACAATTGCCAGAAATTGATCCTGTGGGCCCATCATGTACGTACTTGTTGGACATTTGTTAGAAACTAGGAAAAAAATATCCAATACACAGGAGCAGTCCTGCTCAACGCATCCTTCCAGTCAGTTCCATGGAAACTGTCATGACCACTATCAACGGGCGGACAGGAGTTCTGAGTTTGATCAAAAGGATTCATTGCACTCGATCAGTCCCATGTGCACTCCATCTAAATCTGCCAGCAATTATCCGGCAGACTCCCAGTCCCACAGCCTGCATTATACCACCACCATCATCATGTGCTCTGCCGCATGGCGTTGGCAATCATGACCCTCCATATGCACTGGCAAAAGTCTGGGGAGATGGAGGTCAAGAGTACTTGAGTCCAATGAACAAAGAGAATGACTGTGAGAGCCTGTGTTTTACCTGAAGCTACTTCGTCGTTTTGTCACTGGGGAGGCAGAGGTCGTCAGCCCTGATGATCCTTCTCCTAGTGACTCTGGAAGAAAAAACACACAAGATCATGAATATGTATTTCTTTTATGTGTCAGTTTCTCAAACACACATGCATATACACCCCCCCCCCCCCCAAACACAAAACTTACAAAGTAAAAGAATCCATATCCCCTCTTTAGCCCCTATCAGGTCAGTTATGGAAAACAATAGCAAAACTCATCATCAGTACTCACAATTTCATGTGGTATAAAGTACAAATCACACACGCACACACACACACACACACACACACACACACACACACACACGCACACACACACATGCACACACACACACACACACTCACTTACTCACTCTCCCACTCTCTCTTCCTCTCTCTTTGCCCTCCTTCCCTCCCTCTCAAAGAGAGAGAGAGAGAGAGAGAGAGAGAGAGAGAGGAGGGAAGAGAGGCAGAAACAGAGACAAAGAGAGAAAAGAGAGAGAGGCAGACAGACAGACAGATAAACAGACACGGACAGAAAGAGAGATGGAGAGAGAGACAGACAGACAGACACACAGGCAGACAGAGAAGCTAAGAATGCAAAACAAATTTATGCAAACATTACATAGCTCTACTACTCCAGCATAAGAAAAATAGATCCAAACACAGCAAAAACAAAAAACAGCTTATCTTATCTTGCAATAAATAATTACCTTGAAAAAGCATTTACCCTAATCAAAGTTTCAGTGCAGAACGGCGCCTGTCTAGAAACGTTGCCAACAAGCAACACTAAACTTTTCTGCTGCTGTAATGCAGCGTGTTGTATCCCTGACATGCACGCCTATAAATAAAGTATAATGTTTAAGTTTAACAGTAATAATCTATTAATCATTCTTTTGTTACTTGTAGGAAAACAATGGTACATAATGTAGTCTGCTAAAAGAAGAAAGTAATACTCTTTCTTAAGTACATTAAATAGTAAAGACTGTTCCCACAACCCCTTCACCCACTTTCCTTGAGATGGTTATCCCTGTCGGCCATATCATCGGAGGTGAGGTCGACATAAAAACTAAACCAAATCACACCACAACCCTGAGGTTGTGGGGGGAGTGAGGTGGTACAGACCTCAACTTTTCAGCATTACGAGGGTAGGTGCCTATCTCCCTTCCTCTGTAGCTTTAACTTCCCAACACCCAACTCTTGAACAGGGTCAGGTACACATTTACAGCTGGGTGGGCTGAAGATTGTACACAGCAAGATTTTCTCGGGCTGGATTCGAACTGTATAGCCAGACTGGAAGGCAGGAGCATTATCTCTGTGACAGACAGACTTCTGGTACAGAATCCATCACTTAACATGACTACCATGATACAGAGAGTAGTAAACAACAGTACATACTGAAAGAGCACAATGACAATTTGTGCTCGGCTCAAAAAACGTTTGGCTGAAGGCACTGCCAACTAAAGTGACAGGCAGCTGTCTGTGGTGATACCTTGTGAACATTCCAGTGCTTGTGCTACCCTGACATTTAGCTTTGTACAGCTTAACAGACGAACCATTCTTTGGTTAAAATGAGTTAAGAAAGCTTGAAATCAGCAAAGGCTGGACCGCGGTGGTATGATGTCCAGTGATGAACATTAACATAATGGGGAGGTATAGTAGTAGTAGTAGTAGTAGGCCTCCTTCGGTCATGACTGACCATGGACAAAGTACATCCATTCTAATGTCTAGATGGGGAGGTATATAATAATGTATACAAAACAACCATACCGTGACAATCAATGGTTTGTTTAAAAAAGAATAGCGAAAGTCTTTATATAAGGGGACACAAAGTGCTGCTGCACTGCTGTCATGTTCAAAAATAACAGTATTTCAGTAACATAGAAAGTTCAGAGTTTGGAGCTTGTTTAAGAAGAATTCATTGCACACAAGACAGTTCCAGATGCGCTCCATCAAATCTGCCAGCAAGTATCTGGCAAACTCTTGATCCTCAGCAAAACCGTATAACCTGGCAGGGTCCTGGTATGGAGAGAAAACAGGGCCTACGTAACACTGACACCACCATCACAATCACTGAAGTGTTAGAGGGACACCACAAGAGCCCACGTTTATAATGCAGGGTGAAGGACTCTACTTGAGATATGAGATCTTGAGTTCATGGATCCATAAAAGGAGCCAGCCAACCTGTATTAAAACTGTGGCCCACCTGGGAGTTGAACCCATAACCCTTGTGTTAAAAGCATGGTACTTTAACCCTTTGACTCCCACACCCTATCCACCAACTGCAAAAACTTAAACTTTTGCCTCCCTCATCCTATCCACCAGCTTCCTGCAGGAAGCATGGTTGACAATGAAGGATGCTGGTGGACAGGCTGCAGGAGTCAAAGGGTTAATCAACAGCGCCAATGGGCACACACAGTAAAACAGAGAAGAGAAAGGAAGTTTTAAACTGGAATAAATCCAGGAAAAGTTGCTGAACTTGGACTATCTAGGTACTGCATCTACTGCAAAACACAGCTCACATTAGGAAAAAGAAGAAGGCAATGTCTATAATTATTAATAACAGTGCATTGTGCAAATAAAGTTTGGCTCAGAACCTCCCATGGGCCCATGCCTGGCCAGAAATGTTGCCAACTGAGAGGCTTTGGGCCTGTGGTGTACCATCTGCTACTCATGACATTTAAGCCTGAAATATAATTTACATTATTTATAACTCATTCTTATGTAAAAACGAGATGCCCCTCAGAATCTTGGGAAGTTTTACAGCAAACCGGAAAGTGTGTTTTTCTTTGCATGGTTAACATTAGGGTAAAAAAACAAACTAAACAGTATAATGACAGAGAAATTATGCCAATCAAAGTTTGGCTAAGAAGTGTATCTGGTGAACAAGGCTGCCAACTGGAGCCACAGACCCACCAGTTTAATGTGATTTATGGAAAATAATCTGATCCTTTGTTGACGTAAGATCTGCACTGCTCAACAGTATCAGTTAACAACCCATTCCTGAAGACTGGAGGAAATCTGCTGAAGTTGAACAATATTTATATAATGTGCCAGCAAATAACAAAAGCCAATGCAAGACAGGTGCACCCATTGTGTGTGCATGCACATATGCGTGCAAAGAGACAGAGAGAGGGAAACAGAGAGAGGGGGTGATGGAGAAATGGAGAGAGACAGATATATAGAGATAAAGAGAGACAGACAGATAGACAGAGCGGGAATGAGTGAGTGAGAGAGAGAGAGAGAGTGAGAGAGAGAGCGAGCGAGAGAGAGAGCGAGCGAGAGCGAGTGAGAAAGAGAGGGGGGGAGTGAGGGAGAGAGGGAGGGAGGGAGAGACAGAGAGACAGACAGAGATAGGAAGAGAGAGAGAGCAATGACTGGCTCACAACTACGCATGATTGGAAACTTTGCCAACAGAAGAGAAGACGTGCAAGTCTCAAGTGTGTGGTGTACAATCTTTCATTACTGTCCTGACATTAAGTATCCCATACAGACAACACATACACCATGAACAAACCATCTTTCAATAAAAAGGAACATTCAAAAATAAGCAAATAATCTAACATCTACAGTGTCTAGCTCTGCCCAGAGTTTCTTGCTACAGCTTCTAACATCAAACAATGGAAGCTGCGATAAAAATTAACATGGCACAAATAGAATTCGACTAAACAAAACAAAACACACACACACAAAAAAGAATGCTGGTTAGACACCTTGCCAACTAGGGGACAAAATACTGCTCTGCAACTGAGGTGTTCATTCTACAGTGCAGTCATGTCTCATGTTAATAGACGAGCTAAACAGTATGAATGACCCGATGCGAAAAAAGTGAAAATTTTTAATTTTGGGGTGGAAAAGGTAAATGTCCATTTTTACCAATAATCTGGGGAAGGTAAAACACAGGATTATACATGACAGTTGCTAAGTATTATGTGGTTTTGTGTATGTTACTGTAATGCTGTTTTGTGCCTGCACTAGGATGTGATTGAATGGATCATCATACCATGGTAGTTTTACATGCACTCATTTTTTTTTCTTATTTTCTTTATCCCATTTTCTACACCACCTTTGTGGTCAAAGAAGCTGAAACGATTTTTAAAATGCCATGATGATGACTGTGGGGATGGTAATCATGGTGGTACGGAGTTCTGTTTAAGACTGAGACTGCATGAGAGGGCTGTGCTGTGTTCACTATCAGTAGTAAGACACTCTGAGGACAGCCGGACAGCAGAAGGTCCTTAGAGGAGAAACCCTGTCAAGGAAGTGTTTCAGCCCTTATTCATAGCATACTCCACTTTGGACTCGAGCCAGTTAAGGCCAATAAATCCCACACTAATTAAATTTTGATAGGACTGATGGGGATTCAATCCTACAACCTCATGGTCCATAGTTTATTGCACTAACCACTGAAGTTATTAGTGTTATGGGGTTATTCTTGAATATAAGAAAGACGTGTGCTGCTATTGAAAAAAAATCTTTAACATTACACTGCTGGTCTTGTATAAATAATAAACTTGTTGGATATTGCATTAGGAATACATTTGTACATTGTGTGTCAGGCAAAAAGGAAAGAAAGAAAGAAAGAAAGAAAGAAAGAAAGAAAGAAAGAAAACGAAAGAAAGAAAAAAAGCAAATAAAAAAGCTGTTGTCGTTCTTGTTGATGCTGTTGTTGCATCAGAACTACATCTGTATATTGTGTGTCAAGCAAAAAAGAAAGATAGATAGAAAGAAAGAAAGAAAGAAAGAAAGAAAGAAAGAAACAAAAGCTGTTGTCGGTCCTTGTTGTTGCTGTTGTCGTTGTATTAGAATTACATTCGTATGTTGTGTGTCAGGCAAACAACCACACAAACACATAAATAAAAGCATTTGTCGTTGTTGTTATTGTTGTTGCTGTTATTGTTGTTGTCATGTATTTTATACCTGAGCCTTCCTGAGTTTTTGACCTAAGGGAAAAGAAATCTAAAGTACAATCGGTACAAAAAGAGAAATATACCCAAAACAAAACTTGGCAAAAAAGAGGTGCTTTTCTAGAACCATAGCCAACTGGGGAAACAATGTGCTTCTCTGGCATTGGGTATACAATCCACCATTGCCTGACATTCAGTGCTTTATACACAGGGCTGAGAGTATGAATTAACAATCCTGTCAAAAAAAAAAGCCTGGAAAGTTTACATTTGCTCACCCTTGGACTGCATTGGTATAAAGAAGAAAGAGATCACTAACCTCAGACGCAGTGAAGCATGAAAAGGAAAAAACTCTATTTTTCATGATAATAGACAATATGTACGGTATGACAATATGTTCTTGAATATTATATAGAACCGATAATGTTATACGGTTGTGAGGCGTGGACGGTCAACACGCAAAGCCAGAACAAGATTGAGGCTCCGAAATGTGGTTTC
>CM060305.1:141150291-141170291 GCA_030674185.1 Monoplex corrugatus
CCAAAATATCCACCTGAGTTTTGATCGATCAAAGTTTTGACGAGCGATCATCAGAAACAAGCATACAGTCTGAATGAACTGTGTAGTAACCCGACTGGAGCGTTCAGAGATAATGGAATGTACGTAAACTGTAGCTGGCTGAAAGCCTTAGTGATAATAGTGTATAATAATGTCGATGGCAAAAGACTCTAGTGATAATGGTACATAATCTAACAGCTGGAAACTTCAGACAAAGGAATATACATTCTAAGCGCACGTTAAAGATCCCTCAGCAACAAAAGAGTTTCCCCTGCAAACTTTTGTAACATAATCACTTTTGAACGGTAAACAGAATACATGTATATAAAATACAACAACAAAACAGAAATAATAGATGGCGCTACACTGCAGCGATGCGCATTCCCCTGGCACAGCAGTCCAAATTTCACACGGTAAATTCTTTGTGACAAAAAAAAAAAAAAAAAAAAAAAAAAGAGAGAAAGAAAAGAAAGAAGAAGAAGAAGAAGAAGAAGAAACAAACAAACCAAACCAAACACAAAGCAACACAAAATAAACACAAACACAATCTTTAGTGCGAAAAAAGGGAAAAGGAGTACAGTCCAAAACGCGTAAAGAGGACATGAACATGCGATTTTCTTCATGTCCTATCTAAAGTTCTTGTGTGTATTTCGGGCTTTGTTCACTTGAAACAAAAATCTGTTCAATCATACCAACAGGAGGCGGTTGGAAACTTGGCGGATAAAGAATGATACGAAGACATCATACCAGACACACGGGGCGTGATCTGGGCACAAAGGCCCAGGATTGAAAACGGCTGGGATGCTGATGACAAGGGTGGCTGTGGCCACCTCGTTAAAACATCAGACACCCTCAACACGTCTCACTTCATTACAGACATGTAGGCATACACACACACACAGCCAGCCAGAAGCAAGACAGACAAGACTCATGGGACGTGGATAGCAAGAGCCTGTAACCCTTTCCCTCCCATGAATTCATCCTGGTAACTTTCTGCTGATAGCTGGAAGGAGGAAGCTGACGCACTAAGTCAGGCTGGAGAAGGGTTAATCGCTAGCTGTTGTGTCTGGGGCCCAGCCCCTACAAGCTCATTATTCTACCACCGGCGATGGTGCATGCAGGTATCTTCATCTCCCTTCATTACACACTCTTGCCACCCATCATGTATCCTGTCGTCTGTCTCAGCCTTTCCTGGGTCAACCCTTGCACTTCTCTCATCCTAACTACCAGCTTCCTGTTCACCTGTTCACTCCCCTCACCCTATCTACCAGCTTCCTGTTCACCTGTTCAGTCCCCTCATCCTATCTACCAGCTTCCTGTTCACCTGTTTTCTCCCCTCACCTTATCAGCTTTCTACTAACTCTTTCAAACCTTCGTTGTCCACCAGTTTTATGTTAACATTTTCACTCCTCGCCTTACCTACCACCTTCCTGTTAATAGCTCTCACTTCTTCAGTCTCCCTACCAGGTTCTTGTTGACACTTTCGTTCCCTCATCCTACCTATCACCTTTCTGTTTACTCTTTAGCAACCCTTGTCCTATCTATCGACTTCTTGTAAAAGTCTTAACATTCCTTTTCCTCACCTCACCCCATCTAGTAGTTTTTTAAACCCTTTCATTTCCTCATCATATCCACCAGCTTCCGTTTATTCGTTCTCTCACCTTGTCCATAAGCTTCCTGTTATTCACTCTCTCACCCTTTAAACTAGCTTTCTGAATTAATCATCTAACCCTATTCACCAGCTTTCTGAGTTAATCATCTCACCCTATTCACCAGCTTTGTGAGTTAACCATCTCACCTTATTCACCAGCTTTCTGAGTTAATCATCTCACCCTATTCACCAGCTTTCTGAGTAATCATCTCACCCCATGGCCCATTCACCGGCTTTCTGAGTTAATCATCTCACCCCATTCACCGCTTTCTGAGTTAATCATCTCACCCATTCACCAGCTTTCTGAGTTAATCATCTCACCCTATTCACCAGCTTTCTGAGTTAATCATCTCACCCTATTCACCAGCTTTCTGAGTAATCATCTCACCCATTCACCAGCTTTCTGAGTTAATCATCTCACCCCATTCACCGGCTTTCTGAGTTAATCATCTCACCCCATTCACCAGCTTTCTGAGTTAATCATCTCACCCCATTCACCAGCTTTCTGAATTAATCATCTCACCCCATTCACCAGCTTTCTGAGTTAATCATCTCACCCCATTCACCAGCTTTCTGAGTTAATCATCTCACCCCATATTCACACAGCTTTCTGAGTTAACCTTTTCACTCCCTCGCCCTGACCACCACATTCCCGTTTAACATTCTATTCCCTTCACCCTACCCACCACCTTCTCCCTGTTTACCCTTTTACTCCGTCACCCTACATGCCAACGTCCTTGTCCAGCATCTTCAGGTTAATCTCTCTGGTACTGACCAGGTCTTCCTCTCTTTTGGCCTGTACCTTTCACAGTCAATCATCTTGTTTACAACGCAGATACAAGGCCGCTTCTCCTTTCAAGCCAACTGGCCAGAAACAAAGGGGTAGGCCAATACATACCAACTCATCAACAACCACTGGAAGCAACCATGGCGAGAACCATGCGATCAATTAACGTTCCGATTTCCTCGGATGCGACTATGCACTGCTGTTTTGCCCACTCCGTGCAGAAGGTATATTGCTGCACACTCTGCGCACTCCGGACGTGCTGGGTGGTTACTGTTCTTTCTTTTTTTTTTTTTTCTTGGGTATGTTTCCATAACCACCAGACAGTGACAAAAAACACCAAGACCTTAACGTGCCTATTGGACGTTCTGGGCACGCAGATACACGAAAAGGCGGCTTTTTCAGGCACTAACAGGTCTACAGACATGTTGACCTGGGAGATCGGAAAAATCTCTACCCTTTACCCCCACGCCAGAAGGTAACCCACGCAGGATTGAACCCAGACCTTTCGATTGAAAGCCCGCCGTTTTACTGGACTATCGCGCCCATCTCACTTTGCTAATAATCAAACGACGACTGCCCTCAAAAGCAATGTGTCTCACACATCGGCAAGGACAGCACAGAAATATGATCTTCCAGCCAAACAGTCACACCGGTTCGAGTTACGCCCGAGAAAAAGTATGTGCACGCGTCTATCTACCTGCAAATGGGCACCTGAACCTGTTCAAGAATGCCAATGTAAAGCATCGATTGAGAGCAAATGGGAAACGCCATCATAACGACAGCCCCAAGAAAATTTGAAGTTCTACCGTCTCCTCTGCAACCTAAGGATTACGTAACAATCTTGCTTTTTCCTCTACAACAAACATCATCACAAAACGCTAGGGTTAGACGACTGATCCTTGACCCAAGTTGTCATCCTCTCTGTCACACACACACACACACAACACACCCACACACACACACACACACACACACACACAACACACACACACACACACACACACCGCACGCACGCACGCACGCACGCACCCCGACGCACGCACACAACACACACCACTGTTCCGACATGTTCTTTCTCTTTTTTTTCTCTCTCTCTTTCTTCTCTTTGCCTCTGTTTTTCACTGGGTTTTTTTGTTTTGTTTGTTTTATTTTTTTAAATACACCAAGACTTCAGAAGGCAAGAAAACAAATTGGACTTCAAAGGGAGAGAACTGGGAGTAAACCTATCTTTTCAATATATTTCATGCCAGGCCAGGCCAGGCGTTTGCCTTATTCTTCACGATTTCCAACCACCGTGGGACCCCTCAGCGTGCACAAGTCAGAATGCACATGGGCCCGACTCGTCTTTTCGTCCCCTTCCGAAGAAGTAAACGTTCAGTTCGATTTTCCGGTCGAACTGAGCAGAAAAGTTGAAGCCTCAACGGGAAATGAACCCTGGAACCTCGAGTTTAGTTACTAACAGGAAACGTGTGCACCATCTGCCACCTTTCTCCCCTAATCTGGTTAGTCTTGAATTGAGGCCAGAAATCAAGGAGTCTTGAAGTTCTGAGAGCACACACTTTTTGGAGGGGGGGGAGGGGGAGGAGGGCACAAAACAAAGGAGATATCCCCACTTCCTCCATCATTCTTCCATGCTGCAATTAACCTCCATGCACTAAGATAACGTGCACATACCGACAGTCTCAAAACAAAGAAAGAAACAAAGGCAGACATAGGTAAGTGCCAACAACAATGCTCCTGTCAAAGCCACGAACAAAATACTGCAGTCTGTGGTACACATTAGCATCATGTACCGAGAATGTCTCTGTTCCTGCCGTACCGAGCAAAAACTAAAGGGTGATTTTATCTTCAAGTATTAACCCATTGATTCCCGCAGCCTGTCCGCCAGCATCCTGCATTGCCAACCATGCACGCAAAGCTAAACCTTAACCCTTTGACTCCCTCACTCTATCCACCTGCAGAGTTCAGTTTTTGCAATCGGTGAACAGGGTGCAGGAATCAAAGGGTTAATTACATGGTTTTAAGAATTGATTTTCGTTCATTTTTAACAAGCTACAAGGCTAACATTTTCAAACCGAATCAACTGCATAAAAGATTTCAGTTCAACGTAAGTGTAAGACATCCACATCTTCAACAAAGGGTCGACATCATTTTTTTTTTATGCGCATTAAGTGCCATCAATACCAACAACGTGAAGAAGAAACATAAACTATTGAAAAAGCAATCACAGTACACGTCGGGAAAGTACAAGGAATTATATTGAACTTTGTCTCAAATCAGTGTTAGATATGGCAGCCATTTTTCTATTTTAATAAAAAGTGTGCATGTTCCACGTCAATTTTGCATTCTAGTCCTGTTTTGTGGTAAGGCATCTTGAAAAAGAAGGCAATAACAAATAATATATAATCATAAAAAACACAGACGCAGAAAATGATGTGGAGGAGGAGGAAAATAGAGAAAAGAAGAAAAAAAGATGGGTGCGCGTGTGTATGCGTGGCTGGAAGTCGAGTATGGAAAGGTTGGGGGTAGGGGTGGGGTGGAGAATGTCGGCAGCGGACATCACTGTTCGGACACAAAACCTGGGTGACTCGGGTACTGACATTACTGGTATTGAACAAAGTCCAAACGCATTAAGACCAGGACCGTATGGCATGGCAAACCTGCTGACACTGCACCGACCGTGTGCCAAGTTATTGTGAGTGCCACAGTCTCGCTTGTCACTGGCTTCTACGCAACACAGGCCACGGATGGCTACAGACACAACACCACTACACCCACCTACCTTCCTCACAGTCCCATTCCACAGATTCGGGCCTTCTTGGTGGCGTACTACCACTCCTACACCACCGTCGCCAAAACCACCACTATCACAGCAACCGATATACCATCACCATTACCACCACTGCCACCAACACAACCTTTATCATATTTATCAGCAGCAGCAGCAGCAGCAGCTACAAAAAACTCGCAAATTCGGCCTTCAATTCACCAAAACAGGAAACATAAACTTCCTTTAAAAATATTTCACGTCTCAAATGAAACTACCAAAAAGACGCCTTACATTAATTGACTGATGGTTTCACTTTAGTTTACTTTGAGACAGGAAGGAAGGGGAGGGAGGGAGGGAGACAGAGACAGAGAGAGAGAGAGAGTGAGAGAGAGAGAGAGAGACACACACACACACACACACACACACACACACACACACACACACACACACTGAGACAGACAGACAGTGAGAGAGAGACAGCATTATCATCCCTTGTTTTATACAGTTTAAAAAATGGGGGCAGATTTGTTTAAAGCTGAATCTTGCAGACTTGTTTCCCGCAGTCAGAGAGGTAAGCACTCACGGTCTTCAGTTTGCACAAAGCGCCAAATCCAGATGTAGATCTCACTCCACCACACCACACCCCACTCACCCTGTTCTGAGAGACAGTAATAATATACATAGCCAACATGTGTATGTATATCCATAGGCATCAAACTTACCGACCATTTGATGCTGAGTGCAATCTTCACACACCCGTACAATTACTACACCACCCCGCCCTGTTTTGTGTGGCATCACACCGCTGAGCTTTCTGACAGCATCTCAGACACGCCCATCTTATAATTCAAAAGTGAAGCGTCAAAGAAACTATCATAATAATCAGAGAGAGAGAGAGAGAGAGAGAGAAAGAGAGAGAGAGAGAGAGAGAGAGAAAGAGAGGCAGAGACAGACAGACAGAGACAGAGCGGCCGGCAGAGAGACAGACAGACAGACAGACAGACAGAGACAAAGACACAGAGCGACCGACAGACTGGGGGGGGGGGAGAGAGAGAGAGAGAGAGAGAGAGAGAGAGAGAGAGAGAGAGAGAGAGAGAGAGAGAGATACAGACAGACGGACGTTCCTCTCAACCAGGAATACTGCAGGATGTGTGTGTGTGTGTGTGTGTGTGTGTGTGTGTGTGTGTGTGTGTGTGTGTGTGTGTGTGTGTGTGTGTGTGTGTGTGTGTGTGTGTGTGTGTGTGTGTGTGTGTGTCTACGAGTAATTGAGAGAGAGAGAGAGAGAGAGAGAGAGAGGGACGGACGTTCCTCTCAACCTGGAACACGGCTGTGTGTGTGTGTGTGTGTGTGTGTGTGTGTGTGTGTGTGTGTGTGTGTGTGTGTGTGTGTGTGTGTGGGTGGGTGCGTGCGTGCGTGCGTGCGTGCGTGCATGCGCGCGCGCGCCTGCGTGCGAGCTCGTACGTGTGTACGTGCGAGCGGGCGCTTGTGCAGGCATGCATGGGTGAAAGTGTGCTCGTGTGTGCTGCGTGTGTATGTTTCCGTTTGTACAAACATTTCCCATTCTGAGTCTGGAAATCAGTTTGTAGAATGAACCCACTGTATTTATTTTGGCGCAGACTGAGAGCCCATGAAGGCAGCTGAGGAACACTGAACAGCCGAAAGCAAACCTTACGATAACAAGTTTCATGTGCTCTGGTATAAACATCAGCTATTGTTCGGGTGAGATATATAATGCTCATTTTCATATACATTGCTACAACAGCTTTCCTTCCACCTCAATCTCCACATTTCAGCAGTAGTACTACTTATTACACGCTTTTCTGGGAGAAAGGGGAGTGGGAGGGGGAGGGGGGGGGGGAACGGACGCTGCAGCTTAACATTCTACTGGAAGTACACTTTCCATTTCAAACAACAGCTTTATTTTCTGCTTCTGATATACTACAACCATCCTCTTGTTAAACTGCTTCTTTTGCTTTTCGGACTTATTTTTCAATCTTTTTGTCAACACATTTTCTGCTTGTCGATCCATTTATCAGTATTTTCTTTCCTAGAAGGTCTAGGTATAAGTACTGCTTGAGATCCGTTAAAACTGTTTACTGACAGGCGCGAGTGATTAGGACACTGGATTTCCACATGGGAGGGTTAAGTTTGAATCCGCTTTACTACAGCCTGGGAAAAAAATAGTGGAGCTTTTCCCCCTGATTTCCAAGGCCGATGTAGAATATGTGCAGACCTGCTTTTGCAGCATGCACACCTAAAGTGGGCGCAGTAACAAAACGCCTGCACAGAAAGAGAAACGACGTGCACACCCGCGTCGGAGAAAATATTTTCAAAAATATTAATAATGAAAAAAAAAAAAAAAAAAAAGGGGGGGGGGGGGGGGGGCGAGGAGAGGAACAACAACCAAACAACAACAACAACGAGCAGCTTTACATTATTTTCACGCCTAAATCATGAGATTGTTAAAAAAAAAAAAGTGGGATGAACATCAGCTAGCCTTTCTGTAGTTCTATTTGCTAACATGGCTATTAAAAACCGATATTATAACACATTAAAATTGTTGACGCCTAATTAATATATACATTACACTAACAAAGACATTAATTCATTTGCATATATTCTCAACTGAAAATATAAGATTCTGTTCGGGGGGTTCACGAGAGCTCAACAAGTGGTGACCAACAAACAGACCAGGCCTGTCAAATCGTCATCTGCTGCAATTACTTTGACATCACACAGCCACTACAATAACTCTGTCATCATACAGCCTCTACAATTATTCTGTCATTATACAGCCACCACAACTACTTTGTCATTATACAGCCACTACAATTACTTTGTCATTATACAGCACTTCAATTACTTTGTCACTATACAGCCACTACAATTACTTTGTCATTATACAGCCATTACAATAACTCTGTCATCATACAGCCTCTACAATAACTCTGTCATCATACAGCCTCTACAGTTACTTTGTCATTATACAGCCACTACAATAACTCTGTCATTATACAGCCACTACAATTACTTTGTCATTATACAGCCACTACAATAACTCTGTCATTATACAGCCACTACAATAACTCTGTCATTATACAGCCACTACAATAACTCTGTCATTATACAGCCACTACAATAACTCTGTCATTATACAGCCACTACAATAACTATGTCATCATATAGCCACTACAATAACTCTGTCATTATACAGCCACTACAATAACTTTGTCATTATACAGCCACTACAATAACTCTGTCATTATACAGCCACTACAATAACTCTGTCATTATACAGCCACTACAATAACTCTGTCATCATACAGCCACTACAATTACTTTGTCATCAAACAGCCCCTACAACTGCTTTGTCATTATACAGCCACAGCAATTACTTTGTCATTATACAGCCACTACAATTACTTTGTCATTATACGGCAACTACAATTACTTTGTCATTATATACAGCAACTACAATTACTTTGTTATTATACGGCAACTACAATTACTTTGTCATCATACTGCCATTAAAGTTTTTGTCAATAAACAGCCACTACAATTACTTTGTCATTAAACAGCTCTTACAATTGCTTTGTCATTATACAGCCACTACAATTACTTTGTAATCATACAGCCACTACAATTACTTTGTCATTACACAGCCACTACAATTACTTTGTCATTACACAGCCACTACAATCACTTTGTCATTATACAGCCACTACAATTACTTTGTCATTATACAGCCACTACAATTACTTTGTCATTATACAGCCACCGCAATTACTTTGTCATTATACAACCACTACAATTACTTTGTCATTATATAGCCACCGCAATTACTTTGTGGTCGTATAGCCACTGTAAGTATTTGGTCATCATGCCACCACTGCAATTACCTTGTCATCAGAAAGCCACTGCGATTATCTGCTACTTACACACAGACCGTATAAGTACTGGTCACATAGCAAACACTGGAAGGAATCTGTAAACAGTATGCACACCACATACAACGAGCGTCAGATGGACCATCATACCCCTGGTTTTACTTCTGCTCAAGTACTGGTCACATAGCAAACAAAGTACGGAATTTGTAGACAGTATGCACTCTACATACAATGAGCGTCAGAGAGACCATCATACTACTGGTTTTTCTCTTCTCAAATGCTTGTCACAGAGCAAATTAAGAACGGAATCTGCAAACAGTATGCACACTACATACAACGAGCGTCAGGAGGACCCCCACCATACTCCTGGTTTTTCTTCTGCTCAACCTGGTATCGACGGGCGTGGTAGTCAAGTAGTTAAAACATCGGCCTTCTGATCAGGAGGTCCCGTGTTCGCTCCTACCTGAGCATCCACCCGCATGGTTGGTGTAGAGATTTTCTGATCTGCCAGGTTAACATGTCTGCAGACCTGCTAGCAGCACGCAAGCCTAACACCTCTCCTCTCTCTCTCTCTCTCTCTCTCTCTCTCTCTCTCTCTCTCTCTCTCTTCTCTCTCTCTCTCTCTCTCTCGTTGAGCATATGCATCAGAACATCAAATATGAACATTAAGTATCCTGTACGTCACGTCAATGTCCGGTGGCTTATTGAAACATGAAAACGCCTTTCAAGCACACACACCCAACCCCCCCCCCCACCAAAAAAAAAAAAGGGCGGGGGGGGGGGGGGAGAGAATACGCAGACTGTGCAACAACATACTGTCTGCATTGTTTGGGCAAATGCCAAGTTCGTACAAGCGTTTCCCCCCCCCCCCCTCTCCTAAAACGGAACGCTAAAAAAAAAAAAAAAAAAAAAAAAATTACGCATGAACAGAGACAACGCAGTAAAGACATATATCCTCACATCGCAAACAATATACAAGGACACACGGAAATTCTCTTCATGTACACAAACACCACACAACAAGACGAATTGTTCAGGGCTGTATGTATTGTATGTATGGACCAGCCAGAGACAGAAAGAGGGTGTCTGCCTATATACAAATATCTATTATTTTCTTCCTCCTCTTTCCAGCCGTATTCACGGCACACTGATAACGACACGTTCAAAGGCATATTCTCATCACAAACACACAAATACCCACCTACGGCCATACGGCAGAAACAGAGACCCTAATTGTGTACTGGTGATAGACGGAGCAAAGAAGCGAAAAGCGGGTAGGGGGAGGGAACAGGGGTGGTGGGGTGGTGGTGGTGGTGGTGAAAGTAACAGGGGAAGGACATACAGAAATAGAAAATTTATGTAAGTGTGTGTGCGCGCGTGTGTGTGTGTATGTATGTGCGAGAGCGCGCGCGCGCGTGCGTGCATGCCTGAGGAAGGAGATCGAGAGAGAGAGAGAGGAGAGAGAGAGAGAGAGAGGAGAGAGAGAGAGAGAGAATTGTTTTTCTATGATTTGAAATTGAAATTCAAAACTTTTCAAAATAATTACCCTGAACACCGTCCCCTCCACCGAAGCAAACTGAAACGGAAGAAAGACTGTATTTATGTATTCATCAACTTATCTGCGTCCTTACTGAATTTTCATTTATATTTATTCATCTATGACTATGATTATAACAATGAAATTGTTCAGCCGAGTACAAACGTAACCAGTAAAACAAGATGTATTCCGCCTGGGTGAAAGTTCATTTAGACGAACAGTAAGTATGGTATCACGGACCGCGGGATTCTGTCATTCAACGAGTTATTCATTTATTTATTAACTCATTTATTCATTTATTTAGGTACACATACCCTTCGGTCACTATGAAATGGTCTCCCCTTTCTTATATAACCCTTACACTTCCTCGCCCAATCCACCAGCTTCGTGCAGGAAGTTGACGGGCGTGCAGTGAAGGAATAAACGGGTTAAACAGAGATCGCTGACATAAACAAAAACAAAGAAAACCTAATCACCCAATCAATCAAACTATTAAAACAAAAAAGGTGTGTGGCTCAGAGGATGCAAAACAAATAAATCAGGGTGGCAGTATTTGTGAGGGTGACTTAAGTGTGCTCACGGTGACACAGAATATCTATCCGGTTTTAGACACAAGTTGCCCACACCTCAGCTCACACAGTTTGAACACATTCGTCTTCATTTCCTTCCCCTGTTGACGGCTGTCTTGACTCCGTGTGAGTGAGTGAATAAGTGTGTGTGTGTGTGTGTGGTGTGTGTGTGTGTGTGTGTGTGTGTGTGTGTGTGTGTGTGTGTGTGTGTGTGTGTGTGTGTGTGTGTGTGTGTGTGTGTGTGTGTGTTTGAGTATGTGTGTGTGTTTGAGTGAGTGAGTGAGTGAGAATGTGTGTGTGTGTGTGTGTGTGTGTGGTGTGTGTGTGTGTGCGCGCGCGCGCACGCACGCGCGGTCAGTCTGTGCTTTTAGTGTAGACGTAAGCGAGTGTGTGTTGTAGTGTAGACGTAAGCGGAGTGTGTGTCTGTTTACTCGGATATTTAAAAAAAAAAAATTCTGATTATAAACTTGTTCATTTGTCATCAGAACCCAAACAAGACTAAAAGCACAGACTGACCGTAATCAGTGGAATAAGTAAATAAATAAATATATACGTATGTATAACGATTCCACACACAGGGCCTACGTGATCAACATCAACATCAGTAGGAATGTGAACAGGAGCAGTTTTCCTAAATGTGGACCACCATAAACGTTTTCAACAAATATGACTTCGTAGATCATATTTTAAAACACTTTTTTGGGTAATATTATTTTGCTTTGTTTTGTTTTTTGTTTGTTTTACGATAAACAGACATCAACAAGCAATGTAGTAACAGAATATAATGTCAGTAAGCATACGAATGCAGCAAGCATACTGCATTAAGAGCGATCAAGTGCTGAAAGTGTATTATTTTTCCTATTTCTTTTTTTGTGCTTACGAGTGAAACGCCAGAAAGGAGAAAGAAAAAAAAACAGAGAGCCAGAGAGCGAGAGAGAGAGAGAGACAGAGAGAGAGAGAGAGAGAGAGAGAGAGAAAGAGAGAGAGAGAAAGAGAGAGAGAGAGAGAGAGAGAGCCAGACAGACAGACAGACAGACAGATCGACAAAAACGCACCACCCCTACACACACTAGTCTAAAATCACATACGTAAACAGTGTTTAAAGAGGGAGGGAAGGAGGGGAGAGAGAGAGAGAGAGAGAGAGAGAGAGAGAGAGAGAGAGAGAGAGAGATTGTGTTATGCGCATGGCTGCATGTACTGACAGACAAGCCGACAGCGAAAAGAAAGTGAACGAGGCACCGTCTGACAACACCATGTACATGTCATGTCACATCACGTCAGATTCACATCTCTTTACGTAATGCACGTTAACGGATATTTCGCCAACACAACCGATACCGAAACTGATAAGTGCGCAGTTCCGCAATGACCGACCATACTGTCATTAGTGATCGAGGAAAGCAGCGTCGTTTTTTATCACGATAATTTCGCTAAAGGAGACCCTGCACCGTTGATGTTCAGAATTTATTTCTGTATGAGTTCAACAATCACACGAAAAAAACAACAACTTAGAAATCCTGCAAATTTAACATTAATACGATGTATACGAAGTCACTGACAAGTGTGAACGTGTGTCCTTATTCCGTGGGTATCCATCCCTTCCCTCCTCATTCGATGAAAATGCGACTGAAGTGACCACAGTGAAACTGCGACTGTAGTGACCACAATGAAACTGCAACCGTACTAACCACAATGAAACTGTGATGTAGTGACCACAATGAAACTGTGTAGTGACCACAATGAAACTGTGACTGTAGTGACCACAACGAAACTGCAACCGTGCTGACCACAATGAAACATGTGTAGTGACCACAATGAAACTGCGACTGTAGTGACCACAACGAAACTGCAACCGTGCTGACCACAATGAAACTGTGACTGTAGTGACCACAATGAAACTGTGTAGTGACCACAATGAAACTGTGACTGTAGTGACCACAACGAAACTGCAACCGTGCTGACCACAATGAAACTGTGACTGTAGTGACCACAATGAAACTGTGTAGTGACCACAATGAAACTGTGACTGTAGTGGCCACAATGAAACTGCAACCGTGCTGACCACAATGAAACTGTGACTGTAGTGACCACAATGAAACTGTGTAGTGACCACAATGAAACTGTGACTGTAGTGACCACAACGAAACTGCAACCGTGCTGACCACAATGAAACTGTGACTGTAGTGACCACAATGAAACTGTGTAGTGACCACAATGAAACTGTGACTGTAGTGGCCACAATGAAACTGCAACCGTGCTGACCACAATGAAACTGTGACTGTAGTGACCACAATGAAACTGTGTAGTGACCACAATGAAACTGTGACTGTAGTGACCACAATGAAACTGTGTAGTGACCACAATGAAACTGTGACTGTAGTGGCCACAATGAAACTGTGTAGTGACCACAATGAATCTGTGACTGTAGTGACCACAATGAAACTGCGACTGTAGTGACCACAATAAAACTGCAACTGTAGTGACCACAATGAAACTACAACCGTACTGACCACAATGAAACTGTGACTGTAGTGACCACAATGAAACTGTGACCGTAGTGACCACAATGAAACTGTGTAGTGATCACAGTGAAACTGTGACTATACTGACCACAATGGAACTGTGACTGTAATGACCACAATGAAACTGCTACTGTAGTGACCACAATGAAACTGCCACTGTAGTGACCACAATAAAATTGCGACTGCAGTGACCACAGTGAAACTGCAACTGTACTGACCACAATGAAACTGCGACTGTAGAGACCACAGTGAAATTGCAACTGTGCTGACCACAATGAAACTGCGACTGTAGTGACCACAATAAAACTGCGACTGTAACGACCACAGCGAAACTACAACTGTACTGACCACAATGAAACTGTGACGGTAGTGACCACACTGAAACTGTGACTAGTGACCACAATGAAACTGCAAGTGAGCTGACCACAATGAAACTGCGACTGTGCTGACCACAATGAAACTGTGACTGTAGTGGCCACAACTAAAACAAACAAACAAACAAACAAACAAAGCAAGCAACATCAACAACAAAAAATATCACAAACGGTTGGTATAAAAGGTCACAGAATCTGATAAAATTGCCCGTGGACGTGACGGCCCAGGCGTGACGGCAAGACAGGGCCGACTTAGAACTCGTACTATCCAAACAAATTATAACCTCAACGTCCCAACCATGAAGCGTCAAGATATGCAGACACTTGTGCTGACAAGAAAGTCTGAGCAACACCCTTTTGTGAAGTGGCCGATATTCGACAGTGCAGTTCAGTTTTCCCACCTGAGGACACTGCATATAAAACCTCTTTGGCTTTTTGTTGTTGCTGTTGTTGTTGTTGTTGTTGGTTTGTTTATTTGCTGCTGTTGTTGTTGTTGTTGCTGTTATGTGAACTCCCACACCCACTGAAACAAAGGAGCAATTAAGGAAAGAGTTACTTCCCTTGCAAAAAAAAGTTACGTCCCTTGTATAAAACATACTGAAGAACAACAAATTGGCTCTAGGTCTTTGAAACTCACACATCCAAAATTCTAAGACCCTGGACGCACGACCCACATGTGGCAAATATATTAAAATGTTGAATTAAGATCTGGAAAAGAGCCAGTCGGTTTTTCTTCTATTTTTTTTTCTTCTATTTTTTTTTATACAAATCCCAAAATATCTTTACACAAACTGCCATTAAACCCACATCCTTGCGTACATCAATCCAATGAGCACTAACCGTTACACCACATACAACGACTGGCAGTGGCAGAAGGCAGTGACATGTAACGTTATTTAACGGCTTACCCCAACGAATAAACCATGATAAGGATGTAATTTGGGCGGTTTGCCTTCTCGCCGATAATTGTCTACGTGCGCCAAGACCCCTCAGACATGCCATCAATTTGTCACGAGTGTAAGTGCCACTCGTCTTGTGTTTACCTCTCAACTTGCAACCAGGCCCCCGGTCGGCACGGCTGAAAGAGAAACCTAGGATCTTCTGCTTTGAGTCGAGCAGTGTCCCTTTATTTAGGAATAATTATGACTGCTTCGTTTCTTTGACTTTCCCTCTCTCTCACCAAATAAATAAACGTAATAAAAAATAATAAATGAAAAGTAAATAAACAAAATAAAAAGATAAACATAAATAAACAAACAAACAAATAAATAAATAAATAAACGATATATACCTTTTATTAATCTAACAATAACTACATTTTCAAACAACTTAACAAAAATGATTTAATTCCCCAAGTACACTTTTTCCTTTCCCTCTCTCCTACCATAAAAAAATAAACAAATTAATTAGAAATATAGCAACAGCTACATGATCAAATAAATAAGTACACAAATACATTAATAATTAAAGAGAAAGGATAATCCAGGGAAAAGACGGAAGGGAATCAGTTTTAAAAGCAGTGTATGGCTGTGCGTCTGTATATTTTCAAGGTAGTGTACTGCCAGCGTCTGAAAATGTTATTTCCTAAAGAATGTTATCAATATGTGAAGACTAATCAATCAATCAATCATGAAGACTAATCAATCAATTAATCAATGAACCAATCAATCCTGTAGTTTATTACCTCGCTATCATCGAGGCCATTTCACCTTTTCGGGGGGGGGGGGGGGAGAGAGAGAGAGAGAAACAGAGACAGAGAGACAGATAGAGACAGACAGACAGACAGAGATGGGAGAAGGACTGACAGACATATACAGAAAGAAAGAAAAAGGAGAAAAAGGAGAAAAAGAAAGAAAGAAAGAAAGAAAAACTCAGTTCAGAAGCAACATTAGCAAAGATTTTAGATGTACCAAATTCTCTGATATCCGTTATTTCTTTTAACGTGTATATTCCCAAAATTACTTTCAGATAGAAATTATCTACCGTCTGCGAAAGACGGAAGACAGAAGACGAATGTTAGCAAAAACACCCGTCAAAACAACCAGAAACACCAGTGCCACAGTTCGGAGGCACACTTCTTGCCCTGGAGTTGGAGAAAACAGGACTGTTCACAGCAACAGTTAGTTTCTCTCTGCCGTGCGTATGGTAAGGTGGTTTATTATGTGCGACCACCAGTTCGAAGGGTTGATATTCACGACTGTGTTTTAAAGATGCTCAAATGAATGCTGACAAAATAGCTTACGAAAGAATCAACGGGGAAGGGAGGGAGGGAGGAGAGAGAGAGAGAGAGAGAGAGAGAGAGAGAGAGAGAGAGAGAGAAAGGGGGGCAACAATACAGCGAACATTAAAAACAAACAAACAAACAGACAAACAAAAACTGCTTTCAAATTCCACGTTTTCTACAGCTAATTATCTAATCATTCTTTTTCTTCTTTCCGGCTAGAGCTCCTGCGAGCACTCCCTATTAAAGTCTACAAATCCATACGAACCTACCTACACAACACACCTACCTACCTACCTGGCAGAAAAAGCGGATTTTTACGCGTCTGACCATTCTTTCTCCCGCCTTAAAGGCAGTCATATTCTGCCTCTTGGGAGGAATCTTTACTTATCTAACTTAAATATCACACACACGCGCGCGCGCGCGCGCATACATACATATATATATCTATATCTCTCTATATATATACACACACACACACATATACATGTATATAAAAAGAGAGAGAGACACACACACACAGACAGACAGACAGACAGACAGTAGACATACATACATAGACAAGACAGACAGATACATACAGGCAGACAGACAGACAGACAGATATAGATAGATAGACAGATAGATAGATAGATAGATACAGAGAGATAGATAGAGAGATAGATAGACAGGGAGATACGAGGGTTGTTCAATTTAAGATGACACTAGGCTTGCCGTTTGAAAACGAAGCAACGCACAGAAAAATGTTTATACCAAACACAACTTTAAAGTTTACCTGATTAGCATGCAGAAAATAAAGTTGACATCATGACGCAACTCGGAGTATGACGTAATTACAAATGTGTTTCAAATAGCTGAGCCTGAAAAAAATGGACGTCACCAATGAGCAATTTCGTTTCTACACTTTCACAAGGCTACAACTTGGTGACGATTGTAGGAAGATACACGCAGATTTGCAAGCTGTTTACGGAACGGATTGTGTGTCTTACCGCACAGTTTGCAGGTGGGTCAAACAATTAGGAGCAGGTAGAGTGCCATCTGATTGGGGTAATCGTGCAGAGCGAGCTTTACCAGCTCGGAACGAACAAAACATTGCATATGTGAAAAGACTGATAGAGGAGGATCCACATTCGACTGTGCGGGAATTAAGCGAGGCATGTGAGCTTTCAATTGGCACCATTAACAACATTCTGCACAAAGACCTTCACATGAGAAAACTGGCTGCAAGATGGGTGCCACATCTCTTAAGTGATGATCAGAAGCAGCAGCGGGTGGCATGTTCACGCAAACTGCTCGATGAGTTTGAGCCCAACGGGCCAAAACGACTGTGTGACTTAGTGACGGGAGATGAGAGTTGGCTCACATTCTACGGCATCCCCAACAAACGCTGCAACCGCATGTGGGTTGGCCCTGACGGAGACCGACCAGTTGTTCTTCGCCCAGGATTCCAGAGTCGCAAGCGACTGTTTTCTATTTTTTTCAACACGCAAGGCCTTGTGGCAATTGACATTTTGCCTGAGAAATCAACAATCACTGCCTCCTACTATACCCAAGTTGTGCTCCCCAAAGTTGTAGGAAAAATCCATGAGCAGCGCCCAACCGTCGGCACCCAGAGGACCCTTCTTCTGCATGACAATGCCAGTGCCCATAAGGCGAAGGTCACCACAACCTTCCTGAGCGAGCAAGGGATCCAAGTTTTGGACCACCCACCCTACAGCCCCGACTTGGCCCCATGCGACTTCTGGCTGTTCCCTGTTCTGAAGGAAAAGCTCGCTGGGCGTAAGTTTGACCGGGTACAAGACCTCGCCAAAGCCGTAAGATCAGAGTTGTCTGGTCTGCCTAAAACCGACTATCAGAGGGCGCTTGAGAATTGGCGTAGGAGGCTTGAACTTTGCATCCTAGCCAACGGAGAATACTTCGAGGGGATGTAAAAGTTTCAAGTTGCTGAGATGAGAGGTACGTTTTTTAAGGGGGTGGTGACATCTTAAATTGAACAACCCTCGTAGATAGGGAGACATAGAGATAGAGATAGAGATAGAGACAGACATATGACAATTCAAGTACCACCAACTCACAACTAATGTCATCAATGATTCCTTGTCTGTTATCTCCCCCCCCCCCCCCACACTTCTTCTTTTTTCATGTTTATAACTTGCGTTCTTCGTTTCTTTTGCCTTATCCTTACAATTATCACGAATTTCTTTCTTATTGTTCTTGTCAGTACAAGATCACTTAAATCTGAAATAAATGCTTGTTGAACTAAACTTAATCGGTTGTCGTGCAGTTTTAATGTCTCCCCCCCCCCCCTCTCTCTTCCTTCTTATCGTGTCCGTAATGGACTCTCCTCCTTCCATTACATCTTTATCCTCACCCCGATTCTGTTCCGAGTTTGGAAAGAGCCCATTCTAGACAACACGACTAGTGATAATACCAGCGGGGTTCACACTGTCCAAATCTGCCAACAAACTACATATCTCATTTGTTGCCCTTTTCCACCCAGGCACACACACTGAGATTTATACACATCAGTGAGCACACACGCGATAACCAGGAAAGGGAGGGCTGGCTGGAACAACAACATCATGTAACGCTGGGTACAGAAAACAAAACAGGTAAGAGCGGGAGAAGTTTCAGAAGTTGGGGCAACCTGAAAGCCTCATCCGCACGTTTCATCTCTTTACGTTGGAGGTCACTTAAAGGCCTCATCCACTCGGTTTCCTCCATTTCGTTCCGATCCCCTCTTTTGAGTTGTCTTCTTTTCATTGGCTTAGCTAAGCACTTGAAATATTGCACGGTTTACGAATTTGGCACGCGCACTGTAAATAAGTGTGGGGTTCATACATTTAGTACGTGCACTGAAAACATTCTAGGGCTTACGCATTTAGAATGCTCACTCGAAAAAATGTAGGGCTTACGTATTTAGCACGTCCATTGGACATATTGTAGGGTTTATGCATTCAGCACGAGGGCCGGAGAGGTTGGAAGGTGTATATACATTAAGTACGTGCACTGAAAATATTGTTGGCTTTAAGCATTCAGCATGCGCATCGAAAATACTGAAGGGTTCACGCACTGAGTACTTGCACTGGAAAAACATTGCAGGGTTTATGCGTTTAGCACGTGCACTGAAAATATCGTAGGATTTATACATTTAGAAAAGCACTGGAAACAGCGTTGGGTATAAGCATTTAGCACATGCACTGGAAAATGTTGTAGGCTTTATGCATTTAGCATGTGCACTGGAAATATTGCTGAATTTATGCATTGAGCGCGTGCATTGAATGTATTGCAATGTTTATGCGACGAGCACGTGCACTGGAAATATTGTGTAGGTTTTGAGTACATGCACTGCAAACACTGTAGGGTCTATGCACTAAGCACGTGCATTGGAAATGCTGTAGGGTTTCTGCATGTAGCACGTGCGCGATATCGCTGGATTTATGCATGCATGCTGCACGTGCACTGGAAACATTTTAGGATTTAAGCATATATTGAAATTTTATGCTGGATCAACACCGGATGAGGCGCCTTAAGGACATTTCAAAAGTTGGAAGAGCTTCTTTAGAGAACGCTCTCTTCTTAAGGGGTGGGGGAGGGGATGCAAGTAGAGATGAAAAATAACACATGGGGGAAAACAACCGTACCTATGTACATAAACATATGC
>CM060305.1:141175291-141182791 GCA_030674185.1 Monoplex corrugatus
TTTCGTTCTCTTTTGTAGAACATAATTTTTTTAAAAGGTTGTTGCTTTTCGGAGTGTACCTCCTCCTAACTACGCGCGCGCGCGCGCGCGCGCGTGTGTGTATGAGAGTGTGTGTGTGTGTGTTTGTGAATGTATATGTGTGTGTGTGTGTGTGTGTGTGTGAATGAATGAGTGAGTGAGTGAGTGAGTGGGTGAGTAGGTGAGTGAGTGAGTGAGTGAGTGTGAGTGTGTGTGAGTGTGTGGTGTGTGTGTGTGTGTGTGTGTGTGTGTGTGTGTGTGTGTGTGTGTGTGTGTGTGTTGTGTGTGTGTGTGTGTGTGTGTGTGTGTGTGTGTGTGTGTGTGTGTGTGTGTGTGTCGCGCGCCACCGCGTTCGCGTGTATGTATGGGTGTGTACATGCGTACACGCGTCTGTACGTGTGCACGTGTCTATGACGAAAACGTGTTAGCAATATTTTTTCAGTTGTTTCTGGGCGGAACTTTACCACATTTGGATCAAAGGTATGGATCGTTACGGAATCACAAAGGCATAAGTTTTGAAGTCATGGCGCCAAGGTCGAGGTCACACGGACTAAAGACGTGTCTAAAATCAACACTTTTGGAGGAAGATATAATTATGAACACCACTTTCTCAGGACCTTCTGACAAAATTCAAAATCTTGTTTCCCAACTGTGAAACACTGTCACACGTTGTCATCCATGCGAATCAGCCGCAGCTTCTTCAAGGTCAGATTGACGTTGAGAAGTACAAAATCTGAATTTTTTGTCATGAGATTTGTATACAAAACAGGAGATTGTCAGAATGGCGTAACCATCTAGAAAATGTCTTTAAAAGCATAAAGGGAGATAGGGTGGGTCTGAAAACACTGCACTAATTTATTCTGCGTTGCCACAAACATCATCCAGGTTCGTCCCTGTGGGAATTAGGGGACTGTACCACAACCGCTGAATAATAAAACACCCACCCAGTCTCATCGCCCCAGTTGCTCATCACTTTTATTGAGTATTAACCGGTGAAAAACTGTGGCTCTGCAGGTATGAAATAAATTAAGCACAGGATGTCAAGCTATGCCGATACATTCCCTTTCTGGTGTCTCCTACAGTGGCGCCGCTGCTATGTCCAAGGACCATACTTATACTGCCTTTCTGTTGTCATTATGACCTTAACAACGGGTCATTCCTGTTATAATTCAATCAATTCTACGTTTTCGAAGTTGGCTAAAATCCTTGTATTCACAATAAGGCCGTTTGGCAGAAAGAATGGCCCCAGACCAATGAACACATGCCTTAGATACCACACTACACAATAACAGATCTGCGATAGACACAATAAAAAAACAAAGCTTCCGGAAACAGACTACACAAAAGTCTTAAAGATAAAACACTGCCAACTGTAACAGACCAACTGTAACAGACTGTTCATGAATGCAGGTAAAAGCTTACTGATGTAGGTAAAAGCTTGTGGATACAGATAAAAGCTTATAATGCAATACTAACAGACATGCAGGTAACAATCTATCAAAATCAATAGACACCAGCAGACCTGTAGATAACAAACCGACGACTGCAAGCATGATTATGCCAGAGATATACACATAACAATCACAACAGTATACACATAACAATCACAACAATTCTGAAAAAAAAATCGGGGCTGTTAAAACTTGTGTAATAGGGATAACAATTACAACAGTTTTGAAAAACAATCGGGTCTGTTGAAACTAGTATAACAGGGATTGCTAAAAACTAGTAAAACCCACAGGACACAAATTACATACGGTAGCAGACGCACACAGACAAGGCTAAAAGACAACGGTGCTGATGGTAAACACTTGACATCGCTATGCTCTCTATCCCGTCCATTCGTTAACGAATCAAGGCCTCTAAGTGCCTGTCCTTGACCTAACTCCTCCCTCAGCAATTCCCTTCTAAACAAGTTCTTGAAGACCTGGATCTTTTCCAACACATCTGAATACACTTATATGAGCTGGTTAGTTCTGCTCTAAAGTCAAGTATCGTACATCATATACCATATACAATTATATTACGACATCAAAGTGTTTTTGCCTGCGAGCCATTAACGTGATCTGAGCCTTTCCAAATCTAATCTAATGTTTATTATCAACATCTGTTAAAGAGTTGTCAGTTAATGGTTGAGAAATGCATAAAATATTCACAGTGACATTTTCAAAAATAGTTCAGCGATACCATCAACGTGAGCCAAATTCAAATCTTTTAGTCTCACTAGTCTGAACTTCAAAGTTACTATAATTAAGTCTGCCTCATGGACCGACCCGGTAAACAAGTACTTTTTCACTCACACATATACACAGTCTCACACGTACACAGTCTATGTCTGTCTATTGTCTGTCTGTCTGTCTCTCTTCTAAAATAAGTGCAAAAAATTCTACTCTCTCTCTCTTACTCTCTCTCTTCTCTCTCTTCTCCTCTCTTCTAAACGAGTGAAGAAATGAGACGTAGAAGAGAAAAGCCATTAGGCAGACATTAGGCACAAGGGCAAAAACGCTAGCCCGCTACGCTGACAGCGGCCACACTGCAGCAAAAAAGACAGACCGACTGCTGCTCTGAACACGTTCACTCCCTCAACCTATCCATCAGCCTCTGGGAACTGACTGATACGATGAGGGAGTTAAAGGATTAACGCAGACTCATGCCAAACCGACGTGACGAGGTGCCTGACTCATCTATAGCTTTTAAATTATCGAGATCCAGTTTCCAAGCCTAGAGATTATCACCTTTTACTGGAGCACTTTTCAGATGGCACATTTATGAGTGAGACTGGAGGTTTTCACACACAAAACGCGCGCTCGCTCGCTCGCTCGCGCGCGCGCACACACACACACACACACATTCAAACACACACATACTCTCTCCTCTCTCTCTCCTCACACACACACACACACACACACACACACACACACACACACAACACACACACACACACACACACACACACACACACACACACACACACACACACACAACAAAGTCTTCGAAGGATGAGCTAGTCTTCAATATCAAAAAGACGAGTACCTGCACGTCCAGCAAGAGATACTGTCAAAGAATTACTCTCAAAGTATATCAATTTTTCTTTATGCAGAACCCCAGTTCTGAGAACTCGTCACGATGATTGCTATTTAAGCGCACTCAGACAAGCCTGAACCACTTCGACGAACGAACATAGGTCTGTGCAATGAACAAATTACAATGTTGCAAACCCCTTTAACCCATCACCCTGATAACCGTACAATGAACCTTAATCTGTTTCATAAAATAATTTGAAACAGTGTAAACCCATTTCAGTCTATCTCGCTGCTTATAGACCAGTTGAACGCCAAGTCTTTTTTAATAATCTAAAACAGTGTGAACCACCCCCATCCACCATAGTGTTAACACTAAATATAACACAAGTTTATCTAGTAAAAAAGATTAGTGTGAAAATGCCTAATAAAATAAGTAGATTTGTGTGAATGACTTCAATTCATCATGTTGTCAGTAATATAGAACGTAGGCAAATTTGAACCACTTCAACCCATCACGTTGTTCATGGATCAGCCATACACGAAGTCTATCTCGCTCATAAACTAATCAAGAACAGTGTAAACCATTCAATCCATCAGGCTGTCTCTGAACTAACACAACACAAATCCTGCCTCATAAAATAATTTGGAACAGTGTGAACTACTTCAAGTATCACGCTGGTAATGGACTAGCATAACGACATAACCTTTCCCATTAAATTATTAGGAACAGTTTGAACCACTTCAATCCATCAAGCTGTTAATGGACCAGCCTAAAATGAAGCAGCAGCTACCCAGCTAGCTTGATGCCAACCCTTTATTTCAACAGGCAGGCTGGCTCTTGGTTAAGCCGTAGACTCGACATCTAAGGCCTTGAATGTAATGCAATCCCAGCGATATAAAATCTGGTTTGTTCGCTGCCTATGAGGCGCTATATTAAAACTGGCCTTCCTCACTGTCCCATTCAGATGCTAATGGTTATGGGTTCGAATCCTGGTGTGCGCTACATTAAAAATGGCCTTCTCACAGTCGCATCTTAACATCATTGTTGTTCTGGTGGTGTCAGTATAAGATTAGATAGGTCGCTCTTCCCCTACTTCCCTGGGATGGTTAGACCCGTCTGCCGTATCACCTGAGGTGGGTGTCGACGTAAAAACTGAACCAAACCAAATGTCCCATCTTAACATCATTGTTGCTCTGGTTGTGTCGGTATAGGATTATATAAGTCCCCCTTCTCCCACTTCCCTGGGATGGTTATCCCCGTCGGCCATATCACTTGAGGTGGGTGTCGACGTAAAAACTGAACCAAATCAATCAATCAATCAATCAATGCCTATCTGAAGGTTACATTCACCACTGGTTGTCAGCCTAGTGCTTCAGAGGTCCCGTTTTACCCCGCCCTGTACACCATCAATTCACACGCTCCTCATTTCAAGACTTGGCCAGCACATAGGGTTCTGCGCAAGCAACTTGAGCTTAACATATATTTACTGACAGATTTCTGTGAAGAACATGAGGAATTTTCCAAGTGTGATGAATCCCTCTTAATACCGACTGCAAGTGAACGTGAAAGTCATCCAGGGTCTGTTTGAATCATTTCCTCAGAGTGTAGAGATCATTAGCTGACATTTCAGAACTGCAGTTTCAAGGGTGCAACTTAGAAAAAGTCAAAAAACAGAAAGGGGTCCAGGGGCCGACAGCACCCCGTATGGGGGGTTGGGGGGGGGGGGGGTTACGCTGAAGCTTTTTCAAAAAATGGATTTTCCGTTTCTGACTTTTTTGAAAAAACGGATTCCGTCGTCAAAAGTTGCACCCATGTAGTTTTCACACATCCAGCCATCCTATTGTGATCTCGCCTCTCATTAACAATGAATCATCACATTCTATTTTGCGTTATAGTTTCATCACAATGTCATTATTTTCACCATATTGTGCCCTTGCCTTTAGTTAACAATGAATACCAATTCTATTTTGCGTTATAGTTTCATCACAATGTCATTATTCACCTACTGTGCCCTGCCTTTAGTTAACAATGAATTATCATATTCTATCTTGCGTTTAGTTCGTCACAATGTCATTATTTTCACCCTACTGTGCCCTTGCCTTTAGTTAACAATGAATTATCATATTCTATCTTGCGTTTTAGTTTCGTCACAATGTCATTATTTTCACCCTACTGTGCCCTTGCCTTTAGTTAACAATGAATCAACATATTCTGTTCTGCGTTATACTTTCGTCACGATGTCATTATTTTCCATGTGAAAATTAATGTGGTTTTGTTCTAGTCAGGGAGGGCAAATGGTACCATCAACTTTTCATTTTCACCTTTCGATAAAAAAGGTGTTTTATACTGACTAGATGAACTCTGCATGTGTACGTGTGTGTGGTGTGTATGCGTGTCTGTGCGTGTGTGTGTGTGTTGTGCACGCGCGCACGTGTGTGTGTGTGGGCGTGTACGTACGTGTGTGCATGTGAGGCGTGTGCGCACATGTGCTTGCGTCTCAAATGTACCAAAAACGGTTTCTCAGCACTTTATGGATACATTCATCCAATCTGAATCTGAATTTAGGACAAATGAAAAAAATCGTTTAAATGTTTATTATGCCATGCCATTGTTTTTCCAAATCCTTTATTCATCATCATCATTATCATCAGGTGCCCTGCCGCATGGCGTTGGCGACCATGGACTTCCAACCATCTCTATCTCTCGTTGCCCCCAGCATCTCCCCCACCCTCCTCATCCCCAGCCACTCCGCAAGTCTGTCCAACATTCTCTCCCTGGGTCTACCCGGTGCTCTCTTTCCCTCTAGCTTTCCCGTTGTGACCAGGTGCTAAAAATCCCCCTTCCTCATAAAATGGCCCATAAATGTTGCTTGTCTTTTCCTAATCTTCCTTATGAGTTATCTACTTGTGTCTGCCTCCATCACGACTGTCTCGTTTGTTTTCTTTGAGAAACCACATCTCGGCTGCCTCAATCTTGCTCTGGCTTTGCTTGCTGACTGTCCACGCCTCGCATCCGTAAAACAGTATTGGTTCTACATAATATTCAAGGACTCTCTTCCTGATGTTAACTGATAGGCATTTGTTGGTAAGAATGTTTGTCATCTTCTTGAATAAACCCTTTATTCCATGGACAAAAGAAAGAGGAAGAAGAAATCCTTTATTAAGCACAGATATGAATTACTCAAATGCTTATGAATCTCTGTCTATCTGTCTGTCTGTCTGTCTCTCTCACTCTCTCTCTCCCTCCTTCCTTCTCTCTCTCTCTCGCTTGCGTCTGTCTCTTTCCCTCTATCTTTGTCTGTCTGTCTGTCTCACTCTGTCTCTTTCTCTCTCTCTCTCTCTCTCTCTCTCTCTCACACATACACCTCACACACAGGCACAGACACACACAGACACACACACACACACACACACAACACAACACACACACACACACACACACACACACACACACACACACACACACACACACACACACATACACACACCTACAGCACGAGGTAGTTAGCCCTCAAACCGTTATTCTCTCCTCAGCACGTTCTGAGGGGTGGAAGGAAGGAATGAGACCTAGGGTAGAAAGAAAAGCCATTACACAGACATTAGGCTGAAGGCAAGGCAGGTAAATGCTTAGCTCACGATTCTGGTGGATGAGAGTAGGGATGGAGAGGAGGGGAGGGGGCACACCGCAGCAAACGGACTGTAAGTCTGTTGTTCAGAACGTCGAACACGTCTGTCTGTCCGTCACCTTCTGGGGAAACTGATAGGAATTAAACGGTTAGCCAAGACACGCACCAAAGTGGCGTGACGAGGCGCACGCGCCAACACGCCGATGCAATTACCGCTCGGCTCATCTATGGCTTTTTAAATCATCGATATCCAGCCACAAGGCCTAGCAGATTATCATCACCTTTTATCGGAGCCTGAGACACTCACTGATGAATTGGAAATAGCATTTCACTCTTACACAGACACAGACACAGACACAGAGATACAGATACAGACACACACACACAGACACACACACACATGCATACACACGCGCGCGCATGCAAACACACGCACGCACACGCACACACATACACACACGCGCGCCCCGCGCACACACACACACACACACACACACACACACACACACACACACACACACACATGGAATCCGAGTATAAAAGGGAGAGAAAGCCAGAGAGACAGACAAATCGAACACAAAGACACGTACGTGCACAAATACATACACATGCATACATATGTACGCGCATGCACACACACACATACGCACACACACACACGCACTCACACACACACACTTACATGCACACACACACACACACACACACTAACACTAACACACTAACACACACACTAACACTAACACTAACACTAACACAGTAACACTAACACACACACACACATACGCGCGCGCATGTCTTTAGCATCAACATGACGGACAGCTGTCAGTTCA
>CM060305.1:141192791-141212791 GCA_030674185.1 Monoplex corrugatus
GCGTGTGTTGTTACTCCATCCATCTTCCTTTATGTGTGTTGTTTCTCCATCCGTCTTCCTTTATGTGTGTGCTGTTTCTCCAATATGTAATGTGTGCCATTCTAGTCCATCTGTCCTTCACGGTAATTAAGTGTGGTGTTGTTATCCATTGCAAACATTTAATTATGGTGTAGCTCACAAAAACCTCTTCTTTATGCGGTTGTTGTTTCGACCATTCCCAGTCCCTTTAAATTTGATTTCTGTTCTTCCTCTGTCTTCCTTTAGTGTGTGTTGTTTACTCCATCCGTCTTCCTTTAGTGTGTTGTTTCTCCATCCATCTTCCTTTATTGTGTGTTGTTTCTCCATCCGTCTTCCTTTATGGTGTGTTGTTTCTCCATCTGTCTTCCTTTATGCGAGTGTTGTTTCTCCATCTGTCTTCCTTTATGCGAGTGTTGTTTGTCCATCTTTAAAAGAACTCTTTACACCATGAATCATCTCCTTGGCACACGAAAAGATTTACCTCTCCCAACAAAACATACAAATGAAGAACTCCCATCTGCATTCTCCAAGTATTTCACCACCAAAATACAAACTCTTCGTGACAGGCTTGACAGGACACCCTGTCAACCATGCCCACCTGACCCATCCTTCTCTGGCACACCTCTTACTACTTTTACCCCAGTCTCACAAGAAGAAATTTTCAACACAATCAGATCCATGTCGTTCAAAACCTGCGAACTGGATCCTCTTCCAGGTTCTCTCTACGCCGACTGTCTCCCTACTCTCCTCCCATTCATCACTGACATCATCAACACTTCTCTTCAAACTGGAACTGTCCCAGATTCTTTCAAGTCTGCTATTGTTCACCCTCTCCTCAAGAAACACAATTTAGACCCAAATGAACTGAAAAATTACCGGCCTATCTCTAATCTCTCTTTCTTGTCAAAACTCCTTGAAAAAGTCGTCCTCAACCAGCTGAACTCTCACCTGTCTGCCAACAATCTCCTCAATCCTTTCCAGTCAGCCTACCGCCAGTGCCATAGCACTGAAACTGCCCTACTACACATTCTCAACAATCTCCTCCTTGCAACTGATACTGGCAAAGTCTCTCTCCTCACACTCCTTGATCTGTCTGCAGCCTTCGATACCATTGACCATGGTATTCTCTTTTCTAGACTTCATCATACTTTTGGCATCTCTGACATTGCTCTCTCCTTTTTCACTTCGTATTTATCAAACAGAAAACAAACTGTTCTCATCAATGGCACTTACTCTCAACCTGCATACCTGACCTGTGGTGTTCCACAAGGATCTGTCCTTGGCCCTATTCTTTTCACTCTTTACACCTCCCCCCTGTCCACCATCATCAACTCCCACTCTATAAAACACCACTTCTATGCTGATGACACCCAACTTCAAGACAGTGACTCACCTGATAATATACAGCACCTGTTGACTCGCACCACTGAGTGTTACTTGGACATTAAGAACTGGATGACGTTCAACAAACTTCAGCTTAATGACGACAAGACAGAAGCTATCCTCATTGGCACCCGTCAGAAACTTTCTCAGCTGCCTCCTCTTTCTCTCCCATTATGTAACACATCAGTCCCAATTTCTGATTCAGCTAAAAACCTTGGTGTCTGCATTGACTCTACCCTCTCCATGAACAACTTTGTTTCTCAAACTGCCAGATCTTGCTACTATCATCTCCATCGTATAAGCCTGATCAGGAAGTATCTCTCTGTCGAAACAACTGCAAAACTCGTCCTCTCCTTCATAATGTCTCGCATTGACTATTGCAATTCACTCCTGTCTGGTCTTCCTGCCTCCACCATTCACATCCTACAGCGCATTCAAAACAATGCTGTACGCCTTGTACTCAAAAAAAAAAAAGCTGACCACATATCTCCTCTCCTGGCACAACTTCACTGGCTCCCTGTATCAAAGCGCATACAGTACAAACTAGACACCATGTGCTACAAAAGCCTCAATAACGCAGCCCCCGATTACCTGTCAAGCCTACTTGAGATCTATCTTCCCTCACGTACCCTCCGCTCTGCCTCCGATCCTCTGATTTTTCGCTTTCCACGCACTAAGCTCAATACCTATGGTCCACGAGCCTTCTCTGTTTCTGGTCCACTCTCCTGGAACAAACTTCCTCTCTCAGTCCGTCAGCAACCTACTTTTGTCTCCTTCAAGTCCGCTCTCAAAACTCACCTTTTCTCCTCCGCATAAAATCCTAACCTCACTCACCCCCCCCCCCCCCTCTGCAGCCTGTCTCCGCTCGGACAGGAATCACATGGTTATAATATATAATTGTATATGCTATGCTCTCTATAATTTTCCATTGCTTTTATTCTTGCTTTTATTCTTTCTCCCCATTTATAGCCATGCGTGTGTGTGTGTGTGTGTGTGTGTGTGTGTGTGTGTGTGTGTGTGTGTGTGTGTGTGTATGTGTGTGTGTGTGTGTGCGTGCGTGTGTGTGCGTGCGTGTGTGTGCGTGCGTGCGTGCGTGCGTGCGTGCGTGTGTGTCTGCTTCAGCGCTTAGATTTGATTTTATCAAGATTTTGCGCTATATAAATATTGTAATTATTATTATTATTATTATCTGTCTTCCTTTATGCGTGTGTTGTTTCTCCATCTGTCTTCCTTTATGTGTGTGTTGTTTCTCCATCTGTCTTTCTTTATGTGTGTGTTGTTTCTCCATCTGTCTTTCTTTATGTGTGTGTTGTTTCTCCATCTGTCTTTCTTTATGTGTGTGTTGTTTCTCCATCCGTCTTCCTTTATGTGTGTGTTGTTTCTCCATCCGTCTTCCTTTATGTGTATGTTGTTTCTCCATCTGTCTTCCTTTATGTGTATGTTGTTTCTCCATCCGTCTTCCTTTATGTGTGTGTTGTTTCTCCATCCGTCTTCCTTTATGTGTGTGTTGTTTCTCCATCCGTCTTCCTTTATGTGTATGTTGTTTCTCCATCTGTCTTTCTTTATGTGTGTGTTGTTTCTCCATCCGTCTCCTTTATGTGTATGTTTTTCTCCATCCGTCTTCTTTATGTGTGTGTTGTTTCTCCATCCGTCTTCCTTTATGTGTGTGTTGTTTCTCCATCCGTCTTCCTTTATGTGTATGTTGTTTCTCCATCTGTCTTTCTTTATGTGTGTGTGTTTCTCCATCTGTCTTCTTTATGTGTGTGTTGTTTCTCCATCTGTCTTTCTTTATGTGTGTGTTGTTTCTCCATCTGTCTTCCTTTATGTGTGTGTTGTTTCTCCATCGTCTTCCTTATGTGTATGTTGTTTCTCCATCCGTCTTTCTTTATGTGTGTGTTGTTTCTCCATCCGTCTTCCTTTATGTGTGTGTTGTTTTCCATCCGTCTTCCTTTATGTGTGTGTTGTTTCTCCATCCGTCTTCCTTTATGTGTATGTTGTTTCTCCATCCGTCTTCCTTTATGTGTATGTTGTTTCTCCATCCGTCTTCCTTTATGTGTATGTTGTTTCTCCACTGTCTTCTTTATGTGTTGTTGTTTCTCCATCTGTCTTTCTTTATGGTGTGTTGTTTCTCCATCTGTCTTCTTTATGTGTGTGTTGTTTCTCCATCTTCTTTCTTTATGTGTTGTTTCTCCATCTGTCTTCCTTATGCGTGTGTTGTTTCTCCATCCGCTCCTTCATGCATGAGTTATTGCTCCATCCCCCAAGTATACCAAAACATAACGAACCTTTACGTTATACTAATATGTCCTGACGTTCTTTCATCCCCATACTCCTCCTCTAGTTGTGTTCTGACATGGTGCTAAAACGGTGTCAACATCTCCCCCCCCTCCTTCCTCCTTATACCCCTTTACACAAGTCTCCAATGATACCGGCACTTCACACACTTCAACATTTAGTTGGAGGCCTTTTGCCGTGTTGTACACTATCCTGGCCCTCCACTAACGTGTACAGCATGGACCGCACGGTAATATCAAACTGGTCTGATGGCTCCATTGATTTCTTTCCAATCCCCAACAGGGTATTATAATGGAGACAAAGAAATGCCACTGTAGCCGTAGGCAATGAGGTTTAACCATGGCGTGATTGGCGCTGGTAAGAAAGATGCTGCATCTTCAGCCTCCCTCCCTGGGTTGACCGATGACAGCAGAGGCTCCGTGCCACAGGAAGCCTGAAGATGGGATCCCCCACTGTGAACAGTTGATGGTTCTACGTCCTAAACTGAATGGCCTGACCTAAAGGGTACAGCGGATGTAAAGGCTTTTCCATTACCTAAGCTGTTGCATGGCAGCAAGGTGTTAATCTTCATGTCAATGAAGATATGAAACAATGGAAACGGTAGAAGCAGTACAGTCATTTCAATAGTGATCACAGTGTTAGTAGTAGTCACTGTCACCGTACTAAGCAGTAGCAGTTCTAGTATAATAGCGTTGGTACAAAAAGTTAAAAAGCTACAGCAGCAGCAATAGCAACAGTAGTAATAGCAGAAAAATAAAAAATAACATGACAAATAAGAAAAATAACAAGAACGAGAACATGCAAAAATATAAATACATTTAATAAAACCTGACGTTCACAATCCCAAACGGATTTTTACTGCAACCCCCCAAGTATAACACAAAAATTACAAACCATTCCACTGTACAAATACGTACTGCCTGCCCACACTCTCTTACTTCCCTCTCCATTTGTGTTATAGGACAGTGGCTTTCACAATAAAACTGTCTCTCTCCCCTCTTCCTCCCTCCTACCCCTCTACACAAATCTATCATACTGATACTTTACACATATCATCATTTAGCTGGTGGCCTGTTGCCATGTTGTACACTATCCTTGCCCTCCAACTCCACGTCCTGCACAGTGTGGACTGTACGGCAACATCAAACTGGTCTCATGGCTCCATTGATTTCTTTCCCATCCCTGACAGGATACTATAATGGAGACAAAGAAATGCTCTGGTGCCACAGGCAGTGAGGTTTAACCGTGGTGTGATTAGTACTGGTGAGAACGATGCTATGTCTTCCCCTGAAGCAAATCAAACAGACTCCCTCCCTGGGCCGACTTAGGAAAGTGGAGGCTCCTTGACAAAGGAAACCGGAATGAGGAGTTAAGGAAACCGGAAAAGGAAAACTCCCCACCTGCAAACAGCTGAGGCAAAGCACTTTCTGCCTCTTTGACCAAAGGTTTGCCCTGCAACTATGAAGACCTTGACCACATGGTACAGTGAAGAAAAGGGGATGGTGGAGGTAATGTTTTCCCATAATGTGAAAGGTTCTTGGGAAGTGAGGTGTTAGAGACATAAACTTCTGTGGGGATCCAGCATTATGAGGGTAATCAGACGTAAAATCTCCCTCTATGTCTCCAGGGAAACCAAGCCAATGTGGCATAAACCTTCTCAACTGAAAATAAGCTGAGTTGAGATATGGTGGTACTGTGGGATAGTATCAGACATGAAAACAATAAATGCCATTTCACACCAGCAATGATAATAAACATACACTTAACAGTGATGATAAAAAAAAGAAAGACTAATAGAGGTGTTCAGAAATAAATGGCAAACGTGCAGTAACACTACAAAAAAAGCACACTAAAAGGTAGTAAAGCCACACAGTATCTATCACATACGCACTACCTATGATCTGGTGTGTGTGAGTTTCGAAAAAGGCAGATAATTAGAATGACTTGATCACATTCTTTAAATGCCTGACAGTCACGCTCCGCTTCATATGATTCATTATCCTAGCTTTTTAGTTAAAAAAAAAAAAAAAAAAAAAAAAGCAACTAAAAAGCAAGCGCGCATTCTGCTCCAGCTGATGTGAATCAATCTTGCCGTTTCCAAAAGGGTGATTTAAAAACTGTGCGAATATCCTCGCTTCAACAGATTTGAATCGATTTCACTCCTTTTAGAAAGGGTGATTATTTCCTCTCTGGCATTTTTAGACCCTGTTTAACAGAGTTTAGTGTGACATTTCCAAACAGCTTACTCAATCATTTTGGTTTACAGCCTAGTCAACCACAAGGGCCATTTTAGAGTTGTCAAGCAGGTGAACAAGACTTGCTCACATCAATCTTCTAAAAATAAAACAATATGCAATGCACAGGAATGTTTGGAAAAACTGAAGAAGCTAAAACTATAATGCATTCTTAAAAGTCCAAATGTTTCATCTTCAACATACGCATGGATAGATACCATTATAAATATCTATGGTTTCTGAGAATTTTTTGTTTGTTTGTTTAATCTGTCAAGTAGGTAACTAGTCTCAAATGTGAATATAACAGTGCCATTTAAGCATAGCAGAATCTTATCGCTATTCGTCTCGGTTGTCCTCTGGGTATTATTAATATTACTAGAAGACCTGCTGGACATATCAATACTCAGAGAAGACGTTTATCGGTATGATGTTGAGATATTACGTAGTACTGTCCCCGTGTTCTCACACAACGCTATTTTCCAAACTCATCTGAACACATTGAGCATTTACATATTTTACAAGACAGTTACAAGATACAAGAATGTGGGAAGATGCAGACTGATTTAAATACACCACAAACACGGCTTTTTTGTCTTCTCTTTCCCTCTAGAACTAGTGATGGGTGGGATGGTAGTGGCGGTGGCTGTGTGCATGTGTGAACAAAACGAGTGAGCAAGGATTTATAGATTTATTTTTTTGTGCACAGAAAAAAATCCTGTTTAACAAAGACGCTGTACAAATAAAAGAAGAGAAGAAGTAAATTAGATATCTCAACAAACAACGGGACGGAGGCACCAATCCTGAATACACAGACAAGAGATTGTAGGTCGGCCAAACGGATCGAATCGTACGTGCCTGGAACCGGGAATCCAACTCTGTCTGGCACTCTTGGACACCATGCCTCAGGAGACTGCCGGCACCGACCGACTGATAGTTTCCTGAGAATTACCTTCAGTTACCACCACTCTAGTGCCTGTCCACCACCCTATTCGCCCAGTAAACAACTCAAGTGTCTGTGGCTCGTCAACCAGCCACTATTTTCGCCGACCAGTGTCTTCTGTTCGTCAATGCCTACTGTTCGTCAACGAGTGTTCGTTCGTTGCTTGATTTAACGTCTTTTCACTATAAGTGATATTAGACGGGGAAAAATGGCATGGAGGATGAAATTAGGGGGGGGGGGGGGGGGGGGGGGAGGGAACAGAGTAAGGGACGTAAAAAAATTAAAAGGAAGCGGCAAGGTCTTAAGAAAAAAGGATATGGATGAACATAGAAATGAAACTAGAACAACGCTAACATCAATAATGTAAAAGAAAAATCGTCATAAAAACAAAACAAAACAAAAATAACCATAATTATAATAATAATCTTAAAGTAACGCATTAACAGGACTCTGAACCAATGATTCTGAAATTTTAACTAACAAAACCTGATCCGATACTACTTCTTTTTAGATGCGTTTCAAGATAGTTTCCTTGTGTAAACGTCTTTGGTAAAAAGGAACGAAGCTTTCTGCAGTAAAACAAACAGTCAACGAGTGTCTATAGTCAGCAATGGGTGGGTGTCAACCGTTCAGTACAGAGCGTTCAGTACAGATTTATTGTTCACTGAGTGTCTATTGTTGATCAACGCCTGTCGTTCGTAAACGACTATTTTTTCGTCACTGCGTAATTTGTTTGTAAATCAATGAATGCCTACGGTTCGTCAGGCAAGTATCTATCATCTTGTCTCTTGAGGCATATGTGATTTGTGTATTAGACACAGCATACTGGTCTCAACCAGTATCGATATTTTCTCAACAAGATTCTTTTGTTGACCAACAATTTGTACTGTTCACAATCAGAATCTACTGTTCATCAGCCAGTGTCTATAGTTCACCAACATGTCTCTATTGTTCAATACAAGCGCATTGATTAGCAACTTGATCGACATTTATCAGTTTATCCTTCGCCTAAGAATATTGTTCAACACCAGCTATCTATACAATAGGCAATCGTTGGTGAACAAGCGACAGCCGTTGGCGAAGCAATCATCGAATGTCTTTTTACCTTGCAACGACTGTCTCATGTTAACAAAATGCGCGTCTGCTGTTCAGAAATGATTGTCTATTGTCTAAAAGCACATTTTAATTTTATGTGCACAGGCTCTAAAAGAAATAACGAAATAAATAACGAACGAGTGTCTACTGTTCATCAAAAGAATGCAGTTTATCAGCAACATTCTAATGTACATTGACAGATATCTGTGGTTTAATATAAACATTCTTTTTTTAAATATTGTTCATTGACGTGTGTCCTGTTTTCCACTAACGTATATTTGCTGTTCACCAAATAAATGTCTGCTGCTCACCAATGAGTATCTATCGCTCTTTTACGATTATCTTACTTTTTCACTGAGGGTCTATAAATGTCAACTGTTCCTGGAGTAGCCACTGTTCACGAACGGTCTCTCTCTCTCTCTCTCTCTCTCTCTCTCTCTCTCTCTCTCTCTCTCTCTCTCTCTCTCTCTCTCTCTCTCTCTCTCTCTCTCAAAACCGAACGACATGTGTTTGCAAGAGTCTGTTTTCCATCAACAAAAGCTGTTATCTATCGGAGTGTGTGGTTCACTAATCATTTGGCTTGACTATCAGCTTGTCTCTCTTTGTTGGTCTGTTGGTCTGTTTGTTTGTTTGTTTTTTGTTTGTTTGTTTGTGTTTTCCAAAAGAATGGAAAAAAAAAAAAAAAAAAACTTGGTACATGGCTGAACGATTTATAACTCTGGGCGAAGTGGTTATCTTCAGCAAATTTCATCCTCACTCGATAGCGATAAGAGCAAGGGATAGAGGTTATCCCGTAACCGAAAGGTCGGAGGTAGTGAGATGTACAGACCCTGCTACACATTTTCCAGAGCCATCTATGGGACGACCGTGTCCATCTCTCTCTCTCCCCCCCCCCCCCTCTCTCTCTCTCTCTCTCTCGCTCGTTCGCTCGCTCGCTAAACCTTTTTCAATCAGTCTCCAACTGGTCTCGCCAAATCGATTTGGGAGATCTAGGGTCTACTTCAGGACAGTCCAGTGCTACAGACATAAGTCCACATCCTTCAAGACTCCAAACAACGGTGAACATGCCATGGGCGTGTGTGCGTGCACTCGTGTATTGGTGAGTGTGTCGGAGGAGTTAAGGGGGAGGGAAACATGACACACTCACACACGTGCATTGACACATTCGTAAGTAGGGGGTTTATCATATGTGCGTGTATACGTGTGCGTGATTTAGCGTACGTGTGTATGCGTATTTTGTGTGTGTGTGTGTGTGTGTGTTGTGTGTTGTGTGTTGTGTGTTGTGTGTGTGTTTGTGTGTTTGTGTGTGTGTGTGTTTGTGTGTGTGTGTGTGTGTGTGTGTGTGTGTGTGTGTGTGTGTGTGTGTGTGTGTGTGTGTGTGTGTAATGAGATGAGAGAGAGACACAGAGAGAGAGACAGAAAGAGAGAGACGGACAGAGAGAGAGGGAGAGAGAAAGGGGAGAGAGAGGGAGAGAAAAAGCGAGGGGAGAGAAAGACAGACAGAGAGACAGACAGACAGGCAGATACATTCTATAGAGAGTATGTAGAGATACGGGTGGAGGAGGATATAATACACCGGATGACTCTACGGTATCAGAAGAGGAATGTACCACACCGAGACAGCCCAGGAGGTGTAGATACAAATCCATGTAGAATTCATCTCTTATACTCTTTCATACTCCGTACCCTCGGCTACCTTCGCTGTTCTCTTCCGTCAAAACAAGTCAAACACACACACAGACACACACACAGACACCACACAGCACACACACACACACACACACCACACACACACACACACACTCTCTCTCTCTCTCTCTCTCTCTCTCCATACACACACACATATATATATATATATACATGAAGGAGAAAAATACAACAAAACAAGAGCAATAGAGAAAGAGGGGGAGGGCGAGAATATTAGAGGCAGAAAGAGAGAGACAGAGAGAGATATGAGAGGGTGGGGAGTGTCGAACACAGATATACAGAAGACAAACAAAAAAACAAAAAAAGAAATATGAAGAGGGATCGAAGACATACATACATACAGACAAACAGACATAGACACTTGCAGAAGGGTAAAGGTGAGGTGAGATTCAACTAACACAACTGATAAAAAGACCCACAACAACAAATCACCAGAAAACAACAATAACAAAACCGACATCTGTACATTCCCTCCTCCGTCTTCCACGCGCGCGCGCGCACACACACACACACCACACACACACACACACACAACACACACACACACACACACACACACACCCACACACACAACACCCCACCCCTTACCCCACCCCACAAACGAACAACAAACACTAGTCTACACACCTCAAGAACGTTTACCTGAAGACGTTTTTTGGCAGAACCGGACTTCCATCGCACCAATTTCACCATCAGCACCCCAAAGTTTTGGAAAGCCATGGCTTGGAAAAAACCGAACCGCTACTTCTCTCGCTCAAAGACATTCCATGGTAGTTGAGTTTCACAACAACACTTGTTTCCTTCCTTGCAGGAGGTTTTCGTCCCGAACACAAGCTTCACACACAAAGAATTGTTCACAGATCGTCTTTCATCATCACTATGCACAAACAACTGTTCAGACAGTTTTCCACTGTTGCTATAACTAATATCTCTCTTTCTTTCTTGCACTGTTGCTTAACTAATACCTTTCTTTCTTTCTTTTCTTTTCTTTTTTCTTTTCTTTTCTTTTCTTTCCTTTTTTTTTTTTTTCCTTCTTCTTTTTGGAAAAGTGTGGATACAGTCCGTATTAAATATCACAGTTTGGTTTATCAGGGCAATGGAACCCAAATCCCATAAATCACAGCAGTTTCAGTTTTGGTGCAGCTTCATAACAATAACATTTTTTTTTCTCCAAAATCACAGTGATGTTGCTTGCATCCTGACAAAGAAAGTCCAGAATCGGTACTGTTTGCGGCCATGTAACAAAACAAACAAACAAACAAACAAACAAGCAGCACAGCTGCGGTCACATACAGTGGCAACATAACAAAACAAAGAACTAAACAAAAACAAACAATACAAGTAATACTAACTATTGCAGTCGCGTACATATTTTTAATTCAAATTCTTGATTACGGTCCCATAACATAATTGTAACACGAGAAATAAAACCCACAATGCAGTTTTCGGCTCCATTACAAAAATAAGAGATCAGTGTGTGCGACAAGACAACAAAACGTATTCAGAAGTTACGGTGTGTACACATATTCACAGAAAAAGAGAGAGAGTGATGGAGGGAAGGGGGAGGGGAGAGAGAGGGGAAGGGGAGGGTAGCGGGTGCAAAAAATGAGATGAATGTAATGAATCTTTATTTTCAATACCAGCAAACAGTCCAACTTAGAAATATGCCCCTCCTAATCTACTTATACTGAACAAAAGAAAGATACTGCAAAAGAATTCAGATTTAAAGAAAACAGACAAAAAAAAGTGAGCAAATGAGAGAGAGAAGGGGGGATGAAAGAGAGGGTGTCAGAGAGAGAGAGAGAGAGAGAGAGAGAGAGAGAGAGAGAGAGAGAGAGAGAGAGAGAATATGCGTAATCACAGCCAGAGAATAATTATAGAGTTGGATAATTTATTAAACACTTAAAGTAAACCATTCGCGTCAGTCCCCTAAAAATCAATTCACTGCTACGACTACTCGTATTACCACGTGTTTTGTCCTGCTCTGAGCTGTATTAAAAAAAAAGAAAACATTTCTTTCTTTTCCTGTCAAATAAATAATTGACAGATACAGAGTCTGAGGTAATGCATGGCTGAAGCATCTGTTGAAAATGCGCTTTCGGAAGTTTTCTATTTTGCGTGTGAAGGGGGGAAAAGCTCTACAAAAAACATGAAAGTGATTTAAAAGCCTTCTGGAGAGAAACGAATTTGCTGGACGACTCAATTATCAGAAAGGAAGAAACGAACGAAAGAAACAAAGAAAGAACAATCGACATACAATTCAAAAGAAAGGAAAAGAAGATGGAAAAACGCAATCTTCCTTTTTCCGCAACTTCAGATATTCGCAGATTTTTTTTCTCTCTCTGTCATGGGGAAAAGAGGAATTTTCAAGTGAATGCCCGTTTAGCTAGTACACTGTTACCACATCTAACGTAAACAGACGATTTCATTTACTCTGACACACTCGTAATTCTTAGTCTGGCAAAATCCGAAGAAACACCACATTTCCGGCTCAAACTCAAAACGATGAAGAATCTTGCCCATGTACATGTTAACTCGTGAATAAACGACATAACCTGTGGCCCAAAGACGCTACGATCCACCCTAAACAGCAAAGATGCCTTTACTGATTAATTTAAGCTCATGTCTGATACATAATTCTTATTCATTTCTTCACACTGTCCTGGACATATTGCACATATTGAAAAACGTCTCGAGTTTGACAGATTAATGTTGCTTCAAACAGGCAAAGAGACAGACACCACCAGACTCCATCTTCCAATACACACACATACACGGCAATTGTCAACATAAATCAATACCCCCATTTAAAAATAAAAAAAATAAAAAAGAGAGAGAGAGAGAGACGGGTGGGGGACGGTCTTGACAGAGGCGGGGAGGGGAGGGGGGACACGGAAATTGAAAAAGAAGGCTGGGAAATGAGAGACTGGAGTCCCAGCAGAAGGGGAAAAAATCCACCAAATATTTGCTGAAATCTCGGCAGCCCGCACAACCATAAAAACGATCAATGATGTGGTTGGGGCGAGGGTTGGAATACCTTCCCTGTCTCCCTTTTCGTCTCTGGCCCCCGGGGCTGTCTTGCGATACATCCATATTGATGAAGTAGTTTCATCTGCTTCGTGTTACTGTGACAATTCTTCGAGTAACTGTGACAATTCTTTCCTTTGTCCGACCACACCGACCTTGTGTCTTGGCTTCATCGATCTCTGGGTTAGATGTCAATTTACTTGCCAATCTTCTGTCCACTCCCCCCCCCCCCCCTCTCTCTCTCTCTCTCTAAGGCTCAATGTAAAAATCATTATTGTGCTTATGCCACTACCCTTGAAAATTAAAAGGTTGTTCTTGTTCTTTTTCCACGCCCCTTCCCCACTCTGTCTGTCTTTCTCCCTCCTTCCAATACTCCTCTTCTTCCCCTCCCCCTTTCTCTCTCTTTTTCATATAAACTCTTATAGTTTGTTTTTGGTTGAGACTTACAAGGATCAATGATTTCTATGCTACGAAGAAAAGCCTATAGAATACTGTCCGATGTAGATGTTGGTGACAATAGAAATTGGGCTCCAAATATTGGATGCAAACTGTACTTGTTTGATTACGGCCTGGTATGGATAAATCAAGGCGTGGAGGGAATTAACTCATTTTTACCGTGAATTTTAAGAAAGACTCGTTGTACGCAGGAGGCATAAAATTGGATTTTTATGTCAAAAACAATGAACGATTTCATATGTACAAAACATTTTATGTACAAGACCTGATCTGAAAACACATTTGTTGTTAAATTTAAACAGGCACACTAAATATGTGATGACAAAGTTTAGACTTGAAATTTCTGAAATCGCTTGTCTCTTGTGCAGATATTAAAAAAAAAACTTTGTGCACTCGATACGGTTTATCCACTGTGCAAAAACACGAGAGAGATGAAATGTATTTTGTTTCAAGCTGCCAAAAAACTTTGTTATTAAGAACGCAATGCATACAGTTACAGTTTTACGTTTCCAAACCAGTTTCGGTTAAGTCTGCTTATGGCTTGCAAAAATGAAAGGATAGGTAAAAATGTCGGTCCTTTCTTACAATGTCCTCTTTCTCTTCCGCCGTCCTTTCTTCCGATGTCCCCGTTTTCTTCCTTCATTCTTTCTTCCAATGTCCTCTTTTCTTCCGTCCTTTTTCTTATGCCTCCTCTCCCTTTCTCCTTCCTATTTTCCTACACCGTACTCCCTTCCTCCATTTTATCTATGCATCTTCTCCCTGCTTTCTTTCAATGCATCCTCCCCCTTGCTTTATTCCTTCTACCTATGTGTCCCCTCCTTTAATTCAATCTACCTAAGTGTTCTCTCCCTTCATTCTTTCTTCTAATGCGTCCTCTTTCTTCCTCCGTTCTTCCTATCTATGCGTCTTCTCTCTTACCCCGTTCTTTCTATCTATGCGTCCTCTCCCTTCCTCCGTTCTTTCTACCTATGCGTCCTCTCCCTTCCTCCGTTCTTTACACCCATGCGTCCTCTCCCTTCCTTTATTTTTTTCTAACCTATGCGTTCTCACTCCTTTCTTCCCATGTGTCCTTTCCCTTCCTTTGTCCTTTCTTCCAATGTCCCTCTCCAATGTCATTCTTTCTTCATATCCTTCTCTTTTCTTTACCGACCTTTGTTCCTAAGCTTTCTCTTCCTTCTTTCCCCTTACCGTCTTAGGCGTATCCATCAGCATCTTCCTCTCTCTTATTCTCTTTCTTTTCCCTCCCCACCCTTCCCCTCCCCCATCTCGTTCTGCTGGATCAAAGGTGATATTCACGGTACCTACGGTGACTATCTAAGGCAGCAGCGGATAAAGGTGAACTGGCGGAGTGACATGATGTGTAGCATGCATTAATTATTGAAGGTGGGGAACAGAAACTAATCCAGTTTGTGTATGATTGAATGGGAACAACGGAATCACTCCATGAGACTTGCCAGTACTATTGCTCCAAGCCACCTTTATTGTTAACCCTTTCACTCCCGCAACCCATCCATAAGCTGCACAAACTTAACCCCGTTACTCCCTCACCGTATGCACCAGCTTCGTGCGGGAAGCTGGTGGATAGGGTGAGGGACTGAAAGTGTAAAGTTTCTGCGCTGTCTTTATGGCTGACAGTGCAGGATGTGGGCAGATAGGATAAAGGAGTCAAAGGGTTAAGCTGTGTGGTGTGTGTGTGTGTGCGCGCGCGCGCGCGCCGTGAGCGTGCATGCGTGCATGTGTGTGTGTGTGTGTGTGTGTGTGTGTGTGTGTGTGTGTGTGTGTGTGTGTGTGTGTGTGTGTGTGTTTCTAATATACCATCTTCTAATTTACCAACAGAAAACTGTTTCATTAAGTTTTAACATTGAAGTTGTAGTCAAGATTCTTTTCGTTAAAACCTTTAGCCCTGAATTGCCCTTTGCACTCGGCCGGGTGATAAATAACAGGAACTGTACTATACTGAATGGAAAAGTGGTTTTGTACAGCACAGAAGATCTCTCTCTCTCTCTCTCTCTCTCTCTCTCTCTCTCTCTCTCTCTCTCTCTCTCCACTTTCTCCCTCACTTCCTCTACTCTCTCTCTTTTCACTCTCTCTCTCTTCCTCTCTCTCTCTCTCTACCCCAGTCCCCACTTTCTTTCTCTCTCTCTCTCTCTCTCTCTCTCTCTCTCTCTCTCTCTCACTCATGTTTTTGTCGATGGCAACTATCCGATTTCAAAAGCCAGCATCCCCTTTTTCTACCTGATTGACAGAGTCTGTTCAACAATAACGCGCACCTGTTTTTGATCTTCAGTAAGGCAATGAGGGACCCACCTTGCTGTAGCACGTCTCTTTCTTAATTTACTAGTTAAATTCGCACGAACTGATCCACGACTAATACAAATGTCATGAGCAATCTCTTCACACCTTCTTCACCTCTCTTCATTCCAAAGCTCCCCTTTCTGAACATTTCGTTTCCGTCAGTAGCTTCGACAGACTGACCTCCCTTGACTATGCTTGCCCTTAAAGTCATTTCGTCCCATCTTTCATTTAAAGAATGATATCCATCTATAATCTGTAGCCTACTACCTAGCTTATGTTCCATACATATTTCTTAATAGTTTAAATAACTCTGTGCCATAACTTCCTTTATAAAATTCAAATTTTTAATGCATGTGCTAAACCTGGCCATGACACTTGGAACGGCTTACAACGTGACGTGTTTATGACGTCACAATACGTCACGTCATTTCGTAAATAAATCACCGAACATTTATTGGACCAGGTGTGTGAAAGTTTCAAAGCGCTGCGACATTAACTTTTCAAGTTATTAGGACATGTCTCGCATTTGGATGATAACTTTTCAAAACATGTATGTAAATATCTAATGAAGATGCTATAATACTTGAATGCAGTGGGTTGTAAAGTGAACGCACGCGTTAAGAGCTTGCCAGTTCTCCATTAAGTCTTGTTCGTTGTGGTTGGTTGTTCCTTTTTCTTCTGTTTTGATTTGCTCTCTCTCTCTCTCCCTCTCCCCCCTCTATCTCTCTCCCCTTTCTGTCTCTCTCTCTGTCTCTCAAACTTCAGTCTCTTGCCTTATGTCTGTAGCAAAGCGTTACATTCTTAATGTCATTATCATTCTAAACTTTAAGTTTTAACTTTTAACATCAAGGAAATGTTAATGCCAAACGACATGAAAAACTGACCAAACGCTACTGCATTGTGTCATTTTCTTTCTGTTGGAAAATAAAAAATCAAGCACAAATGCTCTCTCTCTCTCCCCTTCTTTCTTTCTTTCCTTCCTTCCTTCCTTTCTTTCTTCCTTCCTTCCTTCCTTCCTTCCTCCCTCCCTCCCTCCTCTCTCTCTCTCAGTAATTTTGGACAGATGGTTAGACTGAGCGGTTGCTTTGCTATGCGCTTTACTGCGACTGTTTGTTGTATATTCTATCAAAGAAGAAGGTGGAGAGGCATGCAGCTGAATTAACAAACCGTTAACTCATTCTCAGATAAATGAAAGGGAAACACACCGATTATCTCCTCGAATACTCAAACAAAAAGAAAAAGCACTCTGAGTAACCTCATATTAAAAAACAATACACACAGACACACACGCGCACGCACGCACGCACGCACGCACACACACACACACACACACACACACATATATACATATATATATATATATATATATATATACACACACATACATACATATATGTGTGTGTGCGCGCGCGCGCGCGCGCGATGGAGAGACCGAGAAACAAAAGAAGCAAGGAAACAAAACAAAACAAAATAATAATAATATAAAAGAAACTAAAGGGGAAAAAAGCGTACCAACAACATCCAACCGCGGGGAATAACAAAGTTTCCGGGTGTGTTTGTGCGCCTCTATCTGTGTGTCCGTGTGAGAGAGAGAAACGGGGGGGGGGGGGGGGGGGGGGGGACATACACAGAGACAGAGAAAGAGACAGAAAGAAAGACAGTCAGACAGAGAGAAACAGGGAAAGATACAGACAGACAGACAGACGGACAGACAGATAGAGGCAGTAAGAGGCATAACGAGCCAAACTAAAACAGATGAGGATAAAGGAACAACCAACCACAACAAACAACACTTAATGGAGAACAGGTAAGCTCCTCCGCACGCCTTCACAGCTGCGAGTCTGTCTCACTCGATTCATTTATTATAGGATGTTCAGTTCCAGTGGTTCCACACAGACTGTGAGAGACTCCAGATCTAAACAGTAACACTGACTCAGCGAACCATGAATGGTCAGTGTTAGCCATTGTGTCGATTCCTTTTTGTTTGGGGGCGAATTCACGATTTCATATTTTGAATGAATGTGAAGTCTGTTCAAAAATGGATTCACTGCACGCGGACAATTCCAATGCGCTCCAACCAGATCTAACAGTAAGTGTCTGGCAGACTCCTTAGGCATGCACAAAACCATAGGCGTTCGCAAGAATTTGAAACAGACAGACAGTTGAGGGGCAGGGTAGAACAATACCTGTAAAATACGAAGTAACCAACACCAAAATGATTGGAGCATCAAAATAGAAAGCAAACAGGCCGGTGTAACAATCTGGAGACAATTCAAAACTGTTGCTTGGCAAATAATGTATTTTGGATGTAAGGCGATATAATGCTGACAAAAAAGGACAGTTTTTTTTTTTCTTTTCCTCTCCCCCCCCCCCCCCCCCCTCCCCGTTCGTCTTCTTCGTTTTCCGTTTCAAACTTTTTTTTTTCCTAACAACGGAAATTTGCTACAAGTTTGAACTGAAGTTATGTGAATGGCATACTCATTTGTAGTTGAATTTCTATCAGTTCTTCTTCTTCTTCTTCTTTCTTCTTCTTTTTCAATTTGTTACAAATTTGATCTGAAGCTACCTGAATGACAACAGCAACATTCTTTAACTCTGTATGGTCACGAATCATGATTCTCCGTGTATGGCAGTGATCACATCTAAGAGTGTGACAGAATAGATGACAGAGACCAACGAACGATTAGAGGGATGAAGCCCTCACGGATTACCGAGCGAGCTCTCTAATCAGTCTGACTTGTCTGGGAAAAGGGTTACAGACCTGACAAAATGGAATGAAGGAAGGCATGGTAGGAATTTTTTTCTAAAATAAGTAAGAAAGAATGGGTGACTGACATAAAGAAAGATAACATAAAAGAAGGAAAGGGAAAATAAAAAATGAATGACTGAACATGAACCAAAAACGTGAATAAATGTACGAAAGATAAAACACTGAATGAACGAATGAATGAATGAATGAATGAATGAATGAATGAATGGATGGATGGATGAATGAATGAATGAATGAATGAATGACAGACAAACAGATAGACTAGCCACTGTGATGTAGAGGTTAGCGCAATGGACTACCAACTGGAAGGTTAAAAGTTCGAATCCCCATCAGTCCCTTCAAAAATAATTTGGGGATTTTTCGGCTTCAACCAGCTTCTACCCAGAATTGAGCGTGCTATGGGGTCACACAGTCGAGTCTCATCCACTTCATTAAATCTTCTGACCAACACTCAGGTTATATCCTGATATCAAGCGCAGAGTACAGCCCTGTCATGTAATCTCAACCCTAGACAGAATTCCACAGCATCATGATCATGATCATCATCCTCATCGCCATCTTCATCGTCACACTGTGAAAACTGTGCAGCTTCTGTGAACATTAAGGAGGCGTAGAAAATAGGAAATCCCCCACCCCCACCCCACCCTTTAAAAAAAGAGAGAGAAAAAAGATAAGCACAAAGAAATCTCCTTAGTGCGATGATCCTTTAAACACACACACACACACACACACACACACACACACACACACACACACACACACACACACACACACACACACACACACACACACCTACACACCTGATAAAACAGACAGAGAAACAGCCAGAAACAGGTCGACAGAGAGACAGACAGAGAGAGAATGATGCATGGATAGATGGGCAGGCAGGCAGCGCAGACAGACAGACAGATAGATAGATAGATAGAGATATAGATAGATAGATAGATAGATAGATCGATAGGTAGATAGATAGATAGAATAGATAGATAGACAGATAGATAGATAGATAGATAGATAGGCTGAGACAGACAGACAGACAGATGGACGGGCAGATTTTCTCATAAGCAGACTATCAACTATACGCTCAAAATGCTCAGTTCTAATACCTGAACTGACATTAATTAATCACAACCATACAGTCTGCTGCAAACCAGCACACAATACAGATCGATATCATATTTTAAACAAATCAAAACGCAACAAAAATAGGACAAATCAGAAAAATACACAAACACACCACGAACCGCAGAGCGAGGATTTAATCTAATGGAACTTGAGTGCGGATTCACGTTATCATAAAGTAGCACATCCACTCAGTAAACAAATAAACAAACGAATGATAACGTTATCAAGAGGTAGCACATCCACTCAGTAAACAAACAAACAAACAAACGAATGACAGATAGATATAAAAAAAAATTAATAATAATAACCTACAGGTAAGCATTAAAGATAGAAATAAAAGGAGTTTCTTTTTACAGATGACAAATTTCAAACCACAAAAGTACACACAGCTTGTTTATCACCGCTGAGGCCAGTGTCTGATCACAGATAACATTCACAACACTTCTCCTGACACACACAAACACACATATATGTATACATGTATAGCCAGTTGTTTTCTTTTTCCCCTGAAACACACTCCTATCACAAAATGAAGGAAAGAAAGCAGCCACGTTCACACATACACAGAAACAGCTCCACTGGAAGGAAATATTCGTTGTCACTATGGATGCACACTGGTGACGCAGACACTATCAAAACGTATAGATAATCTTCT
>CM060305.1:141217791-141242791 GCA_030674185.1 Monoplex corrugatus
ACTGTTAATATCGGTGTTAAACATTTGTTTTAATGTTTTTCAGCTGTTGTTGTCTTCAATGTTGTCGTTTGCTGCAGAGCTGTCGTTTCGTCTTATTCTTATTCTTTCATCGACAAAAACAAAGCAACAAACAAATAAACACACATGAAGAAAAAAGACGACGACGACGAAGAAGAAGAAGAAGAAGAAGAAGAAGAAGAAGAAGAAGAAGAAGAAGAAGAAGAAGAAGAAGAAGAAGAAGAAGAAGAAGAAGAAGAAGAAGAAGAAGAAGAAGACGAAGAAGGAGGAGAGCAAGGAGGAGGAGGGGGAGGAGAGCAAGGAGGAGGAGGGGGAGGAGAGCAAGGAGGAGGAGGGGGAGGAGGAGGAGGAAGACGAAGAAGAAGAAGAAGAAGAAAGACGAACAAAGAAGAAGAAGAAGACAAACCCGTGCTAAACAAACAATGCATTTTCAAAAGGAAATGCTATAGCTTTCATCACTTACTAATCTGCACTCTTCTGCTCCTTTTGTCTTGATGCAAATATTCTTTTTTTCTTTTTTGCTTGTTTTTTTCCATTTCTTCCTTTTGTCTAACGTTACCTTTATCTTTGTTTCGAGTAGGACGAACGTTATGGCTGCAGAGGCCATTGTATAAATGCTGGTCTTTGTTCCATTTGATACACCTGAATCTGCTCCAAGTCTGATCTTTTAGAGAAGCTGTCTGCCCTCTGCTTTTGGCAGCAGCATTTCCCCAGGACCCTTTGTCACAATCTCTCGAGGAATATCGGTCCGAACTGACTTCTTTCCAAGCTTTTCTAAACGCACAAGATTGTACATGTACATGCACATACGTAAATCGAAGGTGAACGAAGAATAGAAAGAAACTGGAACTTCTCATGATTTTATATCAGATGCTGTGTTCTGAATTTCTCAGAGAAGATTTTTTTAAGCATATGAAATATAATGTTTACGCCCATGTATTTTATTTCTAATCTAAGAAATCATAAATGAAAAAGAAAACCGAATAACAGCATGTTTTACATAATGCCATAACATTATTCTTCACAACACAGCCTCATGATAAACATTTCGACTGACAGCAAAGACTGACAAAAATGAGGAATCACAAACGTGCGCGCGCGCGTGCCACACACACACACACACATACACACACACACACACACACACCAGCACGCACGCACGCACACAAACTCACCACGCACAGATGATTTTTAATCTACAACAGTCAACAACCTCTGCTATTTCCTAAGGTTTGACTTTAACGTTGGAAGCGTAATTTCTCACAAGTATGTACATTAAGGAGCTGCTGTCATTTCATTAATGAGGTTCAACCCTCGCCTCTTCTCTTATCTCTCATCCTCTCGCTCTCTCTCTCTCTCTCTCTCTCTCTCTCTCTCTCTCTCTCTCTCTGTCTAACTGCACATGACTGAAATCATTGCTGTTTGATCAAATTGTTCCCAGATCTTGCGCTGTCATTTCTTTGTTTTGTCCAATAACGTTCTATCATTTATACTGGGAAAATGCTGCCATATACCAGATGATTAGAAGACACTATACTTCATCAAGCTAAAAGACTGACAGCAAGACACAATAATCACAAGTACGTGCCATCACCGTACTCAAGATGTTCACCAAACCTCAATCCGTGGCTTGCTACATAAATGAACTTTCATGCTATAAAAGAATTTGTTTGTCTGTTCAGAAAGCACGAGCCAGACGATTGTGATAGCAACGAGAGTTCCAGACAAGAAGTATAGGGAACATCCATCGATGGGAAGGTCACAAAACCTTAATCCCATTACCTTGCCTACGAACAAATGGTAGGAGGTACATTCCTGAATCCCTTGAGACAGAAGTTGAGTGAGAGAAAGAGAGAGTGAATGACAGAGAGAGAGAGAGAGAGAGAGAGAGAGAGACAGAGAGACAGAGAGACAAACAGAGAGACAGAGAGAGAGACAGATAGGGAGAGAGAGGGAGGGAGAGAGAGGGAGAGAGAGAGAGAGAGTGTGTGTGTGTGTGTGTGTGTGTGTGTGTGTGTGTGTGTGTGTGTGTGTGTGTGTGTGTGTGGTGAGTGAGTGTGCGCACGTGCGCGTGCGTGCGTGCATGCGTATCTGTTGTTCTGTAGAGATACAGACTATAACTGGCTGTTCTGTAAATATACAGACTATGACCGAAATAAGACGAATTATCAAAATAATCTCCTTCCAGACTGTTCAATATGATGTGCACGCATGCACGCATGCACGCGCTCACCCCACACACACACACACACACACACAAAAGACACAGAGAGAGGGAGATGGGGGAAAAGAGAGAGAGAGAGAGAGAGAGAGATGGAGAACAGGGACAAGTGGGTAGTACCCTTAATGCATCCTCTTTGTCGATGTAGGAGCCGCATGATCCTCCCATTAACTCTTCCAACCAAATAGTCTGCAAGACCTCTACACACACACACACACACACACACACACACACACACACACACACACACACACACACACACACACACACACACACACACACATACACACACACACACACACACTATCAAAAATAACCCCATCAATCTCACAAAACCAATTTAAAAAAAAAAAAAAAGGCCAACACCAAACCATCCATCCTTTTTAAAGAACAACCAAGACAGTCTCCTTTTCTACCCAGTCATTTCCCCCTCCCCCTCCCTTCCCAACCAATCATTTGGCGTCAGTGTCAGATGACATGCGGGGGTGACGCAGGAGAGAGGAGACACTAGGGGAAGCAATCAGCGGACTAAGCAGACAGAGCTACGTCTGGCACTTCACGAGTGGGGGGCTTTAGTACCCGTCTCATGGTAAGTCTGTGTGGCCTTTACCTCACCCTTCTCACCCCCTTTTTCCTAAGGTCTCCCAAAGGAAAAAAGAAATCCTACAGATTCTGGTCAGATCTGCCTCTGGCTCCACAGTGGTCTTTTTCACACTCCTTTCCTCTACAATGGGCTTCACCAGGCACGGCAAGAGAGGAGACAAATAAAAAACGAGAGAGAGAGAGCTGGAGCGGTGGAATGAATGAACAGGAGAGGGAAGGGGATAAGAGGTAAAGAAAAACAGGAGGGATAGATGGAAAGGGATACGAAAGGTTCCTTGGAATGGTAAGAAAGAAAGACAGAAATATTAAGATGAAGGAAGCAGAAACCAGAGGAAAAATGGAAGTAGGATGGAAGGACGAGACAGAGACAGAGAGACAGAGAGAGAGAGAGAGAGAGAGAGAGAGAGACAGACAGACAGACAGACAGACAGAGACAAAGAGGACAGAAAAGGGGAAGGAGGGAGAGAGTGAAAGGGATGGGATGAGACAGAGAGGCAAGCAGAGACAGACAGAAGCAAGGAAAAAAGGGAAGAAGGGAGACAATGGCAGAGCGGGGGAGAGAGAGAGAGGCAGAGGAAGAGTGGGAGAGAGGTAGAGGAAGAGAGGAAAGAGAGGGAGGGAGGAGTGGGGAAGAGAAGAGGAAAGAGGCAGAAACAGATTGGGTTGGGGACGACTCCAAAGCATCCTTCTGCGAATGTACTTCCATGATAAACTATTCTCCCATTACAACGTCCAGTCTGACAGTCTACATGCATTTATCCACACCCACAAAAGAACGTAAAATCTACGTCCAAAAATCCATCAAGGCGACCACTACCAGCCGCCATCCTTTGTCAGAATTACCAAGGCATCCTTCATTTTCACCCAGTCATTTTTCACACACTGGCTGATCGCTTTGGCATCAGCATCAGATGACATGTTGGGGGATGGGGGTGGGGGTGAAGAGGAGAAAAGAAAGTAGGGAAAGCAATCAGTGGACCTAACACACTAAGCTACGTCTGGCACTTTGCAGGAGACAGGAGTGAGGGATTCTGGTACCCATCCCATGGTCTGTCTGTGTTGCCTTTATCTCACCCTCCCCACCCCCTTTTCCTAGGTCTCCCAAAGGAAAAAGAAATCATACAGATTTTGGTCAGATGTGCCTCGGGATTCACAGGGTCCTTTTTCACGCCCCTTTCCCTTACAATAGACTTACTTGGGACGGTAAGAAAGACAAAATTAAAGATGGACAGTGCGACTTGGAGAGGTGGAAAGAATGCAAAAAAAACAAAAGGAAGGGAAGGAGGCAAGAGATGGAAACAAAGCTGGAGAGATTCTCTGGAATGGTATGAAAGAGGAATGACAGAGAAAGAAACAGGAGTGAAGTAATGAAATGAAAGACTGGAGTGTGTGAGAGACAAGAAAAGTCTCTTAGAGGCAGACAGGAAGGTGTGGGACTGTGGGAATGGGAAAACAAACGAGAAACAGGCAAAAAGACATTGGCGTGGGCGTAGTTCCAATGCATCCTTCTGCGTATGTACTTCTGAAACAATCCTCTCATTAAAATTTCTTATCTACCTGTCTGTATGAATTCCACACATGGAAGACGGTAAAATCTATCTGAGCTGAGACGGACAGGGGTAGGTTCAGAGAGATTTCTCAGAATGGCCAGAAAGAAAGAAAGAAAGATAGAAAGGAAAATAAGGATGACACAGGAGACAGAAAATGGAAGTAAGATGGAGAATGTGTGTGTGAGAGAGATAAAGAAGAGGAGACACACAGAGGTAGAGAGAAAGGGAAGTGAGGGATCGGGAGGCAAGTAGTGAGAGAGAGGGGCGAGGGATGAAAGGGAGGGAGTAAGAAAAAGAGCAAGAAAGAGACAGAAAGAGATGGGGATAAGGTCACCTCTAATGTATCCTTCTGCAAATGCACAGTCAGGACAATCCTCCCATTAAAACGTCTAACAGTCTGCATTCATTTATCTACACACAATACAGTTAAAACCTACGTCTAAAAATCAGTCAGGAAAAGGACCATCACCATTCACTGTTTATCACAATCATGATGACATTCTTATACTGCGGTAGGTCACTTTTTCCCTCCCAGGTCAATCACTTGGCCTAAGCATTAGATGGATAAGCAAAGGGTGTGTGGTAGGGGAGGGGGGAGGGGAAGAGCTGTGGAGAGGCGGGTTGAAGAAGAAGACAGGAGACAGTGGGGAGGGGTGGGGAGCAACAGTAGGGAGGGGTGGGGAGCAATCAGTAGACCAAGAAGACTGAGATTACGTCTGGCACTTGCAAGAGAGAGAGGGAGGGAGGTGGGGTTCCAGAACCCAGACCATTGTCTGTGTTGCCTTTACAAATATTGCCATTTCCTAAAGTCTCCCAAGGCAGAATGAAATCCTACAGATTTTGGTTAGACATGCCTTTGGCTCTCCCGTGTCTTTTTCATACCCCTTTCCTATATATTGGGCCTTGCTTACGATGGAAAGACAGAAAGGTAACATAAAAAAATATATATATAAAAGACGAAAGACAGAGACCCGAGTGAAGGAAGCAAAGGGATGGACATAGAGTGGGAGATTGACTGATAAGAAAGCCTTTCTTCAAATCTGCCAACAAATTGTCAACAAAAGAGGGGGGTGGAGAGACAGATTGACAAACAGATAGAGAGAGAGACAGAGAGTGACAGACAGACAGAGAAGAGAAAGGGGAGGGGGACAGACGGAGACAGAGAGAAAGAGAGAGAGAGACACACACACACACATACACACACAGGGGGGGGGGGGGGGGGAGGCAGACAGAGACAAACAGAGAGACAGACAGACAAACAGACACAGAAACAGAGACAGAGAAAGACAGACAGACAGACAGAGAGAGGAATGGTTCCAAAGCACCGTTTTGTGAGATATTCTTTCAACTGTCTTTTCCACTCAAATTTACTACTGATTTGTCTGTAGAAATTCACACACACCACACACACACACACACACACACACACACACACACACACACACACACACACACACACACACACACACACACTGGCTTAGAGGGATCAGTGAGAAAAATGGACCACCAAACATTCCAGCCTTTTGTTTCAGAACCGTCAAGGCATCTTTTTTTTCCCCCATCTAGCTAGCTACCACTATATTCCTTGACCGCTTTCCTTTACCACGACCCTTTTTAGAATGGTAAGAAAGAAGGAAACCAAATGGGGAGGGGGAAAAAAAGACAAGGAGTCGAAGGAAGATAGGCAGGGGTGAGAGAAAGGGGGGCGAGTTTGAACAGGGATTGACAGACATACAGAGACAGAAAGACATACTGACAAAGGGAGGATCCTACACAAAAGCACTCTGCCCCCAGCGGCGGTTTCACAAGATTACTGTGTGAAGCGGTGCCGGCAGGATGCTGCTGTTTCCCTTTATCGCCTGGCTAACACATTCAACGAACCCTTCGCAATAGAGAGAGAGAGAGACAGACAGACAGACAGACCAGAGACAGAGACAGACAGACAGACAGAAAGTCAGAGAGAGACAGAGAGACACTTAGAGACAGACAGACAGAGACAGAGTGACACAGACAGGCAGAGACAGAATGAGAGAGAGAGAGACACAGAGAGACAGAGACAAAGAGAGACAGACAGAGATAAAGACAGAGAAAGAAAGACAGAGAAACAGAGATAGAGAGACAGAGACAGACAGAAAAAAATATATATAGAGAGAGAGAGACCCTGTGTGTGAGTGAGAGAGAGAAAGTGAGAGATAGAGATAGAGATGAGTGAGTGATGAATGAGTGAGTGAGTGAGTGAGAGAAAGAGCGTGTGTGTGTGTGTGTGGGGGGGGGGGGCTGTGTGTGTGAGGGGGGGGGGCTGTAAGAGACACAGAGCGCGCGCGCGAGAGAGAGACAGACAGAAAGAGAGGCAGAGACAGAGAGAATGTGTGTGTGTGTGTGTGTCAGGCAGACAGACAAACTGAGGGGAGACGGGAGTTGGAAGCAAGCTGTTGCAACACACAGTAGTGATAGCAGTCAGAAAATTCAGTCAGATCCACATTTGCGACACGAGCAATCCGACGCACGATTCATTTTACAGAGATGCTTTCCGTAGTGTGGAATTCACTCAGTTTCACATTCGTGACATAATCAATCAGATTCAGACGTCCTCTCAAGAAGACGCTATCCATGGCGTAAAATTCACTCAATGTCACATTTGTAGCACTATAAATCAGATACAGAATTTTTTTCATGGTTTGATGGCGTGGAATTCACTCGCTTTCTACATCTACGACACTAGCAATCAGACATACAAATCTGATTATTATTGTTATTGTTGTTTAAAGCCCAGCCGACTGCAAAGAGCTATATCAGGGCTATAATCGTTTCAAAACATACAAAACTTCAACAGGATAAAACAAAATGAAAAGAAAATTAAGTACACATATCAATGCCTTCGCACACATAATCTATGGACATGCTCCTGGCGATGACCACTCCGTCCAATTTATCGCACAGGGGATTTAAAAAAAACAACAACTGAATACAAATTTAAGCATACCTAAGGACACCAAAACATCTATAAAAACATGTCTAAATTACCTAAAATTGCTTCCGCAAATCTCACCTCTCCAGAGCCAAAAATGCATTTAATATATGTACCCAATTATCAACCCTAAGAAAAAGTACGTAAGACTTTATCAGACACATACAGGTGAATGGACCAGCAAGGCAGAAAATGATAGGAAGAAATGACAGAAAACAAAGGAACTAGGCAGAAACAGAGAGAGTGACAGAAAAGAGGACATTTCTAGCACAGAATTTCCAGAAGGTGGGGATACTCTTCAGACTGAAAGAGCCCCTGGCATCCCCACGGGGGGACATACAAATCTGTTCACCACATAAGTACATGTAGTCAAAAATACAGCGTTTTACTTGAGTGTTTTCGTGGCTTCTGCGACTCTAGAGATCAGATGCAAACATCTTTTCAAAGAGTTAATTTAACTCAGTTCCACATTTGTGACGCCAGTAATCAGACAGACAAGTCTTCTTACAACACCTGTTCCTGTAATCAAAGATACAGGAGTTTGGCTGAAATGTTTTCGTAGCATCTGAGATACTGGTAGTTAGACAGAGAAGTATACTGGTAGTTAGACAGACAAGTCTGTCTACAAAAACAGTAAGTGAAACATACATTTCTTTACTGGGTTATTTCGTGGTGTTTGAAATACAAGCAGTGCATCCCGCACACAAACATTTCTTTTCTTCGCAAGAACGGCTTTAAGATATAACTTACTTTACGCCATATCACAGCGGTACTTCAGTCTTCTCCTAATTAACAAAATAATCACATACTTAGCCGTTTTGATTTCGAGACGTCTAATGATGTGCACTATGATCCAAACCTATCAATGTTTTATTTGTGCTTTGTCTAAAGTAAAGTTCAACAAGGAAACAGCCTTCCCATAGCATAAGCAAAATAAAACAAGCATACACACAAAATACGACAAAAACAAAAACAAAACAAATCCCCGTCCCTCCCCCGAAAACAAAACAAAACAAAACAAAAAAGGTCTACTTTTTTCACATAAACACTATTCTACGTCAACTACAAATTTACGTTCATTTTTATGTAGTATTTCAACAACAAATTCACTGTTAATTTTACTTGTTTCAAAAAAGACCTTCGCGGAACCACAGGACGCAGCAACTATTGTGCTGTCTCCGTTTGGCTATTATGGTAGAAGAGCATGAAGTTGTCTATGGCGTTGTCTGTCTTGTCTCCTCCTTTTTCCTAAGACCCCCATACATCTTCATGCATGTTCCCGTTTCCTGGATGATAGTTTCTAGCTGACTGTTGATCTCACTATCGGTGGCCATGTCACTTCATATCCATCTTAGTCAGTAAGGTCTTCAAAGAATTTAACAGACTGCATTTTGTTGCAGACTTTTGTCTTGCTCATTTTGGTTGTTATTTGCAGAGCATAACATGCTAAGTATTTACACCAGCATCTTATGTCCAGCACTTGTACACTTTTTTGAGCTTTTCTGTCAGACAGAACATCTCGCATAGATACAGAATGTGCACTTTCGCATGTTATTCTCATGGTTGTATACCATGTATTTAATAGTATCTTTATTCCTAATGGCTGGAAGATGTTACCGTTCCTGGTATGTCTCAGACTTAATAAATATTTTGCTAAAATGCGTTTCATCCAGCTTGTTTTCCCATTTTATGTATTTGTTTTTAATACAATATCGTGTAATACTGTTTTCTACCAAGAACCATTTAAAATGTTTGTCATTCTTAGTATGATTTTAAATAGTTGTTATCGATCTTCTTAAAATATACACCATCTGAAAATCTTTGCATTTTTTTTCGGCTTTCATTATCAGTCTGTGCAAAACGTTTGTACATTATTCGTATCTACTCATTTAGTTACACCTTGAAGGAAAAGAAAGCCAAGCATACAGAAATATTCAATTCAACAAAACCGCATCAAAAATGTAAATGATTTAAATATTCAGGCTCAGTTAATGCTCATGGAGGCACCTGTACTAAGAACATCAAAATAAAAGTGGGAATGGCAAACCAGAAAATGACCCAACTCAACATTTGGAAAAACAGATGTGTACCAATAGCCCTTAAAATCTATAATAAATTCTAAAACGTTTGATCCGGCCAGCAATACTATCTATATACAGCTGTGGAATCTGAGCATACTGAAAAAAGATGAAAATAAGGTCGAAGCAGCAGAGACGTGGTTCTACAAGTGGCAGATATGTGGTTCTACAGGAGTCAAAATGGATCGATAAAATAACAAATGAAACATTTTGAACTAACTCACAGTCCAACGCCAACTGCTGGTAGAAATCAATAAAAGATAAATGAAATACATCAGCCAATCAACAACACTAACGCAACTCTTCTCTTATGTTAACAGTTTTGCAAAAGTTGAAGCAAAAACAAAAGAAAACACACACACACACACACACACCACACACACACACACACACACACACACACACACACACACACACACACACACACACACACACAACAAACAAACAATCAAACAAATCCGGGCAGACCACCCACTTCTTATGAAGATCACCAAAATCAGCGGTATGAAGAGGTTGTCTTTCGTTTTCTGAAAACCAGCCTAGCTGCACTATTTCGTACCCTCTGAAGGCGCTTAATAGGAAAGGATGCAAGAACTGCATTACAATAGTCCAGACTTGACAGTACAAAGGACACGACAAGTCGTGCTGTGTCGTTTATAGAAAGATATGATCGAATTGAACTGATTCTTCTGAGGTGATAAAAAGCAGACTGGCAGACAGGAGAAATGTCTTGTCCAAAGACAGTGTCCCATCAAGATGGACACCCAAGTACTTTGCTGAGGATTGAGAAGGCATCGATTCAGAAGAGAGAGTTAGAGGATCAGACCTTATCTCAGAAAGACGAACATGGTCACCGATGGCAAGAAGTTCAGTCCTATTCTCATTTAACTTAAGTCTGTTTTTTGTTCATCCATGATTTTATCTCACTGATAACAGCACAGTTTGCTGAGAAATGTACTGGAAATCAGAAAGGACTGCAGCTGTCTGTAGTTCTGTATCATAAGCAAATTTGTGATAGTCAAATAGATGTTTCTGAATGATGTAGAGAGTGGCTGAGTGTACAATGTGAAAAGAATGGGACCTAAAACTGATCCCTGTGGAACACCAAAAAGTAAGGGAGATGGCTTTGAGTAGAGACCTTGAACAGTAATAGACTGTGTACGTCCACTAAGGTATCACTTGAACCACTGGAGAGCATTTGATCTGATACCAAAGGAAGTGGAAAGACGTTCAAGAAGAATGTCATGATCAATAGTATCAAAGCAGAAGACAGGTCTAAAAAGGCAGCAATGGAAACAAAATTCTGATCCATGTTATAATAATAATAATAAATGGTTATTTATGAGCGCTTTCCACTTGCACAAAGCGCTTTACAACAACAATAAAAGTAAAACAAACACACGAACTCACAGACACACACCAACACACACACAAACACGCACAGACACACACACACAAACCACACACACACGCACGCACGCACGCACACAAACACACACGCGCACGCATTTACACCCAAAGCGACGGTACAATCTAAAAATAATGGGCCAAAGAAGAGGGACACCAAGAAATGTTTGATGAAGACGAATAAAGACTGTTCGACTAAGTTATTAAATGGAGAGGCAAATGTAAAGGAGTGGGACGAAGAAGATTGTCATGACAATAGTATCAAATGCAGAACAGCTAAAAGGCAGAATGAACAAAATTTGATCCTGTTATCAAGAGTAAATCAGTTACAGCAAGCAAAGCAGTTTCAGTACTGTGACACATGCGGTAAGCCGATTGGTTTGTCTCCAGTAGACCATTTCCAGTCAGATGCGTTAGAAGCTGTGACAGAACAACCTTTTCCAACAGTTTTGAGATAATAATGGAAAGGGTTGGAAATTGGTCTGTAGTTTTGGAGAGAGTTTGGATCAAGATTACTCTTTTTAAGAAGAGGAATGATAATAGCATGCTTGAGAGAATTGTCAACCTTACCAGTGAGAACGACTGTGACTGATGATGTTGGTGATGAGGTGGAGAAGATCATTTTTGCACAGTTTGATAAATTCTGTTGGTATGGGATCCAGAGAACAGGTTTTATTTGTGGACTGTTCTATAGGAGCTTTCTGATTTCTTCAGGAGACCTGCTCAAACTGAGTCAGGAGAGAACCATGAAATGGCTTGTGGGAAGTATCTGTTGGAAAATGATCCAGATCTTTCCTTGTCTTTAAAATCTTTTCAGAGAAGAAAGTACATAAGGTATCAGGAAGAATGAAGAACAAGCAGACGACAAAGGGTAAAATCAACTGCTTTGCAACAAGCTTTTGCCCCGCCATACCAGCTCCTCTCTCTCTCTCTCTCTCTCTCACTCACACACACACACACACACACACACACACACACACACACACACACACACACACACACACACACACACACACACACACCAGAACCATGTGACATGATACAGAGATTCTAAATGGAACCTGCTTCACAACATGGGAGTGGTAATCGTTTGTACAGGCATTTCCTAAAATCGACGTTGAAAAGTATTTACACTAAGTGTGTCAATGAGTACAAAGTATTTCTACATATGGATACCGCAACACCAGGTAGTGATGTTGTACAATGTGAACTTGATCATCATAAAATATATCCAGGTATGTATATTATTTGTTAGCTATCATTAAACAGTGACCCGTAAAGCCAAGCTTGAGGTACTACTGTCTGGGCTGCAAAAGTCGACCAGAGTTGCTGAAGGTATCTTGATGGTGAGGCAATGGCTATTTCAGCTTTAATTTGCCAAAGACGGCGTTACAGTGCTATTCATAACAACCCCCCCCCCCCCCTCTTTTTTTTTTTTTTTTTTATCCCCTGTCCCATTTACTACGCCACATTTATGGCTAAGGAAAAATCTGAGGCACATTTTTATAATGCTGAAATTACGACGATATTGGGGATGATAACCATAAGGCTATGAGTTCTATCTAGGGCTTAGACTGTGTGATGGAGCTGTATTCTACGTTTAGTAACATAAGATATCCAGGCATCAGCCAGGCCCGAGAGATACAGATTCCTGCATGCTGGCCGGAAGATTTGAGCAACATCTTCGAAGACGCGTCCGTGAAGTGGAACACTACCTCAAGAGATACCATATTATGACAGGATCCAAATTTATCATAGCAAATGCCAAAAGCCTGACCATAACGTTATAGCAGAGACCTAAGTCATGGGTTAACCTACCATATAATGGTGGTGTCTGTGTTTTTGTTTATAAATACTATCATCGTTTGTCCCAGCGTTCACTTGTCAGTAGTTCACGCCGTTGTTATTGTTTATGCAAGGTAGTCTTGGTGATACTGCCGATAATGGTGGAGTTGGCGACTAACGGAGGTGATCAGAGGTTTGCCTTACCACGAGGAGGCGTTAATCTTTGGTGGTATGCGCTGGTTGGTTTCACCTCTAATTCAAGTCACATCTTGGTAGCCGTGAGTGCAGTCTAACAAGTGGGAGCCAACAGCTCCATGCAGAAACACACGCACGGTGCCAGTACGAGGAATGTATGTCAGTCACTAACAGTGTGCCCTGGTAACGACCTGCACAACCTGCTGATGATTACGCTATTAACTGGGGTCTCTACAAAACAATGCATTCACAACAAAACAATGCGGGCAGCTAAGGCAGGACACCAGAACGACAACAGCAACAACAACCGTGAGATAGTAGCAACGGCATCACCCTACCAAAATCAACACAAACAACAAATGTACCTATTTTCCTTGCTCTTGTTCTTGGGAGAAATGCCCAACACTAAAAGCTGGTTGACAGGTAGTAAATTCATATGATGGATAAATACGAAGGACAGAAAAGGAATAACAACAACGGTAAGAACATAATAATGATGATAATACTATCATTACTGTCAACAATAATAGCAATAATACAATACCAATATAATGGCAAATAGTAACGCTGCAGGTGACAACAACAACAACAACAACACCAACAATAATAATAATAGTAATAATAATTGTGACGATGATGATGACGGCGGCGACGATGGTGATAATGATGAGATGGTGTCGTTGTTGTCGATGATGGTAATGATGAGGAAGATGAGGATGAGAAACACAACAACGAAGACTAGTTAAGCGCCAAACAATAAAGTGGTGCATATATTCTTATCAGTAAAAAGCAGCTCAAAACATTTTAAATTATTCCAGACTGTTCAAAACATAAGAAATCACACTCGACCACTATCATTCTCCCCCCCCCCCCTTCCTCACTAATACTACATAAGGAACTTTTCTGAAGCGACAGAAACATGTCTCTAAAACAAAACAACACACACACACACACACACACACACACACACACACACACACACACACACACACACACACACAACATACACACACACACACACACCAAAAGAACAATGACACACTCATGGGCACCCACAGGCACGCACAATTTTTCATTTTCTTTTAATCGGATCAATATAATTTTTTTCTACTTGCAAACTGTAATTCTAGCTGACTAAATCTAATAATAGAAGAGTATTGGCTTTACGCATCCACCCCACCTACGCGTTCTCTCTCTCTTTCTCTCTCTCTCTCTCCCTCCCTCCCTCTCTCTTTGTCTTGTCTGTCTGTCTGTCTGTCTCTCTCTTTCTCTCTCTCTTCCCCCCCCTCTCTCTCTATCTCTTGTCTCTTTCAACATTTTGAATTGGCAGACTGAAGACAATGTAAGAATATTTTCTATGAAAACATCGGGAAGTGAGTAAGCACCCTCCTGTTAACATTGGTTTATCAAACACGTTATCCCGATCATGTCAGAATTTCTCTCTCTAGTGTCTTTTGTCTGTAACAGCCCATGTCTCTCTCTCTCTCTCTCTCTCTCTCTCTCTCTCTCTCTCTCACACACACACACACACACACACACACACACACACACACACACACACACACACACACACACACACACACACACACACACACACACACACACACATCGTATTAATGGGTCCAGACCTTGTTCATGTGTGGTCTAGCTCTTCGCTGGGCTAGCAATTTGTGTTTCTTGAATTTGCTGCTAAAACGTCTATAATTGAAGCTGGCAAGTGGAAAAGGACCTCAAGGCCGATAGTCATCTGACTGCAGCTGTTTTGTCTGTTATCTTTCTTAGAAGGAATGTCAAACATCGAAACCTGATTTGCGTTTCAGTCGTATGATAGACAATTACGAGGAACTGGACAAAAGAAAAGGAACACATCTGAAATGAAAGGAAGGGGGGTTAGGGGGATGGCGATCGTGACTTTAATTTCTGTCAACTTTATTTTTTAATCCTTCAGCTGCAAGCTTCAATTTTCCGACTCGAAAATACTTTTCCCCCTCCCCTTTCCTCCCAAAAAGACATGCGCGCGCAGAGACACATCACCCATCACGCGCGCGCGCGCGGCACACACAACACACACACACAATCACGCACGCCAAACACACGCGCGAGCACACACACACACACACACACAACATACGCATACATACACCACGCGCACAAACACACACACACTCATCACCACACACACACACACACACACACACACGTACACATACACACACGCACACACACACACACGTGTTGCACGCGCGCGCGCGCACACACAACACACACACACACACACACACACACACTGTGCATGTCGACAGAAAGAATCAATTTTCAGGCGTCACCAATCCTGGCGAACAGCACAGCACAGCACAAGCTGGTGGAGAAGCTACCGGGGTGAATTCTGACGGAGGACGCAGAGAATTCAATACAAACAGGTCACATTTCCAATGGAAACTGACGCTGCTTCCCACAAATATTTGATTTCTACCGGGGCTATGTTCGTGGTTTACGTTCCTAGATCCTTCTCACTCATGTAAAACACAATTATCCTGTCTCTCTCCTCCCCTCCCCCGACCCACATCCTTTTTCTCTGTGACAGGCTCACCACAACCTATTACAACCTGAGCCAAAGAGATAATCGATGTCCGGGACGACTACCGAGTTTTCTCATGGATTTTTTTTACACAGGAAAACCTCACCACACAGGATCCAACAAGGGGCATCAGAAATGATTATCAGACAGACGGTTAAGTCAGGTATATAATTAACCTTCACCCGTGTACTTCTACAAGCATTTGCTTCAATTAGCCTTGGGGGGGGGGGGGGGGGGGGAACACAAATTCATGTCCACGATTTTTGCATGTCCTTTTAGAAAAAACAAAAACAAAACAAAAACAGACTGCTTCATGTCCACTTGGGGAGTTCTGAGTTTGGGGGCTGTTTTATGATTTATCACAATCGGACAATTCCATATGCCCTCCTCCCGAATCTGCCAGCAATTATCTGACAGACTCCTTGTTCCTGCACAAAACTCTATGCGCTGTCGAGGTTTTGAAGTGGAGGGGAGGGAGGGATACCCTAAGCCCACACCAGCAGAATGACTAAAGCATTGAGAGGGACAACGAACATACCAGTTTTTATGTTGGCGACTGGGAGGCTGTCTCTCTCTTAATTGCCAAGACAATAGATTAAAGACAACAGGAGAAGAATTTGCTTTAAAGCAATGTTAAAATATGTTACCAACATACTGTTATCGTTCTCTACCAAACGCATACTGTCATGACTTCTGTAATTCATTCCATCTCCTTATACCCTCTCTCTCTATGTCTCTACCCTGCTCTCTTTCTAGTTAAGGAATGAGTCTATACCTTCTTCGTGTAGGAGCTTTCTATACTCTGGCCTAATATCTATGTTTCTTGAATTTGCTCTAAAGCTCTTCAGATTCAAACTTGGAAGAAAAAAATCATCAATATAATAATCATTATCATAATCATCATTATTATCATTACATCATTATTCTTGGAAGGAATGTCAAACGTACGTTCAACCCGGAAGAAAACACCAGTAGTTCGTAATGACAGATAAATACGATGAGTAAAGAAAGCTGGAACCTGAAAATCCTTATTCAACCATGACAGTGTTAATTTCTGCCAACCTCCCCCACCTCTCTTTCCAAGAGTGGATTTCAATTTCGAAATATTAAATTTTTTTTAAACATCCCACCCCTCTCAACAAATTTCAACAGAGTCAATTTTCTGGGATTTGTGTCTACCAGCGACACTAACCCAGTTGTACAGCATAACCTGACGCAGGCGCCGTGTTAAATCCTGATTAAGGAAATGAAGAATTCAATAAGAGCAGGCCAAATGTCCAATGGAACTGATGCTGCTTCTGACAACCATTTGATTTCTACACGGGCTGGGCCCCCTTCTCCCTGTGATTGGTTCAGCACGACCTATTACAGCCTGAGCCAGAGTGGTGATCGATATCCTGCACGACTACCATGTTTTCTGGTGGATTTTTACACAGGAAAACCTCACCCAAAGTGACACAGTGAATAGCGTTAGAAATAACTACTAGATTGTTAAGCCAAGTACACAGTTTTTTTTTTTCTCTCGTGGACTTTCCCAAAAAAAAAAAGTGTTTCAAGCTGTCTTTAAAAAAAAACAAACAACAACACTGATATCATGTCGCTGGTTCTTAAATATCCTTTAAAACGGAGACTTCTCTCATATCGATTTAAGAGATGTTTGTGTGCGTGCGTGTGTGCGTGCGTGCGTGCGTGCGTGCGTGCGTGCGTGCGTGGTGTGTGTGTGTGTGTGTGTGTGTGTGTGTGTGTGTGTGTGTGTGTGTGTGTGTGTGTGTGTGTGTGTTGTGTGTGTCTGTCTGTCTGTCTATGTGTGTCCGTCCATCCGTCTGTCTGTAAGAACAGAATACGTCAAGAAAACGTTTTTATTGAATCTTTACCCAACTTGAGTACGTCCGCTCCAAACCCATGAATTTAAAAAGGCACGACTAATTTACATAATCAGTATGATCCAAAATGTGAAACTTATCCTGCAGCTTTTCCACAGATTTCTAGCAGATATTATTTACATGTATGAACAAATTAAGTAGTTCTATATTTTGTTAAACTGAAAAGATATCGAGCACTTAGGTCACTACTACGCACGTTGTATATCACAATTTTATATGCCACGATTACGTGGGGGTGTGTGTGTGTGTGTGTGTGTGTGTGTGTGTGTGTGTGTGTGTGTGTGTTGTGTGTGTGTGTGTGTGTGTGTGTGGTGTGCGTGTGTGTGCGTGCGCGCGCGCCTGCGTGCGTGCGTGCGTGTGTGTGTGTGTGTGTGTGTGTGTTGTAGATTCTTCTTGATATGTAACGTAGTGGCACAGGAAGACTGTGTAAGTTCTAATGAGATAGCAAGATTAGAATCACGCAGAATGTGTATAGACAAGAAAAGTCACACTCTTAAAATGATCATAAGGGAGGTAATTTTATACTGTGACAGCTGCAGAGGTCCTCAATGGTTGTGTTCTGCTCTTGTCTTCTAACGGGAAAAAAATTGATGAAACTGCTACGATGGTTTGATCTTATTACTTTGGCTAGATTTTTTTTCATTTTATTTTCATTTATTTATTTGTATATTTCTTTATTTCTTTCTTTATTTATTGTCATCGTTTTCAAGAGTCCATATCTTAACCTTGAGAACAAATTGTACTGTACTTTTTTAGACGCTCGCTAATACTCACATAATAATTATAATAATAATTACAATATTTATATAGCGCAAAATCTTGATAAAATCAAATCTAAGCGCTGAAGCAGACACACACGCAAGCACGCACGCACGCACGCACGCACACACACGCACGCACACACACACACACCACACACACACACACACACACACACACACACACGCATGGCTATAAATGGGGAGAAAGAATAAAAGCAATAAAAGCAAGAATAAAAGCAATGGAAAATTATAGAGAGCATAGCATATACAATTATATATTATAACCATGTGATTCCCTCCGAGCGGAGACAGGCTGCAGAGGGGGGTTAGGATTTTATGCGGAGGAGAAAAGGTGAGTTTTGAGAGCGGACTTGAAGGAGACAAAAGTAGGTTGCTGACGGACTGAGAGAGGAAGTTTGTTCCAGGAGAGTGGACCAGAAACAGAGAAGGCTCGTGGACCATAGGTATTGAGCTTAGTGCGTGGAAAGCGAAAAGTCAGAGGATCGGAGGCAGAGCGGAGGGTACGTGAGGGAACATAGATCTCAAGTAGGCTTGACAGGTAATCGGGGGCTGCGTTATTGAGGCTTTTGTAGCACATGGTGTCTAGTTTGTACTGTATGCGCTTTGATACAGGGAGCCAGTGAAGTTGTGCCAGGAGAGGAGATATGTGGTCAGCTTTTTTCTTTTTGAGTACAAGGCGTACAGCATTGTTTTGAATGCGCTGTAGGATGTGAATGGTGGAGGCAGGAAGACCAGACAGGAGTGAATTGCAATAGTCAATGCGAGACATTATGAAGGAGAGAACGAGTTGTGCAGTTGTTTCGACAGAGAGATACTTCCTGATCAGCCTTATACGATGGAGATGATAGTAGCAGGATCTGGCAGTTTGAGAAACAAAGTTGTTCATGGAGAGGGTAGAGTCAATGCAGACACCAAGGTTTTTAGCTGAATCAGAAATTGGGACTGATGTGTTACATAATGGGAGAGAAAGAGGAGGCAGCTGAGAAAGTTTCTGACGGGTGCCAATGAGGATAGCTTCTGTTTTGTCGTCATTAAGCTGAAGTCTATTGTGTGTCATCCAGTTCTTAATGTCCGAGTAACACCTGTAAGACAACTGCATCCCAAACATGCTCCTGTGTCAAAGCTGAAGCTAGGACACTGTGAAAGGGAAGACCACTCAAACGATACAAGGACACTCTGATGGTGAGCCTCATCAACACCAACAACTTAGAAGACAGTTTGCAACAGAGCATGTTGATAACAGCGGTCCACGCAAGGCACACTCACATTTGACCATCAGACAACATAACAGGGGCCAGCGAAAACAGTACCCAGGACTACAGGAATCATTTCTATGCAATACGTGCATCAGACACTGTTCCTCCAGAATTAATCTTTTATCCCACATGAAGACCCTCATCAAGAGCTGAAGACCATTATGCCTACTCATCCATCAGATCCATGGAAGAGGCCATCATGTTACCATGGAATTTTCATACCAGAACTTACAAATTCGGTTTAGCATCTGTTGTATTTCCTGTCTGCAGTAAAATACACAGGTAATATTCACATCATACGTGTTCGTCCATGCCTGTGACCGTGTTCAATATAGACTTCTTCTTCGCAAACCAACAAATTTCTGATAACCAATAATCCCTGTCCCACCTGCCCTAGCCTGACCAAAGCTGATTTTTTTTTTTTCGCAATAAGCTGGCAAATCATTAATGATAAAAGTCGTACTTCTCTGCCACCCCACATCCCCACTCCCCACCAATTAAAAAAAAAATCGGTGAAAGAACTCTAAATTACACAGTAAACGTTTGGATTCGTGTTCTCTCTCTCTCTCTCTCTCTCTCTCTCTCTCTCGCGCGCGCGCGCGCGCGCGCGCACGCGCGCTTTGCCTCTCCAGACACACACACACAACAAAGAGAGAGAGAGAGAGAGAGAGAGAGAGAGAGAGACAGAGACAGAGAAAACAGAAACAAAGAGAAGGACAGAGAGAGACATTCAGACTGCGATAAAGAAAGTTGGAAAACATCGCCTGAGGTCGATCACTTGTCTGAGGGCGGGGATGCGGGATGAGGTTAGACAAGATCAGACAAGACACTGGCGTTGGCAGGCAAGCTAAATTCACGATACAGTTCACTTTCAACCACCCCCCCACCCCCCAACCCCGTCAGAAACACCAAGTTCCTCACGTCACAACAAAACATGATCAGAATAACAAAAGGAAGAAAACACTGACGGTTGCCACGCTAGAAGAAAGATACACGTACCTGCAAGATGCATGGATAAGAGTTTTCACTGACGGTTTGATAACACACGCTGTCAAGCACTGAGGAGCAGGGGCTTGAACACCTAAAACCGCAGAAAGCAATGGCAGGTTAGAGGCAATCCCAGCAGGCCTCCACTGTACCGACTACAAGGCACTGTTTCATGCACTAAAACATCATTAGCAGCAGAGTGGATCACAACACGCAGATCATCTTCTTGACTGACGCTCTCTCTGGCATGCCGTCACCAAAAAACAAAAAACAAAAACAAAAACAGCAGTCACAACTGGAAATGGACCGCACAGACTCAAGTGCCTCTGGTCAGTGTTGCAATGGATCCCCTCACACCGCGGCATTCAAGGAAATGGTAAAAGCAAACAACATAGCACAGTTAGGAGCAGACGATGAACACGAGAACGAAATCAAAATCACAGAGATGAATACCATCAAGTCTAGTTAGAACGCCTCAGACGCATGACAGTTACCATCAGCTGTCAATGCTAGAACAGGCGCTTCTTCCATCTGAGAATTGGGCAAAACAGGCTGGAAAAAAAGTGTTTTTTTAAATAGAAAAATGAGAGTTGTGCTCTCCCCAGTGTATCCTTGTGGAGAGGCAGAGCAAGACATGAACACATCCTACAGGTCTGCATGAATATCCAGCTGCTGAGGGAAGAGATGTGGCCGAAGCGAACTAGTTACCCATGAGGAGAAACTGAACGGGTCTGTAGATGCTTTGCAGACGACAGCCAACTTTATCTCAAAAGCTGGTCTCCAAGCGTAATGGCAACAAAAAGAAGAAGCAGAAATTACACAACCAGTCTGCATCCTGCTTTTCACCCCACCGCTGTTTGTTCTTGAGACACATCGCTCCGACCGCACAAACTAATATAATAATTATTATGACATATTTCAGTCCTTTCTTTCTGTTGGATTTGAATGACTCTGTGTGTGTGTGTGTGTGTGTGTGGTGTGTGTGTGTGTGTGTGTGTGTGTGTGTGTGTGTGTGTGTGTGTGTGTGTGTCTGTGTGTGTGTGTGTGTGTGTGTGTGGTGTGTGTGTGTGTGTGACAGAGAGAGAGAAACAGACAGACAGACAGACAGACAGTGAGGAAGAAGAGAGACACACACACACACATACACACACAGAGAAGAGAGAGACAGACAGAGACAGAGACAGAGACAGACAGAGACAGAGAGGGGGAGGACGACAGAGAAACAAGAGAGTAACACAAAACAGGAACACATACAGACAGCTCTCTCTCTCAGAAAAAGAATAAACAGAACAAAATGGTGATAGAGTTATGTTATTCGTCACCTCTCTCTCTCTCTCTCTCTTTTCTCTCTCTCTCTCTCTATGACAGAAGAATAAATAGAAGAAAATGGTCATAATAATATGTCATTCGTCCTCTCTCTCTCTCTCTCTCGTCTTAGATTCTTCTTCATCATCACCACCGCCACTACCACCTCTGCTGTCATTTCCCGAAGCATAAGTGATGGACGGATTTTAACAGAAATCAGAGGTGAGGCACAACAAACACACCACAGTCAGATTTGACCTCTGGGTGATATTTCTTTAACAAGAATGCAAACAGTGGACACAACTCCGTAGGGAGCTGAAAAAATGACAGTGAGAGGGCACGGGGCAGGAGCACTCAGACGATGTGGGGGGGGGGGGAGAGAGCAGGGGATGCTGGCACAAGATAACATCTTGAGAGGAAGACAAAGACAACGGGACAGAAAGACCAACTGGAATTTAGAATTTATTCAAGAGGATTTCGTTGGACTCGGACAATTCCATCCGCGCTCCAGCCAATCTGCCATTTGTCACCTGGCAGACTCCTTACGCCTGCGCAAAACCCTGTGTGCGAGAAGAACTTGAGACAGATGGTGGGTGGTGGTGGTGGTGGTGGTAGGGGAAGCAGGACCGATGGAAAACACTAAGCTGACACCACCAGAATGAATGGGCAGATGGGCAGCAAACAGGCCAGTTTTTATATAGCAGGCTGGGATCGAACTCAAGATATCAGATCTTGATTTCATGGGTCTATCCAAAACAGACAGACAGACAGACAGACGGATAGAATTAGATAGACAGACTGATAGACAGACAGATAGACAGACTGATAGATAGACAGATAGATAGACACACAGACAGACAGATAGATAGATAGATAGATAGAAGACAGACAGACAGATAGATAGATAGATAGATAGATAGATAGATAGATAGATAGATAGATAGATAGATAGATATAGATACAGATATAGATACAAAAAACCAGCACTCTTATTTTCACTCCAAACTAATTAACCAACAGGCAGTTGATGAGTAGGGTGACGGAGTGAAAGGGTTAATAAACAATTTGAGGGGGAGGGAGGAGGGGGAGGAGAGGAGGGACGAGAGGAGAGACTCACGACAGAGAGTAAGAAAGCAGAAGGACACTTGCTTTTTTCACAAGGCCGCGGGGCAATAAACTGTCTGAATGTGTAAGATGGGATCAAACAGCACAGGCAGACCCCCACTCCACTGATAATCGTAGTACCGTCACAGACGTCTCGATATTCTGACCTCCTGCCCCCACCCCTCCACCCAGGGATATATCCCACCTCCATAAAATCCGGACTCCAAACCCGATCAGCATCCCCCCCCCCCCCCTTATTCCAACCACATTCCCTCTCAACCCCGCCTCTTCTTGACCTGCACACTGAACAAACGAATATGAAGAGGGGCCATCATACTTTTCTTTTTGCCTATTAAAAACAAATCCCTATTCTGATCTTACTTCCCCGTTTGTCCCATAATCACAAAAGAAAGAAAGAAAGAAAGAAAGAAAGAAAGAAAGAAAGAAAAAGAAAGAAAAAGAAAAAGAAAGAAAGAAAGAATGGCCAAGCTATAATGTTTATCTCTCTTTTATTGACAGAACTCAAGTACAGAACGCAAACATAAAACAAACATATTTACGACACAGTTTATCAGACATTTATTTTAGTTTGATGATGAACAGTCACGTACCTTACCTCCGCCTGCATATCGTATGTATAACTGAGACATTAAAAACTCCATAATTCTATTCGAATTCACACATCATGACACACAACACGTAACTGAACTAAACATACAAAACAACAACAACAAGAACAAACAAACAAAGGCTTAGACAAAAGGCTTAAATATTAAGCATTTACCCAGTTTATTTTCTCGTAGACACGTTTGCATAATAAGAGTAACTTTATTATAAATCATTCTTGTAAAACGCTATTTTCCAAATTCATTTCGACTCACTGCACATTAAACATGATCACATTATTTTTGTGGAGCACAGAGAACTCCAGCTGGTATGGAAGGTATAGTACAGTAGGCGAGCTGACTACATCCCACTATGCTGTTGCAGTCTGCATCTTTGGCGGGGGTTTTCATGTTTCCTTAAACCAACCACTGACTGGACATTCAGGACCTGTAACGTACATGTTTGATATTCTGTATGTGTAGACACACGAAGGGGGTTTAGGGCACTCGCAGATCTGCATACATGTCGACCTGGGAGATCTAAAAAATCTCCATCCACCATTTACCCACTAGGTGTCAAGGCGACTCGAGCCCAAGACCTTCCGACTGGAAGTCCGACGTTTACTTACTTTTAACTATTGTACCCATCAATAATAATAGTGACACAGAAAACTGCACCGATGTGCACACAATGCCCATGATTTTAAGAGGTGAAAAATTTCAACTTATTAATAATTTGAACAGATCGCAAGGAGTCATTGTCTCCCAAAAGGTTTCATACACGCTATCGGCGGCAAAATGGAGCAACTTTGGAAAAACGAGCAATTTTACGGCAACAAAGGACCTTGATAAAAATTACGTCCTTTATCCAGATTACCGTACTGAGTATCTGAGGGGTAGTAACCATGCGCGAAAATAAAACGAAACACACACACACACACACACACACACACACACACACACACACACACACACACACACACACACACACCACACACACACACACACACACACATGAGCGGAGTCAGTCAAAAAAAATTACATCATGTTCCGAAAAAAAACGCGAAACGGTTTGTTTTCTTTCTCACAAACAAAGCAAAACAAACAAAAAACATATCCCTATTACAACACACACACACACACACATACACACACGCACGCACGCACGCAAGCAAGTGCGCGCGGCGCGCCACACACACACACACACACACACACACACACACACACACACACACACACACACACACACACACACACACACACACTCAGCGGAATCAGTCAAAAATGACATCACATTTCAAAGAAAACGTGAAAGCAAATTATTCTGTCGAACAAAAGAATGCCTTATACCAGTCTATCTCATAAATACACACCACACCTGAGCGCAGTCAGTCAGAAATGACATAAGACTTTAGAGAAAATAAGAAACTGAAATATTTTCTTTCAACTAAACCTCCTCTCTCTCTCTCTCTCTCTCTCTCTCTCTCCCCTCTCTCTCTATCTATCTCAACCACGCGCGCCCACCTCTACCCTCCTCCTTTTTCTTTCCGAACATATTAGTACACAGTTTCTAATATCATTGTACAATCTGAATGCTCTTCTCCCCCCTCTATCTCTCTCTTTCTCTCCTTTTCGTCGATCTTTTCTCCCCCTCCCCTCCCCTCCCTATTTTCAT
>CM060305.1:141245291-141252791 GCA_030674185.1 Monoplex corrugatus
ATCATCATCGTCGTCGTCATCATCATCATCATCATCTTATTATTATTATCATCATCATTATTATTACAATTATTATTATTATTATTATAATTATTATTATCAATCATCATCTCCTTCCTCTTCGAAGCTTCATCTATTCCTTCTTCTTCTTCTTTTTAAGGACGCATTAATCTATCCATGATATTTCTGGCCTGTCCAGCTTTCATTTATTTCTCTCTTTTTGAATCCAAACCTTTATAAAAGATCTTAAGTCTATCACAACAAAAGATCTTAAATCTCTATTACGAATTCCTGTTCATTAATTAGCGTACCGCGGGTACACAGAAGACTCGTCTTCACCAAATAACACCATCCAACAACTGTTTTTCAAAGCGAACAACAAAAATAAATTCGTTCGAAAACAGAACTGTTTACACAAGGCTAGCAGAGCAATTCCATATATCAAAAACGAAAACAAACAAAACCAAACTCAGCCTCCGAACAAACAACCTGCCACTGTGACGTTAAGAGAATTTTCAAGCTGTCTCCCTAATCTTGTCTGAAAGCTCCTCTGATTTATCAACCATGTTTCTGTTTATGTAAATATCAATTCATCTACTCATTTATTTCGGTCGTGTGTGCGTGTCTTGTTTGTTAGGAGTTTGCTCAAAAGGGATTCATTGCACTCAGACAATTCCACATGCGCTCTACCCAAATCTGACAGTAATCTGGCAGACTCCTAGGTCCGTCGGAAAGCCATATGCGCTAGCGTATGGTAAGGTCTTGAAATTGGAAGGGTGAGCAGACGGGATCTAAAAAAGAACTAAGGCGACACCATTGGAATGATTCGGAGCATTAAGATGGGCAGAAAACAGGCCGATTTTTATGGTTCAGGCTAAAAACTGAATTCCAGGCATCAAATCTTGAATCCATGGCTCTGTCAACACTCACTACGCGTATGTGCAAATTATGCTAGCAAGCGTTTCTCGGCTGTTGACGGATTATTAAAAAAAAAATTTTCACAAATTTTGGTCATAATACAGTCCCAGCGGGGAAGTGATGTATACCTTAATCTGAATGAGTACTATCAACGTGGCGGGTGGACAGATATGTGAAATGCATATGCATAAGAAAGCTATTTCTAAACCAATTGCAACCAGCCTCGGCTCGAACGTCTATTTTTTTTTTTTTTTAAGGGTTAAGACAACATAAAGCTGAGAGTGTCTGGTTCGTTGGGAGTCTAATTACAACGTTTGTGTGTATAAGACTGACAGACAGACAAAGACAGAGAGCGAGAGAGAGAGAGAGAAAAAGTGTGTGCGTGCGTGTGTGTGTGTGCGCGCGCGCGTGCGTGCGTGCGTACGTGTGAGTGTGTGTGTGTGTGTGTGTGTGTGTGTGTGTGTGTGTATGTGTGTGTGTGCAAGTGTGTAAGTATGTGCGCATGTATCTGTATGCTGGTGGGAGGTCATAAAGCACTACAAAAAGATAATGCTGATATGGCCTGATAACTGATTTTCATCTGACTTTCCTCCAGAAAATAAAAAATAGAATCAGAAAAAGTATTTCGTATAAAAACAAAAAAACAAGTACAATTTTTGGGCCAACTGGCCTCTGTCAAGCGTATGCAAATGACAACACTTAGCACTCTCTCTCTCTATCTCTCTCTCTCCCTCTCTCTCTCTCTCTCTCTCTCTATATATATATATATATATATATATATATATATATATATATATATATGTGTGTGTGTGTGTGTGTGTGTGTGTGTGTGTGTGTGTGTGTGTGTGTGTCTGTCTGTCTCTCTCTCTCCACACACACACACACACCACACACACACACACACACACACCACACACACACAAACACACACACACACACACACACACACACACACACACACACACACACACATACACACACAACACACACACACAACTTCTAAAACATGGTGCTGAGCAGGAGATAATACCTTTCTGATGATGATAATAATATAATAATTCATGAATACATGCATATTTCCTGGTTGTATATCGTGTTTGTATTTAGTCCACAGAATCGAAAAATACCTCCATTTGTAAAAATAAAGTCCATGTCTTGGGCTAAACAATAGTTCAAGTAGCAAAGCACACGATATACACTAACTCCATGGACATTGTGTCCCGATTCTCTCAATCAATAATCGTGGAAGACAAGACCTTGGTTCCTGATTTTGCCAATTACAGATTATGGAAGGTACAGATACTAAATTTACCATAACACTGACGGAACTTCCTCCGAAATAGTGACTACATGAGGGCTGATCACGTGCGAATGGACACCAAAACCACAATCACTGCGAACGTGATGTGATCATAATAGTCTTTGCATTCTGAGCTTAGTACCTGATTCTACTGTTTACTTATGATGTATTGCACGTTTTCTTTTAGGGATGGTTTTGTAAACAGTGTGTGTGTTCGTGCGACATTTAATAATTATTGAAAGATGTTTCTCAAACAACAAGAACAATTAATACAAAATATGAGAGATAAAGATAATGTGACCACTTTTTTTTATGTGAATAAGACTATAACAATTTCTCGACTGACTGTATACAGGTTGCTCGTTACACATAAAGATACTGACTGGGGTTACGAAGAGTTAGAACTAACTGCTCTGAAATGAAACTGTCCAATTTTCAGAACTGTTCAGAATCTAACTAGAAACGATACTGTCAAACTTTCAATGGTGTAACAATTCAATAACTAAGTAAGAACGAGACTGTCCAACTATCAATCTTGTAATTGTTCAGAAACTACATTGGAACGAGACTGTGTGCAACTTTCAATGTTGTGACTGTGCAAAAAACTGCCCCAAGGCACATCGAAACTTAGACTGTCAACTGTACCTTTACTTCCAGTTTGGAGTTTGTTCAAGAGGGATTCATCGTACTCGGACAATTCCATACACACTCCATCGAGCATTCCCCGCATTCGGACAATTCCATATGCGCTCCATCAAAATCAGCCAGAAGGTAGGGCCCATCAAAGCCGAGACTATTAATTGTAGCTTTACTTGGGAGTTCGTTCATGACCGAATTCCCGCACTCGGACAATTCCATATGTGCTCCATCAGAATCTGCCAGAAGGTATCTGGCACACTTGTGGTGCTAGAACAGAACAGAACAGAAAAAAAAAAAAAAACTTGCGCGCAGGCCAGGTCTTGAAATAGACAGAGGACCCCGGGACCTATAAAACACTCACATCACAAGAATGAATGCAGCACTTGATTAATAAACCCTTTGACTCCCGCACCCTATCCACTGACTACAAAAACCTAACCCTTTGATTCCCTCACCCTATCCACCAGGGTGAGGGAATCAAAGGCAGGAATCTGGTGGATAGGGAGAGGGAATCAAAAGGTTAAGTTTTTGTTTTGCTAGCATAGTTGACAATACACAATGCCGATGGACAGGGTGCGGGAGTCAAAGGGTTAAAATGGACAGTGAACAAGCCAACTTTTTGTGTTGCCGGGTAGTACTGAACTCTTAAGACATGTGATCCTGGACCCACGGCTCTTTCATTACCGTCTTATGTCAAAATTATGGTTTCTTGGACAACATGCAATAAACGTGAGAATCTTAGTATGGCCTAACTTCCCTTTTATCCATCCTTCACTTTGTCCCCCCACAAGGAACTGCAACTGACAGCACTGATTCTTCAAACTGAAAGTTTTTTACCTTCAGATATATTAATGTCATCTTGAACAAATTCCAAATTCCAAGAGCCGGGAATCCCGACGTGCCACACACATACACAGACATAGACACAGACGCACACGCGCGCGTGCACACGCACGCACCACACACACACACACACACACACACACACACACACACACACACACAGGAGGAGAGAGAGAGAGACGCACACACACACACAGACAGAGACACACACAGACAGAAAGAAGGCGGCAGGAAAGACAGACCGATTCCGAAACCGCCAGGGAGATATAATGGGAAGAAAGGAACGAGGTCGCTGGTTTGTCAACGTTGCATTACCAGCAATAAGCGTGATGTATATGTGTGTGTGTGTGTGTGTGTGTGTGTGTGTGTGTGTGTGTGTGTGTGTGTGTGTGTGTGTGTGTGTGTGTGTGTGTGTGTGTGAGTGTGCGTGGATGTGTGTGTGTGTGTGTGTGTGTGTGTGTGTCTCTCTCTTTCTCTGTGTGTGTGTGTGTGTGTGTGTGTGTGTGTGTGTGTGTGTGTGTGATGTGTGTATGTGAGTGTGTGTGCGTGCGTGCGTGCGTGCGTCGTGCGTGCGTGTGTCTGTCTGTCTGCCTATGTGCGCGCGCGTCACTGATCTCATGTCAATCATTTCATCCCTTCAACACACGACCAAACTGAAGTTCACTCCACTGAAGTCCCTGTATCACATCAAGAAGTCCGCAGGAGTTAGCGATGTCCATCCGCCCCGAGGCAACCTTTCAGATGAGATCCTGCACTGCTGCCGGGTCCACCAGGCCACACTGAAACACGAGCCTGTTCTCATCCAATATACCCAGCACACAGCCTACTGAACTCCCTGGTAACGACAGTAATCGTTCAGTCGCGGAACCAGACTACGTGAGCGTCTTTAAAAAAAAAAAAATGAAAAAAAAAAAAAAGGCCTTGGTCAGTTTGCTCTGCTAGCACTACGTAACGTCGACTCCAGACAGAGCTAATTTCAGGCATGATTGGCGCGATGGAAAATGCTGGAATGGCGGCTTTCTTACTGAAAATGGTGCAATTTCCGTCTCATTTTGTTTTTCATCGAAAACACTGCGAGATCGCACGCGCGCGTGTGTGTCTTTCAGTGTGTGTGTGTGTGTGTGTGTGTGTGTGTGTGTGTGTGTGTGAGAGAGAGAGAGAGAGAGAGACAGATAGTGTGTGTGTGTGTGTGTGTGTGTGTGTGTGTGTGTGTGTGTGTGTGTGTGTGTGTGTGTGTGTGTGTGTGTGTGTGTGTGTGTGTGTGTGTGTGTGTGTGTACTTGTGTGAAGGAAGAGTAGGAATAAGCAAAGAACATTTCTGATTTCATTATCATAATCATTCAGCCTAACTGACACAGAGGGGGACGCACTTGGTAGAAAAGATATAGTTGGACATAGTTTATATCATTCTTTTGTCGATGTACCTTTGTATCGAGATACTACTGCACAAATACAACTTAGCAGACTGAAACTTGACAAGCTTCTGTGGTCTTTGACCTTCTAGCAGACAGAAAGACACAGACAGACAGACAGACAGACAGACAGACAGACACACACACACACACACACACACACATACACACACACAATCTGTGATTTCTCTCTCTCTCTCTCTCTCTCTGGTAGGTACTTAACACCTAGCACCATTATAAACAGTAACAACACTTGACTACAGCTTGGGGGTTCAACAGCCCTTCGGTTGACATGAAGCACAAAATGAATTAATGAGTGAGTATGAAAACTTGGATCTGTTTGGATTTAGGGTGCAAAAGAGGGAGACCCCCCTCCCCTCAATTCCGTCACATACCCACATCCCTCCAAACAAAAGAAGGTACGGGGAAGAAGAAGGAGGGCTGAAAACGAAGCTGTCTGGTTGGAGACAACAATATGCCCACAAGGATTTCTACTTAACTTAAAAAACTTTTAAAAAAACAAAAAAATTAAGTATGGATGGATCATAAGAAACATTAATAACGTTCTACATTGACTTAAAAATTGACACCACCCTCATAATGCCGACCTCGAGAAAAGCTGCTGTCTCTACAACCTAAGTATCCTACGATCTGAAGGTCATAAAGCCCTTAAAATAGGAAACGCAGGGAAACTTATCAGCACAGACGCCTCAATCATGCTGTCCCGCAGTCTATCAGGTACGAAATTTGGATCATGTGGGTAGGGAAAATATACAAAGGCTCTATCTATTTCTTGTCAGCAACCTGTCAAATTGAGGCTATACTACTCTTCCGCAGGAAGCGTGTCACCACAATGCAGGCCACCCTTTTTCCCCAAAGCAAATATTTCTGTTTCTCTATTCAACTATATTTTTCGATATAAAACTTCAATTTACCTAGGAAAAAATCTTATTTTGCCCGCGCGTTCTTGTTGTGCGCCAAGCGCATTTTGCAAACCAAACATCAATTTAATGCTTTGTCCGTAAGACTCACACTCATACCACCACTCAAGGTCTAATTAACTGAGGTGGTGATGAGGAAGTTACCGTTACTGTTATTGTTGCTTAAAGCTCAGCCGACTGCGTAGAGCCATATCAGGGCCATAACTGTTTCAAAACACAGTACTCCAACATTGTTGTTGTTTCTGTCCAAAGCCCAGCCGACCGCGAAGAGCCACATCAGGGTTATAAACATTTCAAAATATACATGAGGAAGGAGTGAATTCTTGTTCAAATCTTAAAGTCCCTATCGCTGAAAGTATTCAGGTACGACTAATCCCTCTAGAATTACAAACGAAAAGGCTAACTATGATGATCAGCTTAGCGATGCCGGACTGTGGAAGATGAAAGAATTTGGAATTCGTTCAATAACGATTCGTCGCACTCGGACAATTCCACTTGCGCTCCGCCAGAGTTAGCCAGGTCTTGAAGAGGGAAGTGGGGGCAGGACAGGACTACTGAAACATTAACTTGACACTATCGGAATGAACAGAGTGTTTAGGGGTCAGCTTGCACAAGCTATATTTTATGCTGCAGGTTGGAATTAAACTCAAGAATTCAAATCTTTAGTCCAAAGCTACACCTCTAGAGCCAGCCATCCAGCAAAATACACCATGGCTTGCCTAAGGATCGAACCTTTCACAAGAAATTTATCACTGAACCTATCACAAGAAACCTACCACAGAACTTATCACAAGAATAGATCTATCACAGAACCTATCACAAGAAATCTATCACACAACTTATCACAAGAAATCTATCACACAACTTATCACAAAAAAATCTATCACAGACCTTATTAAAAATCTATTACACAGCCTATCACAAGAAATCTGTCAACAAACGAACCTATCACAAGAAATATATCACAGAACCTATCACAAGAAATTTATCACACAACCTATCACAAAGTAATTTATCAATGAACCTATCACCAAAAAATTCTATCACAGAACTTATAAAAAATCTATCACACAACCAATCACAAGAAATCTATCACAGAACCTATCACAGGAAATCTATGAACCTACCACAAGAAATCTATCACAGAACTCATCACAAGAAATCTATCAATGAACCTATCACAAGAAATCTATCAATGAACCTATCATAAGAAATCTATCACAGAACCTATCACAAGAAATCCATCAATGAGCCTATCACAAGAAATCTATCACAGAACCTATCACAAGAAATCTATCAATGAACCTAGCACAAGAAATCTATCAATGAACACACCACAGGAAATCTATCAATGAACCTATCACAAGAAATCTATCAATGAACCTATCACAAGAAATCTGTCAATGAATATCTCACAAGAAATCTATCACTGAACCTATTACAAGAAA
>CM060305.1:141257791-141267791 GCA_030674185.1 Monoplex corrugatus
AAGTATGTACTGTTTCCCTGTAAAACAAGTCTAACCTGAGTTATACTATAAACTGTTTTTTCTCTCACCTCAGCCAGATTGGAAACTATTGTAAACAGTAATGCCCCCCCCCCCCCACCACCACCACCAAAAAAAGGCATAATTCGATCCCTACTATAAATCTCTTTAACCACCACCCCCCTAAGCCCCCACTCCATCCCACCTTCCAAACCCTCCAAAATAAAAAAATAAAAAGGTTAAAACAAATTGTTTCCTTGAAAAATGATTGCTGGATACATGGATACAACAAGCCTGACCTTAAGATTGTGAGGCAAACAGAAATACAGGCTATATACAAACCAACGTGATGGAAGACAGTATGTAAAGAATCAAGGTGGGTGGCTTATTTTCTGATTCAAGTGATAGGGCATGTTTTCGCATCCCGCCAAGCATCAAGGTTGCATCATATGTCGTGGAGGAGTATGCATGTGTGTGTATGTATATGTATGTATGTATGTATGTATGTATGTATGTATGTATGTATGTATGTATGTATGTATGTATGTATGTATGTATGTATGTGTGTTGTATGTGTTATGTATGTATGTGTATGTATGTATGTAGTATGTACGTATGTATGTATGAATGTATATATGTATGAGTGTACGTACGTACATATGTATGTATGAGTGTCTGCCTGTCTGTATGTCTGTCTGTATGTATGTATGTATGTCTGTATGTATGTCTGTATGTCTGTATGTCTGTATGTATGTATGTATGTATGCTCCTGTTACTATGTAGGCATCTGTGTATATGCATACATAATTCATGAACATATGTATGTAAATATAGAGCTGTACATAATCTGATATGTATTTTCAACTTATTTGATATATGCAAAGTTACAAAACTAAATCACCTATTAAAAAAAGTGTCATGGATGGAGTTCAGATCAACATCGTTTACTGGATGACAAAAGAAACAAAAACGAAGGTTATGGAGAGAAAGAATGACAGATTAAGACCACAGATGGAAAGAAGGTGCGAGGCAGAGATAAGGCGAAGAAGGGAAACAAGCAAACAGACAGAGAGACACACAAAAGAAAGGGTGGGGTGCTGCTGGCAGAAAGAAAGGAGAGAAGGAGAAAACAGAAAAGAAATGGAAGGTAGCTAAAGACAGAAAGAGAAAATGGGTGACAGAGATAAACAAACGGAGAGGGAAGACGGGGAAAGAAAGACACATAGACACACACATACAAACAGAAAGACAGACAGAAAGACTGACAGGAAAAGAGTAGAAAACAGAAACAGACATATAATGCAGACAGAGGGGACAGGCAAACAGGCAGACAGACATAAAATGCAGACAGGAAGGAGACAGGTAAAAAGAAAGACAATAGACAGAGGCAGACAGGCAGAGCCAGCCAGCCCAGCCTGCCAGTCACACACACATACACAGAGAGAGAGAGAGAGAGAGAGAGAGAGAGAGAGAGAGAGAGAGAGAGAGAGGATAAAGCAAACAAACTATCCTATTAAAATAAGGACAATCATGACCATTACAACTGAACCAACTCTGTCCTTGTTCAAACTTCCTGGTGTCTGCCACAAGCTTTAATTATTTCCCCAGTTTATAGCCTAGAAAGATGGGGGTACACACAAACACACACACAACAAAAGAGAGAGAGAGAGAGAGAGAGAGAGAGAGAGAGAGAGAGAGAGAGAGAGAGAGAGAGAGAGAGAGAGAAAACCAACCGGTTTCGTTTCTTTCTACTGTAAAATGGCGGGATTGAGACGGATGGAGCCAGGCAAATTGCAGGCTTTTCCCGCATGTCAATAATGGAACCGATTTGTTCCGATAATTCTACTCACTTGCCCACGGCCAACACCTAGCTGTCTGGAGAAAGAGATAAAAAAAAAAACCGTATAACCAGATACCTGTTAAGCATCTCTTCTTTTCATTAATCCCTCCTTCCCCAGTTTAAAAATACTGTAAATATGTAATGCCATTCTTAAAAGAATCCTAGATCAACCAACTAATTAACTGAAGGATAGCTAAATTATAATAGATAGTTGTTAAGAATGGATCACATTAAATTATTTATTAACCATTTGAGAACATTTCTTACTCGTCTGACATATCTGAAATGGGCTGACATTTAAGAAACTGCAAAATTCTCTGATTCTGACACACATATTTCATGGTCACAATGTTGCAATATTCCAACCTGTGAATAGGAAAACCCTGAGTGGAAGACCCTGGATTAAAGGTTGGAGGAAAAATGATAAACAACATTCGATACGCAGATGACAGCGTGCTAATTGCAGATAGTGAAAGGGTCCTACAAAACTTTGTGAATATACTAGAAACAGAAAGCAAAGGTAGAGACAGATGGAAGTCCATAATCGCCAACGCCATGCGGCAGGGCACCTGATGATGATGATGATGATGAATAGGAAAAGACAGAATGTCACTTAGCAAGTAAATGATTACTGGGGATTTCTTTCTATAAAACATGGAGAAGCTGAAGTACTGCTGTGAAACTAAGCAGTCAGAGAACACTCACACTGTTACACTTCTGGCATTGGTAAGGTCTCAAGAGGCCAATTGGCTCTGAAAGAGTTCACTGGCATTCACCTGTGGTGATTGTGAATAACACTTGGAGTAACCCTAGGGGGCTGTGTGACGCTCTGTGTGTATATTTGTGGAACAGTTTCTGGAGCCAGTGAGCCTTCATTCCAGTCCTGAGAAACTATCTCATAAAGCTTATCAAATGCTGATGGGGGGCTACATGGCACAGGAAAAAAATGCACGACAATATACAATCCCATTTCCAGTCGATCTGAATGATCATCTAGCGTTCCTCAAGTAACATGGGAAAGGTGAACAGTCAGAAGTTATGCAGCCTGCCTTGCAGGTTTATATTTGCATAAAATTGCGAGAACTGATTGCAAGGCTGACACTAAACAGACAACACACCTATCATACTCCTCTCTCTCCCCCAGACCCCTTATGCAGTGCCATTGGGTAATCTCAAAACACACAAAATGTTTGGCACAAGCTCAATCGTAACAAGCAATTACTTCACAGCACATGATAGACACAAAGAAGGCAAGGGAAAAGGAAGACGGAGGGTCGAATCAAACCAAAGAAATTATTTCCGACACCAACGTTTTTACATTTTGTTTCCCAAGAATGGCAATCTCGATATTTAACCAATATAAGACTCGTAAAAAAGTAGAATAAATTAAAATTGGGACAGAAAAAAATTGCAAGAGAATAATGACAGGCAGCAAAAGCTGCTTTCTTGGCGTGGCTGAGGACAGAGAATGCTTTGACTTTTCTTAACAACAGCGCGTTTGTAAAACTTGGGCGTTCTGCTGGATGCACATGTCTCTTCATTGCGCATGTTTAAAAAAAATATAGATTACACATATCTTGCATCAACGGTTTCAGTAAAGCCCTAATATCTGACCAGGCTCTGTCAATTCAATAGTTAAAACTTACGACCCAAACTGGGTGTGATGAAGCTTCATCCATACACAGTCGAGAAAATCTCCCCCCCCCCTCTCTCTCTCTCTCTCACACCTCTCTCTCTCTCTCACACCTCTCTCTCTCTCTCTCTCTCTCCACACACACACACACACACACACACACACACACACACACACACACACAACACACACACACACACACACACACACACACACACTAAACAACCAGATTTAGACATCTCCTTGTGCTCATCCAAAGCTTCGTCAATCAAACACCCAGGAAGCAGGAGCCAGGGAATTCCACACTTCTCCCAATCAGTCCAAAGTGGGCTGGCAAAGAGAGATATAAAGGGAAGATGAAGAAGAACAGGCGGAAGAAGAAGAAGTGGATTAGATTAGACGTGAGGGGAGAACTGCTGACCACAGACGAGGTGAGAAAGCTAATAGTCACACCAGGCTGACCTGAGGTGAGGCAGAGAAAGTGAAGCTAATCAACTCAATCTTCAGGGCTGCTGTTCATGCTCCCTGCATTGAAAGGCAGAAACTGGTTATACGAGCAGCATCCACTGCGCCATCTTTCAACCACTGTCTGATGAAAAGCTCTTCTTTCTACGAAAATGAAGATCAAACGACAGAGTCGTTTACTTTGTTGGAACTTAACGCTACGTCGACAACAACAGCAACACGTTCATAAAACGCAGCGTTTTGCGCTATTTGTGGTGTTTCCTGTAAGAAAGAGCAGGTTTTGTGATATAAGCTATACAGCATGTTTATACAAAGGCACTTAAAAGTGTGGAAATGTAAGCAAATGTGTACAAAATGGCAGCAAGTTTGGTCGTTTTAAAGTGCAGACGTGTTCTTGTTGAACACTGACATACATTCTGCTGATTGTCATGTGCTTAAGGTTGCCATTTGCTTGAGGTAAGTCTATTTTGTGTCTATCGTATTTTATCATTTAAAGCACTTACGACAGCTCATACAGATCAAAAGAACATCTGTGCACTTTGTACCATGCATTATTCAAATAAGTACGAGTGCAGAGAACGCGATAGTGTGTGTGTGTGTGTGTGTGTGTGTGTGTGTGTGTGTGCTGCGTGCGTGCGTGCGTGCGTGCGTGCGTGCGTGCGTGCGCGTGCGTGCGTGCGTGCGTGCGCGCGCGCGCGCGGTGTGTGTGTGTATATGTGTGTTTTCCAGAAAACGCCAGAATAAAACAATGTGCTCAAAATCGCAGCACACAAGCATGCACTGTGATCAATTTGCTTAATAAGGATTTTTAAATCTGCACCCAAATCAAGTGATATGGCAGAGGGTTATGTGATCAATGGAGATTTCTGTACCTAATGCAAATGAACAGATCACACAATCACTTGACAAATTGAGGTAATTTCACGGTAAGCATTGCGAAAGCTAGCACTTCATAAAAAGCTAAGAAAACATTGTGTTTCCTTTTGAAAAAAAAAATGCCTGTATCAATTTCGATGGCTGAGGCCCATTGAAAAGCGAAAAAGCGATCACCGTCTGACAATAACCAACATAGTAAAACTGCCATTTCCAAAGAGTACTGCACATCCACTATCAAAATACTTGACAGCATTGAAGTATAATGTCAAGTCGAAAAGCTCGATAGCCAATAACTTATCTCATGATGGTCATCAAACGAAAGGAAGCATACTTAGGTAATGTAGCGAACAACAGGCATTCATTATTAACGCTCACTCATTCACCCTGCTGGAAACTGTTGGATGCTGGTGGACTCGGTAAGAGAGTGACAAGGTTAAGGCAAATCAGGCGGGAATAGACATTCATTCGACTGTACCTAACGAACTGAACTAGGTTCACAATAGTTCTCCCATCACGCCCTCGCTCATTTGGGGGACTGGGGATTGATGAGAAAGGTACTGGTTGTGTTGACGGTCAATGGCTAGGCACTGAATGCCTTGGACGACTTATTGCCCTCTAGGAAACAAAGAAAAGCCGTGCAGGTGTGGAGAAGGGGCGGACCCGAATATTTCGTCACACACAAAGGCGATTCCAAACGCTAGCTTTTATCGTCACTATCATCATCGTCGTCGTTCCTGTCGTTGCATCGACGGAAGTTGTCTGTACTTTATACTGTCTTGTGTTATACCACGGAAGTTACATGTGTACCGTCTACAGACTGAATAGATGACAACAGAATCGACACTTGAGCGCCTAAAAATAAAATAAAAATATATGAAACCTGACTGAAAGGTATATCACTGATTCAGAGGGGAGGGGAGAGACAAAGGAACCTGAGTACAAATTTTACCATGTTTTTCATGATTACACAAATTTAATTATTACGTTATCTCTCCTTCCCCAAATATCAGACCTCCAGATCTTCCAGAGGCTTTTTCAACAATTTTCACTATCAAAGATGACGATCTTCAAGCCAAGCTAGACAAAACCTCTGTTCTTCCATCTCTTCCTGATCTTCCAAAAAAAAATTTTTCAATCCGACCAAGGACAACACTATTATTCTTTCTGATATCGCGAACATGGCTTTGTTTTTGGTCCTCAACTCTGTATGCAGAAATTCATCACCCAAACCCATCAGTCGTGTTACTATCAACTGCCAAGTTTCACTTCTGTTCGCCGTTATCTTTCAATTTCAGCAGCATCTAAACCTGCGACTTCTTTATTCTTGTCTTGTCTCGTATCGATTATTGCAACTCTGCTCTCCGGCTTAACTGTTTCTTCCGACGCAAGCTTCCAGCGTATTCAGAATTCTGCAATCAGTCTTATCCTTCATACAAAGAGGCATGACCATATCAATCCCTTGCTTCACTTTATCCACCAGTCGCCTGTTTCTTGGAGAACTTCATAAAAAAAAATCAACACATGATGTTACAAGTGTATCAAAGGTACTATACCTGTTTGTCTTTGTAACCACCTCCGAAGGTATAACCCTGCTCGACCTTTTCGTTCTGCTTCTCATACAAGTGGTTTATAAACTCCTCGAAACAGATGTTCTTCAGTCAGTCGCTGCTCTTTTTCTCTGTCCAGTCCATACAACTGGAACGAGCCTTCCTTATCTCTTCGACAGTTACATTACAAATTCTGTCTTCTTTCAAGTCTAACATATCTTTTTGTTCTAAGTGATTTTCCCCTCTATGTGCCCACCTTTCGTCCTTCTCCCTTCCTGTTCTTCCCCACCCGGTTTGTGTCTGTTCTGTACCCTTGACTCTCTAGCTCACTGTGAGTGAATGCTTGTTTACAAGGATAGTAAATACAGAATACAGTAAAAAGGGGAATGAGATGAGACAGAGCAAAATAACTGACTGAAAAGAGTGAAATCGAAAGAGGTTACGTTCGTTGGGTCTTTGGTGGTTTCTGAAGCTTTTTAATACGAAGATGAGCTTAAATAATTAGCCAAGTTCCATTTCAGTCAATATGCCGGAACAAAAAATGCGTGCACATGTTATTAAAATAGGTCAAAATACGTCACTAAAGACTATCGCCCCATATATGAATTCTTGTTGAACGTAACATTTATAAAGTTAACGTATCTAAACAATTTCTAGTAAGATGCTGCTGATGTAAGAATTATTCAAGCCTATTTTCATTTGATAATGCAGCAAGCAGCAGCAGCACAACAACAACCAAAAGAAAAAAGCAACAAGTAAACAAATATTTGCTGCATACGGGCGAGACAAACAATGATTTCTGTCACAGTGGCGTATAGTGACTGAGACAAGGGAAAGAACTTGCAGGGTATTAAATAGGATGGGCTTATCAATTGGTTAACTGACATAAACAGATGAAATGACCTTCAACAATGGACGTCACAATCGACTACGAACAGCGGAAGTGACGCAGGTTTAACGACATTCCGTTAAAAAAAAATTAACAAAAAACGTGCGTGCATGCCTGCATGACTTTGAACTGCGTGCGTCTGTATGTGATGTTTGGGAGTACAGTGGTCGAAATTTGTGAATGTGGTAGTACTCTCTGATCAATATTTCGTACATAAATACTTGGATTATACGCATATTCACAAGGCAACGATAAGTGTGATGACCAAAAATCAACAGCTACAACAATCTATGAAAACACTGATGGAGAGAGAGGGAGAGACAGACAGACTGACAAAGACGAAGAGAGAGACACAGTTTTAACGAAAATTGGCCAAGGCATTTATTAAAAACTGAAGTCATTGTAATTGTTATTGTTATTGTTGTTTCAAGCCCAACCGAGTGCGTAGAGCCATATCATGGCTATAACCATTTCAAAATGTACACTATATCTCACTGGAGAAAAAAAAAAAAAAAGAACACAAGGGAAAAAAATGAGACATATTACTGTATTCGCGCACATAATGTAATGGCCCTAACCACCCCATCGAATTTATCACCAGGAGATTAGAGCCAAAAATGCACTTAATACATGTAGCCAATTATCAATCATAAGAGAAAAGTATATAATTTTTTTTCAATAGAACACACACAGGTGAATGGATCAGCAAGACAGAAAATGATAGAAGACAGAAAGTTAAGGAGCAAACCAGAAACAAACAGAGCGACAGAAACAAGGAAATTTCTAGCACAGAATTTCCAGAAGGTGAGGATACTATTTTTTTACTGAAAGAGCCTCGGCATCCCCACAGGGGGAGGGAAAGAAACTGAAGTCAGATGGGTTCGTAACCCAGAGAGATGATGATGATACCGAATTTACAATGATGATGATAGCAATTTATTCTAAAACGGTATAGATATTAGAACGCGGCAAGTAATGTAGCCTGCTGTCTGTGCTACATTATACGAGAGAGATGGGGGTTTTTTGGTTGTTGTTTTTTTTGTGTGTGTGTTTTTTTTAGACATAACATATAAAGGTTGATTTACATTTTCACTGAGCCATAGGAATGAGGCGGAATGAGGCTTACGCTCACTGATCCATAAGAATAAGGTGGAACGAATCCGGTGAACCTTGCTGATAAATGTCTGAACTGCTCTGAAGCCGGCGAACATAAATCTTGATCAAGATCTCCTATGCAGCCACCAATGCCACTGACCTCCATAACCTCAAGGTTAACTGACACGCGTAACCAAATTGAAACACGCATGTTTACACGTCACAAACAATCGTTTCTTCTTCTTCTTCATTTTCCTTCCCTCCTCTCAACCCCCCCCCCCCCCCCATCCCATCTGTCTCCGCCTTCCGTACAAAGTACACAATTAACAGGAACATTTCTTTGTATAAAGAAAAGCTGAGATTGTCTCAAAAAAACACGAATGGTTTAGTTTTTTTTTTCGTTTTTTCCCCCCCCCAACCAGCTTGACAGTACATTTCCATAAGTCGGGTGTTTCTTCCTTTTGTTCTAAATTCCCAGAAGAACCTGGTAGTATTTGTCATCCTGCCCTGTAATTATTCTTCTGTATGGCCAAAGGAAGGAAAGAAATGATGACCAGAAGGCGGAAGACCCTGGGGGCAAGGTTCCACAGTCTGACTGTCGACTGACAGTTCACTGACTCCACGATCTTATCCTACAGACAGACAATTTGACAGACAGGGAACAGGGAGCAGGGGGTAGAAAGAGAGATACAGAAGGAGAAAGAGACAGGCAGAGTGATAGAAACAGACAAACAGAGTGGGGCTGGGGAATAGGGGAAGACAGATTGACGTTTGGGTGTTTTCATTTTTTGCATACACCACTATGTAAATCTTTGAGGTTTTAAGTCCTGTGTTCACAAAGAAAACGCCAAAGAAAAAGAACACAAATTTTTTTTTTTTTTTTAAAAGAAAGAAAGAAAAAGTTGGGGAATAAACAGATGATAAGCAGGAATAAAAATGCTAGAAAACAAAATTATGGGGAGACGGGGGGAGAGAGAGAGGAGAGAGAGAGAGAGAGAGAGAGAAGAGAGAGAGAGAGAGAGAGAGATGTAATTAAATTTTATCATTTTCCAATTGTACAGACTTTAGTGCATAGGCCGACTTATATAATTATGTGCCGTTGTTAACATACTTATATCAAAATAAAAGAAAGTAGGATACCGCAAATAAAAGATAAATAAATAAACAAATAAATACATAAATAAAGATAAATAAATAAACAAATAAAGTAGAAAATAAATGAAGTGAGACTCCTGGGCTCCAGGAACAGCGTGGGGTCTTGAATTTCATAATGAAAGAGTTGCTATACCGCTGCACTGCCACATCCGCTGCATGTTGTTGGTGATTGCTCTAGTGAATGATGAGCGTGCACACCTTGGTTTGATTCTTGAATCAAGATTTGGCGCCTTACAAATATCATCATCATCATCATCATCATCATCATCATCATCACCATCATCATTAGTAGTAATAGTAGTAGTAGTAGTATATTATACTATTATTATCAATCATTATTATCATTATTATTGTTGTTATTATTATCATTATTACTATTACTATCATTATTATCATCACCATCATCATCATTACTATTATTACTATTACTATTATTATTATTATCATTATTACCAAGTGTGTGTACTGTTTCATGCTTCATCCGTCAAATCTTGACACGAGCA
>CM060305.1:141280291-141295291 GCA_030674185.1 Monoplex corrugatus
TAAAAAAAACTTTTATCTAGCCATTTGGTGATCAATTCCTTTATCCTGAAGCGCGAAGGTGAAAGTCTTTCTTGATGCTCATTGTAATTATCTATTAAATATCAAAAAAGTCATTACATATATCAAAACATTATATATCAAAATGTCTAAGTGCTCGCAAGTGTCGATCATTTTCAAAGACAGAATTAAGTAAAATATGTGAAGAGATGAATTCTTCTTCTGTGTCTGGCAATTTTGTCTGCTCGTGTCCACTGTTTAGACCCACTCTTGTTTTGTATCAGAAAAAGGTGAGCGTTACTGTGGCCTGATCTTTTTAACGAGCGACTGGCGAAACTATTAAACATCCAAGTAAAACAAAAACTCACGGACATGAGCTTTCCTGCTCCAGCACAAATACCAGTAAGATAACAAACACTTTTTCTATTCAAAACGTAACAAACAAAACGTTAAACTAAAGCAAAAGTACCGTGAAAACTGCATACGGTCAATTTGTTTAACGATTCACGATCAACTCATGTCACAAACTCTCACAAATGCCATAACAACTTTATATAAATAATGATGCAACTTGGCAGTCGTACAATTTGTAAAATAGCAATTTTGTGTATCTGTGGAAGAGGGAGATCTGCGGGAGGGGGGACAGAGAGGTATACAGACAGACACACTGGTTTAAGTGTGCTGCATGCAATTCATCCGTGCACAGCAGGCATGCCCAGTAATCATGCTGTCTGGAGAACTGATAATTCAAATCTCATGCATATTCAAAAGTACTGCGGGTACAGGTTATCCCCACCAGACCTGACAAGAGTAAAATTCAAAGCGGTGTTCGGCGCAAAACATACAGCATTATCACTTCTATTTCAAAAGGGAAAATTCAATCAGATCAATTTGTGTCTCCCTCAATCTCCCCCCCCCCCCTTCTCACTCTATCTTTAAAACAAATTACAGAGTTAAAAAAACACGGACACACATCATATTTAAGGACAAAATAAATATACGAAATTACCCACACACACAAAAAATAGATTATCATATTCAAAAGCAAATTGAAAATACGAAACTATCAAAAAAGATTCTGATGTATCAATAAAAGCTTTTGAGTTCTCATTTTTAAAAAAATCAAACACCTGTTATTGAATACAAAGCACAGCGATTAAAAGGGGGGAGGTAGTAGTTTCCACAACTAAATATCTAAATATCTACAACTATTGTAGTAAACATATGTTGATATTTAAAATGAAAGAAAAGAAAAGAATGAATAGCCACACACACACACACACACACACACACACACACACACACACACACACACACACACAGTGACACACATACACACAGACACGACACGCACGCACGCACGCACACACACACACACACACACACACACACACACACACACACAACACACACAACACACAGATAGATTCCGGTTTGTAATGATCAGGTTTTTTAATTGGTCAGTTACTTTTTTTTAACTGGAACAGTCCCTTTCTTTTTCCACATTACCACTTCTCCTCGCCTTCTATTTTGCCCCACAGCGCATTAAACAATACTGAATTATTCCCAGTCTTGATTTTTGCCTTCTGTCAAAGCATATTCCTTCCAGCAAAGTTTTCTCGGCTCTGTTTTCCAGCCACAAAATGAGAGCTGTGAAGAAAAAGAAGAAAAAGACTTCAGGACTGAGAAGAAATGGGTACAAGGCAGATAATATGAAGTGGGGGAGGGGGAGGGGTGAAGAAAGAAAAGAGGAAAAAATCTATCAGACTCATTACGGACACCGAGAGCCCAGTGCCCAAGGAACGAATTAACTGCCCTCGTCCTTTCTCTTCTGCACCCCGCCTCCCCCTGCTCGCTCCCCTCTCTCTCTCCTCTCTCTCTCTCTCTCTCTCCTCTCTCTCTCCTCTCTCTCTCTCTCTCTCTCTCTCTCTCGTATCTCTCCTCTCTCGAAAAGCCCCTTCTGATTGTTCTTTGCTGTTGGATGCCTCGACTGATGATATTCTCCACATGAAAAGCAGCGGCATCTCCTGGGTCCTGCCCCATGACCTTCATTTCACTTCGCCAAAATTCACACACACACACACACACACACACAACACACACACACACACACACACACACTCACTCACACCACACACACACACACACACACACACACACACACACACACACACACACACACACACACACACACACACACACACACACACACACACACACACACACTATTCCATGTCTACTTCTGTTATTCGTCCGTCCGATCGACGAAGACCATCTAGTTGGGATGGTCGGGTACTGTGGGTACGGAGGCAGCTTAGCTAGTCAGCCCGATCTGCGCCCGGAGAAGTCTGACAGGGCGGACAGGGAAAAGTGGCCGCAGATGGTGTGTTGTTGGCTCTGTTCTTTCGGGTCTACCTACATTCCTCAGCTGTACTGGTTCTGTTGGCTTCATAGATTTCAAGCCCTTGCGGACAGCCGATCGCCACTTTTACACTGATGTCACTGTCCACACGAAAACAACAAGCCACAGAATCCCGTATCCGCAACCCTCATTTTCCACTGCAAAAAATCACCTTTTTCCCCCATGTGGTTTTACTATTACTACTGCTACTACTACTACTACTACTACTACTACTACTACCACCACCACCACTGCTACTATTACTGTTATATTTATCATTGTTACGTTGTTGTTGTTGTTGTTGTTGTTAGTGGTTAGCATATTTTTGCTTTATTTGTGTCTGCTTTTGTCTCTTATGCTGTTGTAAAGCGCTTGACAAACTGACACAATTATGGAGATCGATACTTTTACATCGTTCATTTTTATTTACATCATTTTTTTTATAACTTCTTTGACATTGTATGTGATATTGTTCATGTTTTCATCATGACATCAAAGTTGACATGTCTCCCTCTCGTTTGTTGTTCATACTTCCTTAACTTTTTTTCCCCCTTTGTTCCTATGCTTATCATTTACATGTTTCCGTTTGTTTGAGAGTTTGTGTGTTTGTTTTTTGTTTGTTTTTTAACATTCGCTGTTCTCTAATTAATATCTTTCATTTTCATGATTTTTTTATGCTTACCTTATAAGTGTAAAATACTAAGGATTAGCTGTAAGATACGTCCAGTTTGACATAATGGTACTATCCTTGAGTGATAAAATGGTTTGAAGTTTGAATTCTCTCTCTCTCTCTCACACACACACACACACACACATACACACACACACACACACACACCACACACACATATTCCTCTTTACACATATTCCTCTTTCGTTGCTTCTTTGCTGTTCAATGTGGCCACTGATTACATTCCTCACATGAAAAGCAAGCGGACGCTCTGACTCCTAGCTTCCCAACTCTCATTTTCCATTGCCAATATTTACCTCCCTTCGCTCCCAAACATCCAATCTGCTCTCTCTCTCTCTCTCTCTCTCTTTCTCTTCTTTCCTCTTCCTATTCTGCTCTCTATCTCTCTCTCTCTCTCTCTCTCTCACTCACACACACACACACACACACACACACACACACACACACACACACACACACACACACAACACACACACACACACACACACACATAAACATTCCTCCTCCGATACTTCTTTTATGTTCAATGTGGCCACTGATTACATTCCCCACATGAAGAGCAAGGGGAAGCTCTGACTCCTAACTCCCCAACCCTCAAATCCGACTGCCAATATTCACGCCCCAGACATCGAGTCCTATGCTTTGTTTCCCTTTCTTGTTGCTATGTAGTGTTTTTGGTGTGTGTGTGTGTGTGCGCGTGTGCGTGTGTGCGTGTGCGTGTGTGTGTGTGTGTGTATGTGTGTGTGTATGTGTGTGTGTACGTGTATGTCTGAAAATGCATGAGTTTTTCTACACACATACACACACAAATGTACAAGCGAACAAATGTGTGTGCACGCACACATGTGCAGCGCACAGACATGTGCACACGCATACTAGGTTTGGTTTCAAGACAAGAAGAGACAGACAGAGAGACATACAGACAGAAAGACAAGCAGATAGACAGATAAAAAGACAGACTGAAGTATAATTGCAAAGTCAGTAATCTTGGTGACGACACAAATGATGGCTTTCATATTCAAAAGCAAACGCATCACTGTTTTTCTATAAACATCCACACATAAATACAGAAGCAAGCAAATGTGTGTGCACGCATACATACATGCGCACGCGCACAGACACGTGCACACGCACACAGGGTATGGTTTCGAGACAAAAAGAGACAGACAGAGAGACAGAAAGACAAGCAGACAGACAGATAAAAGGACAGACAGATGTATAATTATAAAGTCCGTTCTCCTCTAACGACTCAAATGATGGCTTTCATATTCAAAAGCACCGCTGTACCACAATCAGAAATAAATCAGTCCAACTGCACAATCTCCTGGGACTGACAGATTCCAATAATTTAAATAAGAAGGAAGGGTGAGTGTGTGTCAAGAAGGGGAAGAGGGATTCCAACAATTATAATAAGGAAGAAGGGTGAGTGTGTGTCAAGAAGGGGAAAAGGGATTTCAATAATTATAAGAAAGAAGGTGTGAGTGTGTGTCAAAAAGAGGCAGAAGAAGGATTCCAATAATAACAATAAGAAGGGTGAGTGTGCGTCAAGAAGGGGAAGAGGGATTCCAATAAATTAAAATAAGAATGAAAGGTGAGGGTGTAACAAGAAGGGGAAGAGGGAATCCAATAATTCAATTAAGGAAGAAGGGTGAGTGTGTGTCATAAAGAGGAAGAGGGATTCCAATAATTAAGATAAGTGAAAAGAGTGTGTGTGTCAATAAGGGGAAAAGGGATTTCAATAATTATAACAAGAAAGAAGGGTGAGTGTGCGTCAAAAAAGGGAAGAGAGGTTCCTTCACAATAAACAACAAAATAAAAAAGAAGGATGAGTGTGTGTCAAAAGGGGAACGAGGGATTCCAATAATTAAAATAAGAAACAAGGATGAGTGTGTGTCAAAAAGGGGACGAGGGATTCCAATAATTAAAATAAGAAACAAGGGATTGTGTGTCAAAAAGGGAAGAGGGATTTCAATAATTAAAATAAGAAAGAAGGTGATTGTGTGTCAAAAAGAGGAAGAGGGATTTCAATAATTATAACAAGAAAGAAGGTGATTGTGGTCAAAAAGGGAAGAGGGATTTCAATAATTATAACAAGAAAGAAAGGTGAGTGCTGTCAAAAGGGAAGAGGGATTCAATAATTAAACAAAAAGAAAGGTGAGTGTTGTCAAGAGGAAGAGGATTCCAATAATTAAAATAAGAAAGAAGGTGAGTATCAAGAAGGGGAAGAGGGATTCCAATAATTAAAATAAGAAGAAAGGTGATGTATCAAGAAGGGAAGGGGATTCCAATAATTAAATTAAGAGAGAAAGGTGAGTGTGTCAAAAAGAGGAAGGGAAATCAATAATTAAAATAAGAAGAAGGTGAGAGTGTATCAAAAGGGAAAGGGATTCCAATAATCAAAATAAAGAAACAAGGATGAGTGTGTGTCAAAAGGGGAAGAGGGTTCCAATAATTAAAATAAGAATGAAGGGTGAGTGTGTCAAAAAGAGAGGAAAAGGGATTCCAATAATTAAAACAAGAAAGAAAGGTGAGTGTGTGTCAAAAAGAGGAAAAGGGATTCCAATAATTAAAACAAGAAAGAAGGGTGAGTGTGTGTCAAAAAGAGGAACAGGGATTCCAATAATTGAAATAAGAATGAAGGGTGAGTGTGTTAAAAAGAGGAAGAGAGATTCCAATAATTAAAATAAGGAAGAAGGGTGAGTGGGTGTCAAGACGGGGAGGAGGCATAAGTCCAACAAAAGAAATGGGGCACCGCAATCCTGCACTGAAGAAAACCCATCTTAAAATTCACTTTTAATTTTTAAACAAAAGAACACACCCTTACTTCTAAATTCTTATACTGAAGAAAACATCCTCAGACAAAACTTTTTTCTTCTCGTGACAGACAGACATGCGAGTACCTATCCGCCAAATCCCACTGTAAAAACTTTTGTACGTGTAAGCCACCTCCTGTCTTTTCTAACCCCAGACTTGAAGACTTTAAGGCGTGCAAGCGCTCATGTAATTCAATCCCACTCTTACAACTTGTGCATGTGTACAAATGACCTCATCCACTCCCACCGTTACAACTTGTGGTCGTGTAGAAGCTTATCTAATTCAGTTCAAGTGCTACAACTTCTGGGCGTGTGAGTTAGAGGTTTATGTACTCATCAGTCCAGTCCTAGTATGCCCAAATCCACTGTTTCCAGAGTGCAGTCTGGTTCACAGTTTTGTGGTGGTCTAGTCATGGTTCTAACCCCTACTTAAGATGTGACAGGACCAGAGTTCGATTCCTGGATCACACAAGGGTTTTTTCCCATGCCCAATCCCTTTCCCAATCTCTACATTAAATTCAACAATCATCCACCGACTTCAACTGATTTGAATCATTTACGTTATTGCCGAGGAGTTGCCAAACAGATTGGGAATGAAAATGGTGATATCGGTAATAGTATTCCAGGAGAGATGATAAACAAGTCTTATGTGCAGTATGCACTTAAACGAACATAAACAATCTGCGCGATGGTAGTTGTCTTTGACAAAACCATTCAGGAAAAAAAATCCACAATGTGGAGATTGTGCTCTATCCACGGAAAGCTGAAAATCCATTGTGACAAGATGCCAATACTCAACACATCACTACACTACACTACATTACACCACATTTCGAGTCAATATACGAGAAATTTGGCAGATAACGATTTTCCAACTCCTTCTCTCCTTCAACTGAATAGGAAGTACCCTGTCCGTGCATTCCAGCATGAAGGATTATGCGCAAAACGTCCGATTTGCATCTACAATGATTATCTGGGATCTCTCTTGCCCAGCACTTGTTGTGAAACGCACATGACGCCTTCTTGAGAAATCTGAACAGAATGAAAATGCAATCCAGTAAACTCGAAGTACTCAATAACTTCAACTTACATACACATCGATAAACAGTAAACTCGAAGTACTCAATAACTTCAACTTACATACACATCGATAAACATACTTCAATTCTTTCCCCTGTCATCTTTTCTTCCTCCATATCTGCTCCTCCTCTCAGTCACCCCCCCCCCCCCCCCCCCCAAAAATCGTTAACTTTCCCCCTTCCAACCAAGAAAAGCGACCTTCCACCAGAAATTGTCTCTTCTTGTCTTCAGCTCTTTTCGAAGGTCATAGTCGCTCAAACCGGATTGCCTGCACTTCCTCCATCAAACGGTGTGCTGACTTACCATTTCTTCTTCTGAACAACTGATAATTAACAAATCTTCACGATGAGTTACCATTAAACACAAACAACGGAGTGATGACACAACAACGAACCAAACATATACATCCTTTCTCGGCGATGAAGGATAATAACAGAGCAATCACAGAATCAACAGTTTCTAGATTTAAACTATCAGCATTCTGCAGATGATGGTATGTAGCATGGCAGTCTCGTTGTGTGTACGTATGGTTCGGCAATGAATCGTGCAGCACAAGATTTAACGAGCAGAAAGCACCTATGGCTAAAAAATCCCAACACCTAATTTACCCCTTCCAGCTAAACACAGCAGCACTAAGGTGTATCCAAACAGTTTGTTGGCCATCACACATCAACTCCACAGTTTTCAGTTTCAGTTTCTCAAGACAATGTCTCTGAGCACAAGACGTCCCCTAGTGTCGAATGACCTCGCCAACAACTTTGTTAAACTGCACTACAGGCAGCACATCATTAGCAAGTCCATCAGACTTCTTTTACAGACACCACAACACATCATGTCGACGAAGACTGCATGCAACAAAGGCGCCACAACACAATTAATCCATTACAGACTGCATTACAAACGCTACCATGTATAATAAGCATCTAGTCTATAACGCACCGGACATTATATACTTCATGAAATATAATCCCGTCTAATATCACTTATAGTGAAAAGACGTTAAATCAAGGAACGAACGAACTTCATGAAATCCATCAGAAACTTACATCGATCATAGCAACGATATAGGCACCAAACACATTCAAACCATTAAAGCCTACAATACAGGTGCTACAGCATATTAATTCTAACATCAGCTGCGATACAGACGCCGTCAGACACAATGTGTATCAAATTCACCACAGGCTGCATCAGAGGTACCACAGGACGTAACATTTCTAATTTACAATGTTAGCGATACCAAGGATCACACACACACACACACACACACACACACACACACACACACACACACACACACACACACACACACATATGCACACATATACATACATACATACATGCATACACACATACATACATACATACATAAAACATACATCACACACATACATACATACATACAATGATACATACAATGATACATACATACATACATACATACATACATACATACATACATGCATACATACGTACATACATACATACATACATAAAACACACACACACACACACACACACACACACACACACACACACACACACACACACACACACACACATACAGACATAGAGACATACACGGAAAACTGAATTCATCGATGCCATCACACATTAATCCATTATACATTAAAATATTTAATAAGTGACACCAATCGTTAAACCTATCATGATTTACAACACATGTGCCAACACAAATCGAAACCATCACAAACTGCAATTGAATCGCAATCACACGTTAAACCCGTCACAGACTGTAAAACATGCACCACCACAGATTAAATTCCCCACAGACTTTAATCCACCGTAGATCGCAATACTGGCGCCAGCACACAATGAATTCATCACAAACCGCAAAGTAGGCGCCAGCATATATTAAAAGCCACCCCAAACGATAATACAAACACAATCAACAAAACTATCACCCAGCTTTCAATCAGTGAAAGAGATTTTAATGTTCCATCTATTTTTATTTTTAAAATTACATTATCCAACTAAGGGAACGTTTTGAAAGCAGACAAACTGACAATGGCTGATCGAACATTTTCCAATAAGGGAATGGCATTGGTGGCAAAATCGAATCGCATCTCTAGAATCTGCCCAACTAAAACCAAGTAAAAGACATTTGATGTTTTATTGCAGCATATTAAACTGACATAAATCCTATTTTGAAATTTCTACCCTTTCATGCACAATATTCTGGGCTCCCTTCCTCAGCTATCACAAATGAATGAAATAAGGGGATTCTTCGCTTCTGGCCACGACGGTTTTTTTGTTTTTTTTTTTTTGTTTTTGTTTTTTTTTACGCTTTTAATATTACTTTCTCCTGCTACTGTATTTCTTTTTTCTCCTGCGATGATTGAAAACCCGCGAAGGCGTAATAATTTGTCGCTCGGCTGGAGGATTATTACTTTCTGACAGAGCGGCGAAATGAGGGAGAGGCGGTGAGGCATCCAATATGGACAAGTTCCTGGCATGTTTCCTTTAGTATATTCAACACGCTACATTTTTTAAGCCAACGACAGCAGAAGTAAGAGGAGTGAAGCAGAGTGGGTGGGGAGAGAGAGAGAGAGAGCGAGAAAGAGAAGGACAGACAGACAGGCAGAGAGAGAGAGGACAGATAGACAAAGAGAGACAGAGACAGAGGCAGAGACAGAGATAGTGTGTATATGTGTGTGTGTGTGTGTGTGTGTGTGTGTGTGTGTGTGTGTGTGTGTGTGTGTGTGTGTGTGTGTGTGTGTGTGTGTGTGTGTGTGTGTGTGTGCACGCGCTTGCTTGCGTGTGTGTTTGTGTGTGTGACAGAGACAAACGGGAGAGGACACACAGACAGAGCAGGGGATTCAGTCAAGAAAGTGGGGTGGTAGAATTGGATAAGAGGATGGAAATGAGACGAAGACACACTTTAGACGCCCTCAGTCAGCCGGTTATTCTCAAGGGAGTGTGAAGAAGAAAGCAAGTCAAACTTCGAAGTCAATGCGCATAAACTGGCCATGCGGTATCAAAGACTGAGACTGTGACTCAGAATTTGATTGAACAGTTTGCTGTTTTACGCCGTGTCAGCGACTAAAGTAGTCAACTGTCATAGTGGCGGATTGACAAATGTCCCCCCCCCCCCCCAAAAAAAAAATGCCCCCCTCTCTAAAAACAAAAACAAAGACAAAAAAAGAGACAGACAGAGACAGACAGAGATGCAACGTGAGACAAAGACAAGAGAGAGAGAGAGAGAGAGAAAGAGCGAGAGTGAGTGAAAGAGGGAGAGAGGGGAGGGAGAGGGGAGAAACTGAGAGTAAGAGGGGGAGAGAGGGAGAGTGACATGAAGAGGCAGACGGAGACAAGAGAACGGAGAAAGAGGGGAGAAAAAGAGTGACAGTGAGAGAGAGAGACAGAGGGAGAGAGAATGGTGACAGAGATGGAGAGAAAAAGAGAGAAAGAGACAGACATACCAAGAAAGAGGTAGAGTAAGAATAATACAGAAAATGGCATGCATTATCTGCTATTAGTATGAAACGAAATAAACCTGCCACACCACCAACTAAAGCTGACTTTTCTTGAGTGAAACAGCTGATGGGAAAGAGGTATTTCAAATGTAAGTGACACACTTCTTGGGAAAAGAGGTCAACGAACAAAACAACAATAGAGCAAAGAAGAAAAAGAAGATGAATATGACTCCACAAAAAAATAGCTGGGCTAATTAAAGGTCTCACTACCGATCCGGTGTTCGGTACAATGAGTGGGTGGAGCTGTTTTTACCATTGCATACACACACACACACGCGCACAAGATACATGATACCACAGAAATAGCTATGCCAACCATCACTGAGATTTGCTTCAATTCAAAATGTTGCTGTCGATTTATTTTCACATTTTGTAAAAAAAACACACACACAAAAAAACACCAAAAAAACGCAACTTTTATTTTTGGAACGACTTATAAGATAAAGATAGCGACAGTTCTAACAAATATGAATCCGTGTTGTGTCTTCTGTCTTGAGTTGTTTGAGAAAATACAGAGACTGCTATGTGCATACTCCAAACGGTTGCAAAGGAATCGACATGAGCTGTTTATATGCTCCTGCCTGGGATTTATTAGTCAGAACCACGACAGCAGAAGGATAATGCACTCCTGGGAGTCTCCTCTGACAATACATTTCAACAGTCGCCGCGTTTGGCTTGCGCCTCAATAACCTGCCAGGTCAACGTGATTATTTTTCAAAAGTTTGAAACGGGAATTTACTTTTTACCAGGGTCAGGACTTTTGAATGACCTGTCTTCCTCCGAAAATAGCTAACCAGACAGGGAACAGTACTTCTAAAGGCAGTTAAGCATAAGCTTTGTTTTACTTTCCCCCAGGTGGGGAGATAGAGGGGAAGATAATAGCCTCTGAAAATGATATCTTCTGGAAAACGCTGATCGTAGTAGAGTAAATCCCCAGCCTAGAATGTAGAGAAGTAAAGTGACGACGACGACCACCAACATGAGCAACAAGAAGAGACAACCATTGTGTACTCTAACGGTGGTACTTCTCTCGTACCTGCTGATTGGATGATATGGCTCTTCCAGTTGCTAGCAACGATGTTCTTTTTCCTAATGAGAATTCAGAAAACATGTCTTTCCATGAAACTGGCTGATAAGATGACATACAGTCATTTCTTCAACTTAAGGTTGTCCCATACTCCTGAGGTCGTAGGGGAGTGAGGAGGTTGGGACCTCAACTTTTCTCAAGGCCAGCATCATGAGGGAGGTGCCCATCTCCTCTCCCTCACTGCTTTACCTTTCTCTAACTCAGAAGAAAATCATATACCCACTCAAACATGCAGACTGAAAAGGTGAGTGCTCTATCTCTGCGCCAGCCCCAGGCCTTCAATTAAACCTGGGGTGAAAAGCTTCTTTCAAAAAAAAACAAAAACAAACAAACAACAAACAAACAAACAATGTCCAGAATCTGCTGATCGAAAGACAGTTCTCCAGCCAGTTAGGAATCACCTTTAATTGTTGTTTTTTTTTCCCTCGAGGAAAAGTGTGAAATTTACCGGACTCCCCAAACTGCCCGATCAATGGCTTACAGTTCTCAGGCGTGTGATTGGTGGAAGCTGAAGAAGAGCGCCACTCTTGAGATGAGCAGAACAGACAACTACTTGTACTTACAGCTGAGTGCTGCGTGTATTCCTATCGGGCCAAAAGAGGCGCCAGCTAATCAGGAGATGAATTCCCCCTGTGACATGACCACATTTATCAGGCAGGGAAATCGCCACAGATTATGCACGTGGGGACTGCTTTATACCACTCCTGTTTGCTCCCACTTGATGCGGGTAGTGAGATCTGGGCGAGTTTCTGTCCCAGCTAATCAAATGAACCCATTCCTCAATGAACGTTAAGTGCCTGCCCTGATTAACGCCGCATGGGCTGTCCTATGGCAAATCAATGCCCCTGCTCGGGCCGCCAAGTCCCCACATACTCCATGTCATTGCCCAGTTGCATCTTATTCACACGGTGAGAAAGTTGTGTACAGAGTTACAAGTGCATGTGCGCTCACATGCATGAAAACAGCCATAGCCAAAAAACTACATGGTTTTAACATTACTCACCAACAATCTAATTTCATCCTTCTCAATTTGAAACAATCTTGTTATTGTGAATGTGTTAATCAATAAAATACTTGAAAAGATAACTTAGCAAAGATGTGCAAAAATTCCTTTATAAAAAAATTGAAAAATGAAATCCACCCAAAATGTGCCAAAGTACTCTATCAACAAAAATAGTTGAAAACAACATCCACCAAAAATGTACAAAAATACTTTATCACTAACAACCTTTGGGGGCAAAATCCACCGAAAATGTACACAATTAATAGCTTTTTTTTCTTTCTTTTCCATCGAAGAGGTACACAATTACAAACCTTTTTTTTTTAATCTCCTTGCTGGCTTCTTTTTTCTCTTGTATTCCTTTTTCCTTGTTCCTTCCTTCCTTCTTTCCTGGCTTATGGAATGGAAGTATAAGCAATCGATGACAGTTCTCCTCTGTATATCCCCGGGCAATATTCTGTTTCTCTTCAGATATGTTCTCCCGTGTCTCAAGATTTCGCCTCCAGCTCTTGCTTGATCTTCCCCTTCTCATACATCGCTGGAGGAAGGAGTGTGCTCACAGTGGGGATGTCTGCTAACGTGATAAGTACTCACTCTCTGAAGATTAGAGATTGTCTGGGGATGCTTTACTGGATTTTGCAGAGCGTGTGGCTAGTTTAATGGCGTCTCTGTTTCATTAATTACATTTTACTGATTTTTTAGGTCAGTAACCCTTTTTGCTGACTCATCCTATCCACCAGCTAACAGCAAAAAAAACCCAAACAAACTTAGTCGTCTTCTGTTCACATCACACTTGGAGATTAATCTCGAGGATGACATGTCATCTTTTGTAGCAAATCCACAACAAGCCCATACAGCTTCTCCTGCAGGCTCAACAACGTCGGCCAGATCTCCTCGCTCAGCGACCAGTAGCTCTTGAGGTTCTGGAGGATGTGTTCCACTGTCTAGTCAGCTTCTCCACAAGGGCATCGGGGGGGGGGGGGGGGGGTGGTGGAAGTACGAGTCGGATGCCCTGGTTCAGTCAGTTGTGCCCAGAACATCATGACTTGTTCTTGCTGGGACAGCGGGTGGTAACTGTCATATAGTTGGGGCGATTTAAACAGAGATTTGGTGATGGGTTTCAATCTCTGTGAGGCTGATACTGTTGTCTTTCCGTTTATACTCTGTTCCCAGCTTCGCCATTTTCTCTGCCTCTTCATTTCTTGGGATACCACAATCTGCGGGGATCCACTGCAGTACCTCTCTGGTGTACCTGCTGATACAACAGCTTGCTTCCGATGGTTGTTTCCAGGACTGATGCGGCATCTGTAAGCAAGATGTTTGGGAGTGGACAGATTAAACGTCTCCAGACGTTACAATGGAAATCTGACCTGTCATTCCAAGAAGCTGAAACGCCTGGAGACAAAGCGTTAATACAGTTTCTTTGTTATTATCTTCGTGATGTTACGTTTTTTTTCTGACCAATACAGGACTGACCGGGTCTGACATAAGAGTTACACGTTTAGTTTTTCTTTTGATGTGAATATATTGAGAAGTTCCAAATCTTGAATATGCTGAATGCTGCTTTAATTTCCGGTTTCTTCCTGCAATGTTTTCAGTTGTATATTCTGGTTGTTCATGAGGCAACGTCTCTTCCTTAACATCTCCCATGAGATGAATGGGATCGCTTTTTATTTTGCAGAATTTCGAAATCACTGTTTCAGTCCCTTGAATGTCTAGTTCTGTCATAGGCAAGGTTTCACCAAATTTGGCATCTTTTCTTACATATGTGCTTACTACACCACCATCCCACCAAAAAGGATGTCTGTTCTTAAATCTGGTTTTGTCTTTTTTGTCTCCATCCCTAGAACTGATGTCTTTTCTTACATTAATCGTGAAACACATGAGTAATATGAAGGTCAGTTTGCTAAATGTAGCTGCACAAATGGCAGTCCTACGACATACAGTAAAATACATGTCATTTTGCTGGATACAGCTGCACAGGGAGCAGTCCTATGACACACGTTAACCCAAGTCATTTTACTGGATATAGCTGCACAGATGGCAGACCTATGATATAAGTAAATCCAGGTCATTCTGATGAATGTAGAAGCACAGGGGGTAGCTGTCTTAAGGCGTAAATAAATTCCGAGTCAAGTCATTTGGCTGGATACTGCAGCACAGAGGGCAGCCCAACGACGAAAGCAAATCCGGATCAGGTTGCTGAGTGTAACTGCGCATAGGGCAATCTAAACACATGAGGAAAACCCAGGTCATTTTACTGAGCATAAAGTGTCTAAACAATGACGTTTCTTACATCTCAAGCCTATAATTCTTTCTTTAATAAACCAACTCTGTTCAGGGGAGGGGAGTGGGGAATGAAATGGCAAGAGAAGGCATACCTGTCTTACGGTCTATCATCTTGAAAGGCTTGTCACATTTTCATCATACACTT
>CM060305.1:141300291-141307791 GCA_030674185.1 Monoplex corrugatus
TGCTGCTGCTGCTGTTGATATTGTTCTACGTTTGCCGTTTTGTTTTGTTAGTGTTGTTAATGACGCGCGCACATGTGCGTCATATGTGTGTGTGTGTGTGTGTGTGTGTGTGTGTGTGTGTGTGTGTGTGTGTGTGTGTGTGTGTGTGTGTGTGTGTGTGTGTGTGTGTGGTGTGTCTGTGTGTATGTGTCTGTGTGTGTCTGTGCGTGTCTGTGTCTGTGTGTGACTGTGTTTGTGTCTGTGTCTGTGTTCCTGTCTACGTGCGTGCGTGCGTATGTGCGTGCATGGATGCGTGCATGTATGTGTGCGTGCGTGAGTGTGTGTATACATGCGTGGGTACGTGCGCGCATGCGTGTGTGTGCGTGTGTTTGAGTGTGTGCGCGCTCGCACGTGCATATGTGTATGCCAGCACATGCATCTGCACAAATGAACATGCGTGCGTGTGAGTGGATGAATTTCTTTACCCCCTCTTCCCCTTGTTTACGATGAAAAGCAATCCGCATAACAGTTAAGGATGACTTGCCTCCACACAGACAGGGAGGTAGCTCCGAATAAATGAATACTAACCACAAAAGAACACCATCTCACGACCCATCAGCATGCACCATGCAAATTATATCTGTCACAAGCCCGAAAGGAGATGACGGCCTGTTAATGATTGATCTCCCCCCCCCCTCTCTCTCTCTCTCTCTCCACACACACACACACAACCAGTCCCTCCGCCCATTGGGCCAACGCTCCTCTACGTCCCTCCTTGCTCATGCATATTGTAGTATTGTGTATTATTACAGTTCCTCTGTCAATTGATTCATTTTTTTCTTGAAAGGCAATTGAAAATTGTTTCTAAACACAACAATGTTTGTTCTGTGAAACCATGGCTGAACTACGGTATCTTTATCAATTGATCTTTTTTTCTCACATGAAAAGCACCCGGAAACAGATATAAAACACTGCTGTTGTTGTACAAAACACTATAACCATTATTCCATAGCTGAATTGCAGTTCCTTTGTTAATTGATCTACTTTTTTCCCTTTTGACTGGCAAGTTACTAAACACCAATTATTACTGAGTGGAACCATAGCTGAATTTTAGTTCCTCTGTCTACTGGTCTACTTCTTTTGAAAAAAAACTGGAAATGAATTATTCTTCTGTACATATAGAACCATGGCTGTATTATAATTCCTCTATCGGTTGAATTTTTTTTAGAGACAACTGGAAATATGTACTATACTAAACGCCACAATTATCATCTGTGGAACCCTACATGAATTATAGTTCCTCTACCAAATGTCCCAACTTTTTCAAAGAAAGACCACTGGAAATCGAAAGTAAACACCACACTTATTATTCTGTGGAACCATGGCTGAATATTATAATTCCTCTATCAACTGATCTACTTTTTTTAACGACAGCTGGAAATAGCTGGAAATAGTTACTAAACATCAAATTATTATCTTATGGAACCACAGCTGAAGAGGATTAAATGGTGAGGATTACTGCTACTTGAAATGTTAAATCATCCTAGTGTCTTAACTAAAATTTTGTCTCTTGTGCAAATATCACCTGAACTGAAAACATTATCTTATTTAGCGTCAAAAGATGCACACAGATTCACTATTTCATACATGTATATTAATTCTCCTAAGAAAAATCTATATATATATATATCAATGAAAAACTTTCCAAAAAATCACTTCTTTTGAAACATACAATAAATATCACAGAGAAGAATGTTATCTAAAACTGAGGTAAAACTTGCACACTTTTAGAGAAAATTAGCAGTCATATTTACTATTAGTGTCGGACTAAGTCTCACAGAATCCTTTCTTCATCCACAACGTACACTACGCTTATTTTCTCTGTAACTTACCCGTATTAATTTCTTAAATTCAGTCACTTCCCTGCTGATTCCCATTTTCTCTCCTGAAGCTGTAACTGACAAACGGCCATCAGTGCTCTTTTTAAATTTTGTCATTATGTCACTTAATTCTCAGCTCTCTCTCTCTGTCTCTCTCTCTCTTTGTGTGTATGTGCGTGTGTGTGTGTGTGTGTGTGTGTGTGCGTGTGTGTGTGTGTGTGTGTATGCCTGCATCATGTCAGCATGTACAATATGTTATGTAAGCATGCATGCTTGTGTGCAAATCTTATCTTTTTCTCCAAATATAGTTACGAGATAGCTATCTGATGATTCTTTATGTACACTGTACCTTCTGTGTCAATAGCAGTAATGTGCATTGAGGAAACACTATATAACGGTACAATAATCTTAAGATGTATACTATATGACGTATACATTTCATCATGCTAATTATGTTGTCTCTATTGCCATGGATGCAATATGGATTATGGGTACATCTAGACAATTAAACCATTTCGATTCCGAAACAAATATTATCCAGCTTCCAATCCAAAAATCCATTTTTTCTACGGATTATTGTGATGGTTGCAGTTACGAAACATCAGATGGTGTACCCAGCGAAAAAATAATTGAACGAATACCGCTCACAGGAAACGCCAAGGTGCTCACACATCTGAATGCAGAATATAAAATGCTGACAACATACATGTCGCTCCACACATCTGAATGCAGAATGTAAAATGCTGACAACATACATGTTGCTCCACACATCTGAATATGGAGTATAAAATGCTGATTAATATACACGTATATGTACACGTCGCAAGCTCCAAACAACATTGAATCTGTATATCCCAGCCTTCACCAACTCTCTTCCCTCCCCTTCCCCCACCCCTCCCCCCGCTCCCTCCACATCAAGGAGAAACAGATGGATCGATCTGAGAGTGCACACTGGTCTTGTCTATGTGGGAGTGGCAAGAGATGCTGGGAATGAAATTCTGTATCCTGGGGAGGTAAGGACAGAGGAGACGGAGTACATACACAAATAAGTCAATAAACTTATAAAGGGTCTTGGTTATATTTACGAACGGATTCTGTCAAGTCTGGACTATAGGTCCGGTCACAAGAAAAGTCGAGAATCTGTATAACTGTCTATGAGCCAGTCTCTGTGGTTTCTGTTCGTTGTGAAAAGGAAAGGGAGGGGGGTGGCGGGAGAAGGAAGGGGGCAGAAGGCTTCAGCGACCAAAGACTTAGGAAATATCGTTTCCTTAAAGAATTTCACTGAATGTACTGTCCTGTTCTGTTACCACGGATTTTTTCCACACAAAATGAGGTCTGCTCTCCATACAGGAACTGTGCTCTGCTCTCCATACATGAAATGTGCTTTGCTTTCCACACATGAACTGTGCTCTGCTCTCCATACATGAAATGTGCTCTGCTTTCCACACATGAACTGTGCTCTGCTCTCCATACATGAACTGTGCTTTGCTTTCCACACATGAACTGTGCTCTGCTCTCCATACATGAACTGTGCTTTGCTTCCACACATGAACTGTGCTCTGCTCTCCATACATGAACTGTGCTTTGCTTTCCACACATGAACTGTGCTCTGCTCTCCATACATCAAATGTGCTCTGCTCTCCATACATGAAATGTGCTCTGCTCTCCATACATGAACTGTGCTCTGCTTTCCACACATGAACTGTGCTCTGCTCTCCATACATGAACTGTGCTCTGCTCTCCATACATGAAATGTGCTTCGCTTTCCACACATGAAATATGCTCCGCTTTCCACACATAAAATGTGCTCTGCTTTCTATACATGAACTGCTCTCTGCTCTCCATACACTAAATGTGTTCTGCTCTCCATACACGAAATGTGCTCTGCTTTCCATACATAAAATACGCTCTGCTCTCCATACATAAAATTTCCTCTGCTCTCCATACATCAAAATGTGCTCTGCCCTCCACACATGAATTATGCTCTGTTCTCCATACATAAACGGTGCTCTGCACTCCATACACGAAATGTACTCTGCTTTCCACACATGAAATATGCTCCGTTTTCCACACATGACCTGTGCTCTGCTCTCCATACATGAAATGCGCTCTGCTCTCCATACATGAAATGCGCTCCGCTTTCCACACATGAAATGCGTGCGCTCTGCTTGCCATACATGAAATGCCCTCTGCTTTCCATACATGAAATGCGCTCTGCTTTCCACAGGGAATGCAAATCATCACAGTGCCTCTTTCTTTTCCTTTCCCATTTTTGTTTCTGTGTGCCTGTATTGAGCTTAAACGGTTAAAGTAGATTTTTTGTTTGTTTGTTTGTTTGTTTTTGTTTGCCTTTTGACTTTAGCTCAGGACATCAGCTTTGATGTTGATGGCTTACTTAATATGTGCTACGTCTGCACAGGGACCTGGGGACACAGTCTCACCTGAAGGACCAGTACCCATACCACCGTTCTTAATGGAAAGCCTGAAGATGAAAACTCCCTGACCCAACAAAGGATCAGAACTGAAAGTGAAACTAACTGCGCACATGTTTTCACTATGTGGATTACAATTGTTTGACTTCATGAAGAATCTTTAACATGCATATTTGAGACATGTCTTTTTCAAGTGACAATTGGTTATGTGTCTAAATGCTTAGAAAGAAGAGATTCTTTGCATGGCTTGATATTCTTTATGTTTATTTTTTTCGTCTGCTCTTGCTCCGCAGATATGTCAGTATCAATTCCTGGAACTGCTGTTTAGCGAGAAACAAAAAGATCAGGATACGAAACAAGACAATGTTTGTTAAACACCCTAAATACAGAGGCTCCTCCAAAAACAAACTACCCAACCTGCCGTCTCTGAAATCACAAATACCATCTTCATAACAAAAACACCAAACATAACGGAGAAATATACACAAGATATCAATACATTTATCGTCAGGACTACCGTCCACGACACAGAAGCTTCTATAATCGAAACAATTAAGAAAGACATTCTTTTTCAAACCTCACTCCATCTTTTCGCATTTCCAGTAATAAGTGAAAAATAACTGCATAGGAAGTTCCACAAATGAAGAAAATGGGCTAATAAATCTACTTTAACAAACGATTGAGAAATCCCTGTGAACTTCACATTTGCGTAATACATAAACATAATTTTGCAGGCATGAACAAATATCCCCATCCCACCCAACCGCCATCTCTCTCTCTCTCTCTCTCTCTCTCTCTCTCTCTCTCTCTAGCTGTCTGGTTATCTGTCCTTCTACTTGGTCAGATAAATTTTAAAATCTAATGGATACTGTCGCATCGAAATCCAAAGAAATAATTATTCTTGGGGACTTTGATATAACTTACTCAACCCCGACAAGGCCTTACTTATTTCATTTCATACCTTTCAAAATAAAATTCTCTCTCTCTCTCTCTCTCTCTCTCTCACACACACACACACACACACACACACACACATAGACATACGTGCGCGCGCGCGCACACACACACACGCACATATCACCCACACATACACTGCATCTCTCACACACAGAGAATGTAAACGAACACACACACACACACACACACACACACACACACACACACACACACACACACACACACCCGATCTCAGTCTGAATTGTACACAATCACATGTATGCACGCACGCGAGCACACAAAAATCTCATGACACACATTTTGTGCCCTAGTCTTCATTTTCTCTCCGCATCAAAATCAGAATCAAGGTAAGAACCACAACATTACCTCAGCCAGAATTCTGTACAGAACAGTCAACAGAATCTGGAAAGACCCTTCTAAAAGTATCATTTCAAATAAAACCTTTCAATAAGACTGCGTATGAATTGTGAAAACTATCGCATGGCAGCGTGCCAGAGAGTGTAGCGCATTCTGAATCATCTTCTTACGAATAAGCCTCCCTTCTTAAATAAACACATAAACCAAACCTGAACCACGTTCACAGACAATGCTTCCTACAGTATACAAGATTGTGAGATTGTGTGATTCTCACTTTACACCTCACACCTACAACATCAACAACAAAAAAGTCAAAGAAAAAACAAACGAACAACAAATAGCGTCCATTCTCTCGTCTCACGTCCGTGCTTGATAAATTTCTTTTCTTCGTTACGCAGAGAAGCTTCTGACCAAAGTGTTGCCAACTATATCGAGGGTGGAAACCAACTCTTAGATGGTTCTATACATTACAGCTCTCAGCTTACAATTCCAGAAAATGACCCAGACAGTAAATACTAAAAGTGCTTAGTGTCCAAGGTCCGTGTCAGTGTCACATTACCGAGTGGGAAGCTGGATTCGTGCTGGCCCCAAAAGCGGGACGAACCAGTTCAACCATTCAATCTCGAGTCCAATACCATTTGTCTACAATAAATTGATAAACCAATCCTTCTCTTCTCCCTCTTGAGACGTTTGCTTACATTTCCCATAGTCTGAACATTGACTATTAACATCTACCAAGTTTCTAAAGCGCTTGTCAAACTTCCCTCAAGGTCATAGTATGACTTCTCTCTGGGAGAATAACCCAACCTTTCTCAACGCTGTTAAAACAGAGTTCCCGCTACTTTATGTTTTCAGAGGATAGGGATGGCACGGGTTCTCTTTCTCCTTTTTCTTCTTCTCTTCCTCTTCTTCTTCTTCTTTCTCTTCTTTCTCCTCCTCTTCTTCTTCCAGACACTGAAACGGGCTCACACAATGCTTACACTGATGATAGCTCAATGAATGAAAGCCACTGAAGGCTTTTTCCCAGTAACAATTTCGAGTTTCTCAAGAAAGCATCACGGCACAAGGATCATTATAATTCGACAGTTATCTACCAAAGAAATGTATCTGTCTTTTTCACTGCACAAATTATCATATCTGCATGCACATCACGTCGTATCTGCCATATCAAACGACGGCAATTTATTTGCTGCAGATTATAATATTGTGCAACCGTAAAACGCCACGAGCCTGCTTTTGATATGGACTGTTCATGGTAATCATAGCTTAATTACCGTCATAATCACTGTCATCATATCATTGTCAAGATCGTCCTTATCAGTGGTGATCTTTTCGTTTTTGTTTGTTTTTGTTCATGCTCTTCTTCTAATTATATACTACATAAAACATTTTGATTGTGTTGTTGATAGTTTGTTGTTATATATTTGTGTGTGTGTGTGTGTGTGTGTGTGTGTGTGTGTGTGTGTGTGTGTGTGTGTGTGTGTGTGTGTGTGTGTGTGTGTGTGTGTGTGTGATTTGATTTCTTCTTTTAATTATTAACAGATATAAGCACCGGCCCTTGACGGACACGTTTAAAGCATTAAGCTAAAAATTATTTTTACTGTCAAAATATCTGAAATACAAATTTCAATACAATATAACCACAACTACTGCATGCCACAAATCAACACATTCTAGGGTACAGTAAATCAAGCAAAATAAAATAACCAACAAGCTGCAAAATGTTCTCAAAAGGAACTTGTTCTTACGCGCTAACAATCCCCAGACCAGACAGAACGTGGCAACAGGGGGTCTGCTGCAAGTGTGTGTGTGTTGTTGTTGTTGTTGTTGTTGTTGTTGTTGTTGTTGTTGTTGTTGGTGTGGTGGTGGTGGTGGTGGTGTGTGTGTGTGCGTGT
>CM060305.1:141317791-141322791 GCA_030674185.1 Monoplex corrugatus
TTGTAGCAGACTGACTTCTGGTTGTAGCAGACTGACTTCTGGTTGTAGCAGACTGACTGCTGGTTGTAACAGACTGACTTCTGGTTGTAGCAGACTGACTTCTGGTTGTAGCAGACTGACTTCTGGTTATAACAGACTGATGCTGGTTGTAACAGACTGACTACTGGTTGTAACAGACTGACTGCTGGTTGTAGCAGACTGACTACTGGTTGTAGCAGACTGACTACTGGTTGTAGCAGACTGACTTCTGGTTATAACAGACTGATGCTGGTTGTAACAGACTGACTTCTGGTTGTAACAGACTGACTGCTGGTTGTAGCAGACTGACTACTGGTTGTAGCAGACTGACTACTGGTTGTAGCAGACTGACTACTAGTTGTAGCAGACTGACTACTGGTTTAACAGACTGATGCTGGTTGTAACAGACTGACTTCTGGTTGTAACAGACTGACTGCTGGTTGTAGCAGACTGACTACTGGTTGTAGCAGACTGACTACTGGTTGTAGCAGACTGACTTCTGGTTGTAGCAGATGGACTGCTGGTTGTAGCAGATGGACTGCTGGTTGTAGCAGATGGACTACTAGTTGTAGCAGAATGACTGCTGGTTGTAGTAGACAGAATGCTGGTTGTAGCAGAATGACTGCTGGTTGTAGCAGACTGATCACTGATTGTAGCAGACTGACTACTGGTTGTAACAGACTGATGCTGGTTGTAACAGACTGAATACTGGTTGTAACAGACTGATGCTGGTTGTAACAGACTGACTGCTGGTTGTAACAGACTGACTACTGGTTGTAACAGACTGATGCTGGTTGTAACAGACTGACTGCTGGTTGTAACAGACTGATGCTGGTTGTAACAGACTGACTACTGGTTGTAACAGACTGATGCTGGTTGTAACAGAATGACTGCTGGTTGTAACAGACTGATGCTGGTTGTAACAGACTGACTACTGGTTGTAACAGACTGATGATGGTTGTAACAGACTGACTGCTGGTTGTAACAGACTGATGCTGGTTGTAACAGACTGACTACTGGTTGTCACAGACTGACTACTGGTTGTAACAGACTGACTACTGGTTGTAGCTGATAGATTGCTGATTGTAGTAGACAGATTGCTGGTTGTAGCAGACTGATCACTGATTGTAGCAGACTGACAGCTGGTTGTAGCAAGCAGTGTCTCTTTAAAACTCTGGACTGGTAACGATACTTTTTTTTTTCTCTCTCAATTTCTAAGAATCCAACGAACTCGAACTTTCCCTGAGAAACTCAGTCATTTCCACTGAAAACACCTGTTCCAAGAAGAATTCCCATGCCTAATATGTACTCCGCCCAAATTTACCAGCAATTAACATGCAGACTCCTTGAGCTTACATAAAACTATATATGCTGACAAGGTCTTGAAATGGAGACAAGAGCAGGGAACAGGACAAAGAGACTGGCAGAAACTCAGAGAGACAAACACTAAGGGAGACAGACAGAAAGACAAAGACATAGATGGAGCTGGAGAGAACAAATATTATGATAGCATTCTAGACTTGCAGACTTTTTAATCTCTGGGGTTTTCCTCTACATCATATATGACTGGAGGAATATGATCTTCTTGCTTTGTGGTTCTGTTTCATCTTGGCACAAAATGAGAGGGATGATATTCAAAATGCATGCAAGAATTGCATGTACATGTAAGCATGCACAGGTGCACACATATGTATGCACATGCACACACACACACACACACACACACATACACACACACATACACACACACAGACACAGACACCATCATCATAAACCATTTATTGTCAGGTTAACATAAAAGATAAATGTTGTACTCACACACACACACACAGGTTCACACACACACACAGGTTCACACACACACACACATACACACACACACATACACACACACACACAACAGGTTCGCACACATACACACACACAAACAAACACACAAACAAACACACACACATACACACACACACACACACACACACACATACACACACACACACACACACACACACACACACACACACACACACACACACACACACACACACACACACACACACACAGTGGGCACTGCAGGAGAAACAGTACAGAATTAGAAAAAGATCACACCCAATATGTTTGGCAGAATCGTAACCCAACGGCAGACAAATGTTTGACTTGGCAAAGCTGCAATGGGCTTCAAACTAACAATGATGAAACTGGACACCTGGTGAAGTGATGTGAATGATTTCTAACACAATAAACACGCCCATATGCATGTAACCATGCACACATGTCTGGAGCATGAAAGAGAGACGGATGAAAGACAAGAGACTGAGAGATAAGCAGACATTCAAATAGACAGACAAGCAGACAGACAGACAGATAGACAAGCAGACAGACGGTCAGAAAGACAAGCAGACACAGACATACAGTGAGGGATGGACACACACACACACAACACACACACACACACACACACACACACCACACACACACACACACACACACACACACACACATACACACACTCACATTCACACACTCACATACACTTTAACACAAACATACGACAAGACATAGCTTGCAGTTGTGTTCACTGTCAAGTACATGGGGTATGCATGGAACAGAAGACACACTGAGACACACAAACAGACAAGTAGACATGTGAATGGACATACACACTGAAAGCACTAATCTTAGGCGAAATGGACAGAAAGAGTCAGAGACAGTGATACAGAGATAGCGAACTGCAAAAATGACCAGCAGAACACAGTGAGACATATACTGATATAGACAGAAAGCAGAAAATATGAAAAGACATAACAAATGTGACCGTCAAGTACACAGCAAACAATATTACGTTTTTAACTGTTTTACCAATTTTGGCCTTTCAAACGGATCATGATAGTATACAACTTTAACCTTTTGCCATTTTTGACCACTCAAGTCCATCATAGCAGTTAACAACTGTAGTTGATTCCAGTCAACAAGTTGTCAGGCAACTGTTATGACCTGGATTTTGTACTGACTTTTTGTACTCCTCCTTTTCGCTCAAGCCATGAATAAGACTGGTGGAGAAGTTACAAAGTTATGTCTGTTTTTTGTAGCTATCATGAGGCCATCCAGTGCTGTGCTTGCGTAAGCAGTACACCAGCTGCATGAGGCTAGTGCACGATGCTACAGTCGGCTGGAAGAGCAGTGGTCGACAGTTAAGATAAAACACACACCAAAGCACATCTCTCACACGCACACACAAACCAGGAATATAATCACATTAGACACACCACAACAGCACAGCTGGTATCTCTGCTGAGCAAGCCATGTGCCCAATACTCTGACTCTGAGAGTGAACTACAGCTGAAGGATAGCTTTTCAAAAATATAAGATATAACCAAAGAAATGAGACTGCTCCTCATAATGATGCACGATTCCTTGGCATATGACAGCCTGTGTGCCTTGGCATCCCCCAGAGCTGTATCAGCAGAAGGCTTGTGCTCCTGACAGGTCTAACCAAGTTGAACAGGTCTGCATGGGGTAGAGGCCAGTCCAAAAAGTGCATACTGGGGTGGGGATCCCTAGTGAACAATTCCCCTTCCCCTGTTCTTCCAGGGCTGATCTTTTGGCCAGAAGCTAAGGGCCCGGGCAAACCTGCCAGAAACCTATGAGTACTGAAGATGGCAGTATTGGGCTATCAGCACACTCTAACAGACCAGACAACTTTAGCTATCGCGACATTTGGAGACAGTCTACACAAAACCCTGTCACAAGGTCTTGAAAGGGACAAGAAGGGCATAAATTCTATGTCAAACATTATGCCAACACCGTCACAATGATTGATTATTTAAATGGGCAGCAAACAGCTCAGTTTTAAACTGTGGGCTGGAACTGGGTTTTGAAATAACACAATCCTTGGGTTCATGGCTACTTCAACTGAGCCTGCCAGTTACAAATAACCACCACAGATACAGTGTACAACACTACAAGAGATGCATGGGAACACTGAAACACATGCTGCACACATACACACACACACAAATATATATATATATATATATACACACACACACAAACACACACACACATATATACACAAACACACACACACATACACACTCACAAACACAAATGTCAACATAAGCACACATGTTACAAAATGGTAAAAGATCAAAGACTGCCAAAGGCCTGAGGTTTAAGGAAATGGGGTGACAGAGACCTTGATTTTCTTGGGGCCAGCATTAAGAGAGCCGACCCATCTCCTCTTCCTTGAATCCTTTACCTTTCCTAAACACGAACAGGGTCAGGTGCCTATTCATAGTTGGATGAACTGTAAGATGTAAACACAAAGCCCCATTCCCCCTTCTCTCCCCAATCAGACGAGACCTTGTGCAGTCAGACTGGGTGGTGGGAGCTCCATCTCGATGACATCCATATACAGGAGCTCCACCTCTATGCCATCCATACACAGGACTCCATCTCTATGCCATCCATACACAGGAGCTCCATCTCTACACCATCCATACACAGGAGCTCCATCTCGATGCCATCCATATACAGGAGCTCCATCTCTATGTCATCCATATACAGGAGCTCCATCTCTACACCATCCATACACAGGAGCTCCATCTCTACACCATCCATACACAGGAGCTCCATCTCTACACCATCCATACACAGGAGCTCCATCTCTATGCCATCCATACACAGGAGCTCCATCTCAATGCCATCCATATACAGGAGCTCCATCTCTATGCCATCCATACACAGGAGCTCCATCTCTACACCATCCATACACAGGAGCTCCATCTCTATGCCATCCATACACAGGAGCTCATCTCTACGCCATCCATACACAGGAGCTCATCTCTGTGCCATCCATACACAGGAGCTCCATCTCAAGGCCATCCATACACAGGAGCTCCATCTCCATGCCATCCATACACAGGAGTTCCATCTCTATGCCATCCAAACACAGGACCTCCATCTCTATGCCATCCATACACAGG
>CM060305.1:141327791-141340291 GCA_030674185.1 Monoplex corrugatus
TCTTCTTTCACATAGTCTCAGTGCATCCCACACAGGGACTTTGGTATATTATTTTATCCGGCACACTTCCTATCAATTCTGACTTCTGTCTAAAAGTGCAGATGTCTTACATGTTTCTAAGCCTCTCCCTTTGTCTCCTATATCAGTGTTGCAATGGGTGTGTGATATTACGCCTCTAGTGTTTAACCAGTACATTTTAAAACAATCAATCAAATCTATTAAACTGCACATCTTTAGTACTGTACCTCCAGAAATATCTCAAAGTCAGGTATCTTACATGTTTCTTAAACCTCACCCTTTGTCTCCTACATCAGAGATGCAATCAGTGTGTGATATTATACCACCACTGTCTAACCAGTGCATTTTAAAACAATCAATCAAATCTATTAAACTGCCCATCTTTAGTGTTGCACCTCCAGACATTTCAGAAATATAACTGTTCTGCAAATAATGACGGATCAGGAGAAAGTAATGAAGAAAAATATTAAACTAAAAGAACTTAGCTAACCTCCAAAATCAAATTATTTCACACACACACACACACACACACACACACACACACACACACACACACACCACACAACACCAGAAACATATCATATGATAAAAGATGAATTATGAATAAACTCTGAAGCAGAGTACATCAAAAGCTGTACTTACTAAAAAAAACTAAATTTACGAGCATGCACACACGCACACACACACACACACACACACACACACACACACACACACACACACACACACACACACACACACACACACAACACACACACACACACAACACACACCAAATAATATTCCAGTTCTGTAAATTGAAATACATAAAGTATAGCGATACAATGCACTAGAATGCCATAAAGCATAATGTATCATTATACAATACAATGCCATAAAGCATAATGTATCATTATGCAATACAATGCCATAAAGCATAATGTATCATTATGCAATACAATGCCATAAAGCATAATGTATCATTATGCAATACAATGCCATAAAGCATAATGTATCATTATCAATACAATGCCATAAAGCATAATGTATCATTATGCAATACAATGCCATAAAGCATAATGTATCATTATACAATACAATGCCATAAAGCATAATGTATCATTATGCAATACAATGCCATAAAGCATAATGTATCATTATGCAATACAATGCCATAAAGCATAATGTATCATTATGCAATACAATGCCATAAAGCATAATGTATCATTATGCAATACAATGCCATAAAGCATAATGTATCATTATGCAATACAATACCATAAAGCATAATGTATCATTATACAATACAATGCCATAAAGCATAATGTATCATTATACAATACAATGCCATAAAGCATAATGTATCATTATGCAATACAATGCCATAAAGCATTATCCCACCTTGAGTATGATCCTGTAATCAGATATAGGAGCTCTTCCTGTCCACAAAGCAAACTTGGTCTCATCTCCTTCTATGTGCTCTGTGATGTTTATTTCTGAGATCTGTAAATTTCAATCACAGAAATTTAATAGTATGCATGCTTAGGATAGGATGCCCACAAATCAGACAAATCAGAGTGGACCCATGACTGCTCTCCAATAAATTTAACCTGTTTCACATGCAAAGCTTTAGAATCACTCGTGTGTGATGTCCAGTTTAATATGCTTTTCATGAAAATATACTGCTCTTAAACTGTTAGTGCGTCTTCAGACACAGAAGAGTTTCCACGCCTAACTACTATAAGGAAAGGAAGATTTCTTTACAAGTACTCATTCTGGTGATTCCACAGATATCATATATTTAGTTAAAGGGAAAAAATGTTTGTCATCAATCCTTCAAGACATTATAAAATGCCCACAATGTTTTGTACAGTATGCAATGCTTTCACAATTGCTTTTGTGCACATGGGGGGAAACATCTGTCACCTGCTTATCGGCTTGTTTGTTTTGTTTGTTTGTTTCTCTCTTTCTTTCCTTTTATACAAGATAACAGATTCAGTTCTAAACCACCCAATCTCAGAAACTTCTGGCAAGTATGGGTCACCATAGGCAAAAGGTTGAAGAAAATTACACTCACTCAGCAGTTAGAATAAGCCAATTATATATTTTCTCTCTCTCTCTCTCTCTCTCTCTCTCTCTCTCTCTCTCTCTCTCCTCTCTCTCTCTCTCTCTCTCACAGACACACACACACACACACACACACACTACACACACACACATACACACATGCACTCACGTACACACACACACACACACACACAGACACACACACACACACAGTCATACACACACACACAGACACACACAGACACACACACACACACACACACACACACACACACACACGCACAGCACGCACGCACGCACGCACACACACACACACACATACAAACTCTTTTGTAAAGACAGAAAGCCAAACAACCTATCTTTTACACATACATTAACAAGAAATGATGAATAAAACAACTGCCTGTCTGACCTAAGCTATCCAAACAAAAGAAGATGAAAAGGGGAAAGAATAAAACAAACAAAAACATAGAACATGAAAGCCAGGAGATGAATGGAACAGCTGCCTCTGTAACGTAACTCATGCAAATAATGGAATACAAACACACTCAAAAACAAGCACACACACACACACACACACACACACACACACACACACACACACACACACACACACACACACACACACCACACGCACATTTACACACACACACACACACACACACGCACATTTACACACACACACACACACACACACAACACACACACCACACACACACACCACACACACACACACACACACACACACACACACACACACATACCACACACAAACACACTCACGCACTCAAACACATGCAATATCTTTAGTTATTCTGAAAACAAAAGCAAAAAACAGTAACAACAATAAATCAACAATTGTTAGTACAAAAGCATGCCCCCCCCCAAAAAAAAGCATTTTCCTTTCTTTCTGCTTTCAATAAACACCTACAAAGCCAAGGCACACCTGACAATGAATGTAGCACTTTTTCCAGTAATATCAGCTGCTGTGGAGCTTGGTGGTCAGAGGAGTCACAGTCTCCAAAATTCGTAGTATAACAAATTTGTACCCACATTTTGTTATATTACACAAACAAAGAAACTCAACACACACCATGAGACAAAAACATCCACCCACACACACACACACACACACACACACACACACACACACAAAACTACTCACCATAAGCTTAAACTTGTACATGTACTTGGACTTGCCGCTGCTGTCTTTGACCTCCTTGGAGAAGATGAGGCAGACATCGAAGAGGAACAGTCGACGTTCGCGCCCTTTGCGAATGATCTGTTTGGGGTCCCACACGGTGAAAGTGTCCTTGCAGGAGAACCTCCCCCAGGGCCTCCAGACTGTCCTCCAGACCATCCAACATAGACAGGTGCATGGCATCGTTGGCCTTCTTGGCACATTCATCATCACTTCCAGACCATCCTGCCAGACAACAAGATCAGCTTGCAGATGACAGCTGTGACAGCTAAGTTAGGATCTCAGACATCTGATCGGCCTGAGTCTGCTGACCCTGCTTGGAAGTGCCTGCTGAAATTTTTCTAATCTCCAGGATACTATTGCCTGGATCCCCTTTGAAAGTATATGTACCCAGACCATCAAATATGCATGTAAGATCAGCCTGGTGGTTTACAGAAACATAAAACATCCAGCATGCACCCCCTCACTCCCTTAAAAGAAAGAATATGACTGTCCATGTGGTGAGTTAACCCACTGAAAACAGAGCAAGTAGACTGTGCAAAAATATAACACCAGCACAGTGTAGGTCAAACAACCAGAAAATGTGCCCAAGAAATCATCCAAGCAAACATTCCTCCCACACAAGACAAGCAACAGCAACAATAAACGATCAAACAAATAAACAAACAAAATTTTTAAAAAGCATACATTCTGAACAAGTTCATGTAAAGGTATACATTATGATACAATCATATAAGAAGTTGTGGAACAAGCTGTGAAAACTTGGATAGTGAGTATTTAACAGAATAGCCTAAAAACAGTCATTTTGCAAAAAACGTTTTAAAAAAATTTAATCCAACAACTACGAATATCACATAGGAAAAACATTACAGCAGTTCACTGTCAATGAATTCAAAATGGAGACAAAGCTCATGGACCATCCCATATCTGCTGTAACACAGATATAATCACAGTATGTCCCATAAAATCATGCTCTGTCTCTTATATTTGTCAGTTAATAAAGGATGCCTACTTTTAGTGGCCTGGTTGGTGCAGATGTTGAGCTCCTGCCTTCCAATCAGACTGCACAGGTTTGAGCCTGGTTTGGGCAACTTTGTGCATGTGGCCTCAGTCCACCCAGCTATGAGTGGATATCTAAATGTGTTCAGGGTTGGGGAATGTAGACCACCAGCAAGGCAGAGATGGGATTAGCCCTCATAAGCTGACCTGAGTAGTTAGGTCTCCACCATCTCATTCACCTCTAACCCAGCTCTAGGTTATGGGAATACCTTTACTTTTACATATCTTAAGGAGTCAGTAACAGTCAGCCCTCCGATAGGTTATATAAGAAATGTTGCGGGTTTTAATTAAAACAAAAACATAAATCAAAAGCAAAGTAAAAATGGGGCTATATGGTTTTATTTTCTTTGTATTGTCCAGTACTGATTTTACATGATTCTGTCCGTGCAATAAAATGCTAGGTTTTATTTTTTTTATTTTCAATTTGCCATAATTTTTAGGCACAAACAAATCTCACCTTGATTTCACCTGTGTGCTCCTCACAACAGGTGAGGAGGTCTTTGAGCAGAAGTTGGTACTTGGTCACTCTCTGAACTGGCTTGATAAGGAATGATGCCAGTGGCTCAGCCATCTTGTACTTGTGCTGCATCTCCTGCCACAAACATACAACAAAAATGAGTAAGATATAGAAATTATACGCTGATATGTTACAGTAAAGACATACTGACTCATCATACCTACTGTCTGAAAACAACTTCACCTAAATAAAGAAAACAAGTTTATAAACATGCACATTCATAACCCCCCCCCCCCCCCCCATACCACAGATAAGTATAAACATAGATTGGCATATCAGCAAATGCGTGTCTCAACATCAATTTTTACTTGTTTAGTCAGATTAATGCCCGCATACCTTGAATATTAATCAGACAAGTTCAGACAGTTACTTGGTAAATAATATTGTATTTATAAAAGGACAGTTTGCTCTTATTTGCCTATCATTTACCAAGATGGGAGTTTTCTTCTCAAGTCTCTTTCATTTTCTGTTTCAATCTTGAACTGAAGCTAGATGCATGATACAGTAACACTAGCCAGCTCTGTATCTGTATGCTTGCTGGGATCATGGCATAGCAAGGCGATCACATCACAAAACGTGACATAAACTGCTTGTCTCCTTATCCACATCTATGGTCAAACCAATCACCCCTGCCTTCTCCAGACAAATCATCATCCACTAACATTTACATGCATAAGATGTAACTGCAATTTTCATGAGAAGAGTCAAACTTCTGTATAACTGCAATTGCTAGCAAAAATCTGAAATAGCTTAACCTTTTGACTCCTGAACCCTATCCACCAACCGCAAAAATTTAACCCTTTAACTTCCTCACCCTATCTACCAGCTTTCCTGCAGGAAGCTGATGGATAGGGTGAAGGAGTTAAAGGTTTAAGTTTTTGCTTGGCTAGCATGGTTGACAATGCAGGATGCTAGCTGACAGGGTGAGAGAATTAAAGGGTTAATATCTACAATGTTATTTATATTCATATGTAACACACTGGAGAAACTGCATACCTCAAAGAAAGATCCAGCTTGGTCAACAAGCAAGGCATTGGAATCAGGTTTGTTTTTACAATATTTCACATAGATGGAAAATTTCTCAGCCTGAAACAAAATGCAAGTTCCTTTATACACAGTTTCCTCAAACAATGCTACACACATGTCAAAAAGCATGGAAAATACATATTTGTATATTTCATTACCCAAAAAGCATGCATGTAGGCATGTGTGTGTATGCATGTGTATGTGTGCATGTGTGTGTGTGAGCATGACTGCATGTGAGTGTGTTTGAGTATTACTGTGTGTGCATGTGTACACGTGTATGCATGCGTGCGTGCATGTATGTGTGTGTGCATGTGTGTCTGTGTGTGTATGTGCGTGCGCGTGTGAATGTGTTTGCGTGAGACAAAGAGAGAGAGAAGGTGCAGATGTATGGACATAATCACACATGTTCATTATGATTTATCAGAAATATCAATGCACTGTAAACATTGAGCAAAAAGATCAGCTATTATATTACCTATGCTACATACATATATTGACAGGAAAGAATGAAAAACAAAATACAACAAGAGACAAATGAGAAAGACAGACAACAGACAGCAGGCAGTGAGACATGACAAAGACAGGAGTAAAAATGGAAGACAGACAAAAGCACATGGTGGCAGACAGTCAGAAAGAGAGACAGAAACAGATACACAAAGAAAATGTAAAATGAAACAGGCAGACTCCCATATGAAGACAAATAAGCATCTTACCCAAGTGACAAAGCAGTGGCCCACATCCTCTGGAATAGTCTCATACTTCTCCAGCTCTTTCAAGAACACACTGCACACAGACAACAACTCACACGTTCAAACCTTTCTTTCCTCTATCTAACCTACATGGCACTAAACTATTAAATGATCACATACAAAAAAGGCTAAGTATTCAACACAAACGAAGTAAGTGACAAAGTAACTAAAGTAAGTATTCAGCCTGCTGACATTTCAATACTGCATCTGAAATTCAAGATGCCAAAATTGTTGACTTGTCCTTTCCAAAACAGCAAGGAAACTTGATCTGCAGGCATATCAACATCACATCATGTTACACACACACACACACACACACACACACACACACACACACACACACACACACACACACACACACACACACATACACACACACACATACACACGCGTGCACAAATGTGCCTGCCCATGTTTGTGAAGACAACACAAAATGTTCCACATCAACATAATGAAGATCATAAAATGTTTGAAACCACCACTGCCCAATGCCACACACACCCAACTTCAAACAGGCACACATAAGCACACTCTCCCACACATGCGCATGCATGCACACACAGCCATTTGGCATTTTAATATATTTAATATTGTTAATTCAGCTAGGATGAATCAATCTGTAGATCTATTTAGAAGAAAGAACTGAAGAGAATGTGTAATGGACACAAAAACTATCACAAAGTGTTTGGTGAAGCACCATTCAGATGAATTTTTCTTCTTTTCATTTCAGGCAGTAAGGTAATAGGAAATGAAGGAGTTTAGAGTTTGTTCAAGAGGGCCTCATCACACTTGTTATAATTCCATATGCACTCAACCAACAAAAGCGTATGTTACAACTGTATGCACGAGCATCTGAAAATTGTTCACCTTCCCTGTTGTAAATAAATATTGCTAAATCAAAACCTCAGGGTATTTTTTTTTAACACTATGCAGCAACCAAGAATCTGCCTTAGGTGTAAAGCAAAATATCAAATGCCAGGTTATACAGTAAAAAAATTCTTAAAAAAGCATATATTCTCCTGAACCATGTAAAAAGACAATGTCACTCAAACAAAAAGCTTCATACTTACTCTTTATGGAATTCATAAATCTCATCCATGTTGCCAAAGATAACTTTTTCTTTGCCATAGATTCCATTGGGAACATTGTTGGACGTTTCTGTCATGGACTTCATGTAGGTCTGGAAATAATAATACCATCAGAACTATGCACTGTATATAACAACGCACAACTTTGCTATTTTAACACAGAAAACATGATATAAAATCTTATAACGTAAACACTATAAATGTGACAGTTTAAAATTATCAGCAAAAATAACCCACAAAACCATTTAAACTACATGTATCATTATTTCACATCTAATACCTTTCAACCGACTCAACACAGCAGCGATTTGTATGATTACAGAACAAATGGTAGAGCTGTCTGTGTTTTCTGACAGGTGAGATACTTTTACCTGTCTCGCCAGAATTCTGTGTGAGCGCCAAACTTTAACTGCTAAATTTCAGCTCTTTAACATTCACTTCTCTGTGTGTCTCATGCCTATGTGTATATAATTGTATGTGTCTGTGTGTCCAGAGTTCTCAAAAGAAATGGGTTAGTGGGAGGTAGGATGGTGCTCAACTCTCTAACCAATACATATCAACAGTTCTTTTCTACCCACACAGGCACTTTGGGGTTACGCCAAGAAAGGGCATATGAGAGGAAGGTAAGGAGTCCTAGCAGACATCTATCACTATCACTTCAATATCCTAAAGAACCATTTCCAAATTTAACAGCTTTAAAAAGTCAATCTTACATTTATGCAGTTTTCAAGATCTTTGACGTATGTCCTTTCTGTCTGCAGTAGTTCTGCCATGATGAACCTGAATGAACAGAACACAATACACATTAAAACAATACAGACAGAAAGAAATGATGATTAAAAAAAAGTAACTGTTTTTAATAACTCTGAGGGACATGCCTACATCAAATAATTTTGACCACAGAAAAATTATCCAAAAACACACACAAACACACACACATCACACACACACAGACACACACACACACACACACACACACACACACACACACACACACACACACACACATACACACACACACACACATAAAACACAGATTAACTCACTCTCTTCTTCTAGCAGATTTTCGTTTTTCTTCAGTGAGTTCTTTTGGGGTGTGCTGCAGCTTCTCTTCAATGGATGAATCACTGTGACGCTGCTGCTGCTGATCTTCCTTCTCCTGTTGTTGCTGTAGGAACAAATATTTTAAACTTCACTGCATGTTTTAACTGCCAGTATGCGTTCTCTGCATGTCACTACATTAACCAGCAGGTAAACAGTATAGTACAATACAACCTGACCATCAAAATGGAGTATGACTGTCTCAAAGATGGTCACACATGTAAAGGCCCACTTACAAAATTTGAGCATTACCTGCCACACTGGTTTATCTCAAAAGAAATAAAGAAGACAGATGCACCATTCTTGTCAGAAACCTTCATACACCATTCTTGTCAGAAACCTTCACCACACAACCACACATGGAAGACAGTACAACCCATTTGATGATGATTAAGAAGAAAAGTACACTTTAAATGATTCTGTTGTGTTTTGTAGTGAGGGTCGCAAGGTAAAACCCAGTCCACACACATTTGATCTAAAACAATGCACACTGAATGCTAAATACCAAATGAGGCTTCAGCCACAATATTTCAGCACACTATCCGTTCTCTGTAAGAAGCTTTCTTTGCACAAATGTATACCTCTAACGTGAGAAAGACAATTTGACCATATTTTGGTCAAAAAGCATATTTCACATTTTCATACGGCTAGGTGTGAAGTGTGAGCAACTATTCGTTTGTGTCACAGACAACACTGTGTCACAGACAATACTGTGTCACTCACCTCTGGTGTGGAGACTCCCAATTTTCCTTCAAGCTGCATACGATATTTCTCCATACGAGAAGAGAAATCTTTGTAGCGGTTGTCCACAGCTCCACACCAGCCAAGGATACTGCTGGAATGAAGGTTGCCCTTGGCTACAAAGTCATCTGCCAGCTGAAGAAGCAGCTTCACATTCTCACGGGTTTCCTGGAGACAGGTAGATATATTCACACAATTTTACATCTTTTTGTTTTCAAGCACACTGGAAGAGGTTAAGTTAGCCTATATATATATATATATATATATATATATATATATATATATATATATATATATATATATATATATATATATATTACTAAAAATCAACATCCATGAACATAAACAACAAGAATAACAACAATATTCTATGTTACATAACTGATTTAAAAATGAATGATATTCAGGACAATTTTATTAATTTATTGTGACTCTGCCAATGTCTTTTGTTCTTCTTAACTTATAAATGGACAATTACATACGCAGCAATTCCTTATTATTTACTGATGTATTTGACGGTATGGAGGCTATGGAATAATTTGGAAAATACTTACACTGTTGGAATCACATCTCAAAAAGCAACAGCTTACCTTGGCACGATTTCTGAATTCGTAGTGTTCTTTGAGCAAAGCTTCTGTCTCTGTGTTGCTGTTCCCAAGATGTGTGTGAGAAGCCAAGTAGGCCTCACCATATTCTTCAATCCAGTCCAATGCCTGCCATGACAACCCACAATACATATAAACTGTATTTCAAAGCAATACACATGCATGAAACCTGGCAAAACATAATACAAAATACTACTAATAATGATAATGATGTTCAGAAGGCGGTAAATCATGACATATAAATCACATCAAAGCACTACTCTCATCATTTACTAAAACATTTATTCACAAAGATAAAAAACTTATGGGTAAAACGTCTATGCATACTGGAGAGGGAAGACACAAGGGAAGTAGGACAAAGGAGTGGGTGCATAGAAGGGGAAATCATTGCTGGACAAAAAGGTATGTCTTCAAGTTAGACTTGGAGGAAGACACGTAAATAGCTAAATACCCTAAATAGTAATACTTTGATCTGATGATGCCGGATGACAATAAAGCCATTGGACTGGCATTAAGATGAAAATTCAAAGACAATTACAGTCAGATCTTGACAGATAGGTACTGCTTTTACAGACATTTCAAAACATGCAATACTACAAAAGAAATCTGACGTCAGACTTTAAAATTTTCCAAATCATCTAAGAGCAGAAATATCTGAACATGAAAGCACTTGAAGTCCTTACCTGTTTGGCACTCTGCTCAAAGAGGACATACTGATGGCACTGTTCAAGCTTTCTCTTCTTCACTGTCCAGTACTCAATGACTAGGTTCTCTTGTTGCAGCAGTTGGTCCAAAGTAGCTGTGTACACAGACAACATTCAAATACATAAACCACACATTTATATATGGAGATACCCATGCATACATAGAGATACATAAACAGTATACTGCTACATGTTACAACATAAAACTAAAAGAAAAGTTACTTTTAATCTTGACAGTATCAAAGAAAGAGCACCGCATTCTATTTTCACTAGTCATGAGTGGGTCTTTCCAGACTTTTGTGGAAAATTCAAGCTTCCATGTTTTACACTTTTGGATTTTCCCAATCTCTTTTGACAGGTTCCAGATATTTCTTGTCCCGTATAAAAGATGTGTCTTGTTTGTAACTGCACATAAGTGGATGTTCCCAGTTTTCGCTTACAGGAACTGTTTTGGAGGACTGGGGGGGGGGGGGGGGAGTGCAGGGTGGGTAGTTCAGGAAAATTCTTTATGTTTCAAAGTAAACTAAACATGCCATTAACAGTAACACAAGAATGTTAATGTGAAAACTGAATCAAAGTAACTAACCACAGGTTAGTAAGCTGAGAACTTTCATTCTGATCTTTACTGTAAGATTCTTGAATTCTGTGTTGGTTGATATATAATGTATAGCTTATGGCCCAGAATGACAGGAACCTATAATTGCTGCAGAGAGAATCAGTGCACAGGGTCTTAATGTTTCACATAAAGTACTGTGGGACTGTGTATAATTTCATTATTTGAAAACGCACAACAAATTATTTGCTGGAGTTAGCAGTTGTTGTTGCTGATAAAAAAAAAAAAGGTTTTCAGTTTCCTATATCACTGTGGTCTATTTCTTGGATGTGAGCTGTTAGTAGAAAAAAAATCATACGAACCTAACCTGAGTGAAACACTAGTGAAACATATATAATAATGCATGTATGGATCACACACACAACACACACACAACACACACACACACACACACACACACACACACACACACACAAAATACACAAATACACATACATACACACACATACATACAAAGAGAAAGAGAGCTCTTGGTAAGATAAACAAGAAAGTTTAGCAGTTTAAAACAATAATAATTTGCAAAAGAAGCTAATAACAGCATCAGTCAAATGCTGTCCATGCTATTAAAACAAAAGATCTTCAGAAAATGCTATGTCTCACCTTTAACATGTCCCTCAGGACTACGGAATTTCATCTGTACACCCAGAAAATGCAGATTTCTGTTCACATATTTCAGAAACGTTTCAGCTGTGCGCCGGGCAAGAGTACAAGCCTGTAACAAAAATGTGACAACATTTACATAAAAATCTGTGACTAAACTTTCAAAACAAAAAAAAACCTTGAAAGCAGTATGAAAAAAAACCCAGTAAAACAAAAATTTACTGTCAGTTAAAAAATACAAAGGATGGGAAAGAAAAAGAACAACAAAAAAGACGCTTTCAGTTTACTGATACACATAGGGGTGAGGGATATATGGACAGTGTGTAGAGCTTTATTTTTAATATATGTATAATTAAGTACTTTTCAAGAGAGACATATATGAAAAACCGTAAAAAAAAAAAACCAGTAAAACAACATTTTCTATAAAAACAA
>CM060305.1:141345291-141382791 GCA_030674185.1 Monoplex corrugatus
ACTTTTCCAGAAAAAAAAAATCAGTGCTTTGTTACGTTTCATTTCCCTCCACATTTCAAGATACTGCAGCCCACAGTTTTGTGCAGGCCCAAGGAGTCTGCAAGATAACTTCTGGCAGAACTGAGAGGAATGCAATACACGCTGTAGAGTAAAACCAAGTGTGATGAATCCTTCTTAACCCTTTGACCCGCGCACCCTGTCCACTAGCATCCTGCATTTCCAACCATGTTAGCAAAGCGGAAAACTTAACCCTTCAATTCCCTCACCATATCCACCACCTTCCTGCAGGAAGCTTTTGGAAAGGGCGAGGGAATCAAAGTGTTAAATTTTTGCTGTTGGTGGATAGGATGTGGAAGTCAAAGGGTTACACCAACTCCAAACTCTCTGCAACTAGGGAAATCGGCCCATTTTCACCTGTCTGGCCTCAATCTCAAAGTTCTTGAGCTGTACACATTGCTCCAGGCGCAATCTTTTCTGCTCTGCCATGCTCTCCAGGTCTCCCTCCCGTTCATGCAGGTACTCCAACAGTGCCTGGATACCACCCCCTGCATCGTACTCTGCTTCTGACATCAACTGCAATCACACACACACACACACACACACACACACACACACACACACACACACACAAACACAAAACAACACACACACACACAACAAACAACAAACACACAAACACACACACACACACACACACACACACACACACACACACACATTATTTAAATAAAATTGTGAACTCTGTCAGTGGTGACATCACACCAAAAACTGATGTGAAATAGACTACAAAAATATTTATGATTTACATATAAAAACGAATCAGTCAAATAGTATTTAACACTAAGAAAGAAACTAAGCAGCTGAAAATAATCACACACATTAGGGTAAACTGATCTAAATCGGACCGATTTTGGCACAAGGTACAGGTTTTGTGGTATGTCGTCATAAATATTTTGTAGATGACAGTTAGAACAGCTTGATGCCTATAGTAGACTTTCTGTGATTGATAACTGGGTTTTACAAAGTTATAAGGGGTACCACAGCCATACAATATGCTAAAGAACGAAGTAAGGGTATATGATCTAATACCAACCAGTGGATGTAAAATCCGACCAGGGGGTGATCTTAACCTCAACCAGCATGAATACGGTCAAGGCAGTGCACATTATTTGATTAACAAATGATCTATCAATCAAAAACAAGAAAAAACTGTTAGTTTTTGCTGGAACAATGTATGCCTTGATGATTTTCATCAGTGTTTTCTACATCTACAGCGTCTTGCCAACGATTGACATCTTTCCCTGTTGCATACTTTTTAGAAAGGCAGCGTGGTCAGTGCTTCAGTGCATGAAGTAGATCTATGTAGATCTACGCTGCTACCATTTCTCACACCCACACACGTCTGCTCGCGAGCGATTGCAAGATAGACAGAGCAAGCAAGAGACAGCAAAAAGGAAAGAAAAAAGAGAGAGGGGGAGAAAGAGAGCAAAAGAAAGAGAGACAGTGGGAGTCAATCGAGAACTGGATCACAGAATACCTGACTTAAAGTCCAACCGACCGAATCCCGCCATTTCATGAGCAGAACTGATCTAAATAACATCCCAAATCTAAAAATAGGTTCTGCAGCTCATATTTATGCATAAAGCATGTTATCTTGTAAACAGCGAATCAGTTCTCTATCAACAGTATCGGTTTGTTGCTACAAGGGGTCAATGTGCGATCACATGAAAAGTCGCTATGGCACGTGTGGCGCCCGGAAGCAGGCGGGTTGGTGTGGACTTCAACATCGCACTGTCATAATTTTAAAAAATATGTTTACTTTCATTGGCAAATCCTAGAAATTTGGTTATTCCCTAAACTGAAACCAGTTTCTTTCACCTATTTTCAATAACAGGAGTGACTGTACTTTTGGTTTTGTGAGTCAAACCCAGATATCGGTCAGATTTTACATCACCCAAAAATCGGTCGGTTTTTAGATCAGTTTACCTAACTACATCCAAAATGAAAGTTTTAGTAAAAAACACTGGGAAATCATCACAAAAGTAACATGATAAAATTAGTCTCAACAAATTATTACACTCTATTTTTTAAATCTCATTCTTCGATTATGATCATGATTCACAGGAATTTTCGATTATGATCATGGTTCACAGGTATTTTGATAATTGTTATGACAGCATTTTTTTGGTATATAAACTGTGATGCCAGAAGAAAAAATATATTTCATATAAAAAAAATCCATTTTATATAAGGACAATAATATACTTGAAAATTTTGTTTAATCCAAATTGAAAACTAAAGCCAATTCTAATTATGCAGTCTAACAAAGTGTGTGTATCTGTATGACCTATACATATCACAGGTATTACCCATGTAGGCCAGCTGCAACCATAAACTTGTTCTCCTTCACAGTCAGCTTTAGGGAGGGGAAGATTTTAGCCTTTATCCAGGCAGCCCATGAGCAGTTTATTCTGAGTGGTGAGCATATGTATGTGTGTATGTGTGTGTGTGTGTGTGGGCGTGAGAGCTTGTGTGTGTGTGTGTGTGTGTGTGTGTGTTGTGTGTGTGTGTGTGTGTGTGTGTGTGTGTGTGTGTGTGTGTGTGTGTGTGTGTGTGTGTGTGTGTGTGGTGCGGTGTGTGCATGCATGCGTGCGTGCGTGCATGTGTGTGCGTGCGCAGCGCGTGTGTGCATGCATGTGTGCTTGCCCGTGTGTGTGTGTGTGTGTGGTGTGTGGTGTGTGTGTGTGTTTTGTGTGTGGTGTGGGTGTGTGTGTGTGTGTGTGTGTGTGTGTTGTGTGTGTTGTGTGTGTGTTGTGATGTGTGGTGAGACTGTGAGTGCGTGTGCATATGGGGGGGGGGGGGAGGAATCATTCCCTTGCAGATTCATGTATTATTCATGTTTTACCATCCTCACAAGCACCATTAAGTCAGTGCTGCTCTGGGTGATCTACACCATAGTGTATGGGTGTATTCATGTGGATATTTTGTTTTGTTTGGTTGTTGTTGTTTTTTCAAACAAAAAAGCAGAAATTCTTCAGCACTTTCACCACATATATTGAAGCAATGCTTATTCACAGATACGAAAGTCTGTTCAGGTTTTCTTTTCTTTAGACAGAAGTCTGGACCTGTGCAGACTGATTTATTAAAAGCAAGAACACATATTATAAACTGTGAATTTATAAGCTTAAGAATTATGAAACTATAAATCATAAAACACATGTTATAAACAACTGAGATTATAAAACCATGTAAAAGAAAAATACACACTATAAAACTGCAAGTCATAAAACTGGAAAAAGAAGTAAAAACTCAATAACAAAACTGATCTCACTACAGCTTGCCTCTAACTCATTTTCTTTTATATATTTATGTAAAACAGCTTACTGGGCCTATGTTTATTCTGGTTAACGCAAGACATATATACTGAATAACTGAGTAATCAATCTACTTATTTTCATATGTTTATATAAAGAGTATACCAAGGCACTATCCTTGGGGTTGCTCTGGTAAATAACAGGAGATATCTATTGAGTAATTTCCTTATAAGAGCTTAATGACAATGCCTGACTTATAGTTTGGAAATCAGAATGATAGTTAACTAAATCATCCACAGCGTCACATTGTTTGCTCTCATTTTATGTTATGTGCATGTGCCTGTAAAAGGAGAAGAAAATAATGAATTAAACTGACTTATTGGGTCAACTGTTTACATTAGAAGTCAATTTGGTATGTTGTGGTTGTGGGATAACTGGATGGAGTTACCTTAAGAGTGTGGATTGTTTTGTTTTGTTTTGTGTTCACATGCCAGTATGGTTTTACAGTTACTGTTTTTCTGTTGACTGAAATCATCAATTATAGCTTCCTGATCATTTACAAAGGTTCTGAACTTGTTGGCAGTGCTGCCACAGTTTTTTGGGGGGTTTTTTTCTTCTTTTTTTTTCTTCTTTCTTACTGCCTTTATGACAAAAGTTCTGATTACTAAATAGAATACATTGATAAACAAACTAAATCACTTCAGACATAAACCACAACCAAGATTCAAGGTCACATAACAGACATAAACACAACACAAGCCACTGGCCACAAAAAAGACAGTATTTATGATCCATACCTGACAGAGATCTTGGCCACGCTGCAGCACTTCAAAGGTACAATTCTGTATGTGAAGGGCATTGTCGTTGTGCCTCTGAAGAAGCTGCTCCGCTTTGGAACCATCATTCACCATCTCCATGTGCTGCAGCTCTTCTGCCCACATCTCCAGCTGAGAAGATACCTGTCAGAAAAATAACATGCAATAGTGGAATACAATGCCACCTCTGATCAAGACACAAATGTCTGACAGACTCTCTACATAGCCTTTCCACTTGGCATTTGACAAATGTCAAGACAAAACCTCGATGTTTCTGTCAAAATACAGTAACTTAAGTATGCTTGCGTACATGTCAAATATTATTTGAGTCACACCATACAAACATACCTCTCATACCACAATATCAGACCAAAAACGGTAAAAGGCAAAAATACAGTTTTTCATTGTTTGTTCATTTGTTTGTTTGTTTGTTTGTTTGTTTGTTTGTTTGTTTGTTTTTGTTTTGAAAACACAGTTTAATGATGTTCTTTACACATTCATAAAAAGCACATTCATAAAAAGTTAGAATCAGACAATATTCAAATACTATACCATCTGCAAATTCACTACTCGAGCTTGCTGCTACTGTGTGCAAATGTTGCAAAGGTATGTTTCATGCAATTTTCTGAGTTCATGTAATATTTTGTTTGTATGCTGCAATACTCGCAAAGCAATAACAAACCATAGAAATTACAGTAAAACTGTACAAGTTGACATGTCCGTATATGAAATTAATGGTTCTTTATCCTATGATATAAATCTGATCTCCTTTGCAAAATGAGGATAAATATATCAGTAACACCAGAAATGACAGAAAGAAATTTTCCAATATCTATGCTTAAATGTTTTTTAAATCTCATCAGGTTATAACATTTTTATTGAAAATAATAAAGTTTGTATTCTTTAACTCTGGCACCTAGGTAAGTGACATCCAAAATATGGTTAAGATAGTTCTTACTTCCATGGCATCTCGTTCAAACATCCTCAACTGCAGACACAGATCAAGTTTCATCTTTCGGGCAGCCCACAATTCTTCCAGCTGATTGCGACTGTCATTCAGCTGAGCCAACACACCTGAACACACACACACCAGTCATGATTATGTTTTCAGTCAGCTGTTCTTAAGTTAATTACAATAAGAAATAGTGAAGAATAAGCAAAAATCGAAGATACTAGGTTCATTTAATTTTCCCACATCAATACTACCAACATACTAAACTACCATGTCAAACTTTATTGATCATTAATTCTATTTAAGTTACTGCTTGCTAACTTCTGAAGCCCTGTGAATGACTGAAGATCAAATTCACTGAGTAAAAGCTGAGATTTTAAACAACTTAAAAGTTGTTATCTCAACATATAGAAACCTAATGTCAGATTCAACTTTAACAGAACAAGAAGTCTGAGAGAACATGTGACACATTAATGAGGTCCCATTGATAACCAGTCAGTGTGGCAAAGTAGGTAGTGTTACAGACTACCAACTGGGAGGTTGTAGGTGTTTTCAAATCCCTATCTGTCCAAAAATTCAGTGTGGGATTTTTCGGCCCTAATGAGCTCCTATCCAGAATTGAGCATTCTATGATGCGGGCTCATTGGTAGGCGCAAATAGTCGAGTCTCATCCTCTTTATGGATGCTTCAGTGAAGGTGTTGCTCAAAAAAGACATAAGAGGTCCTAACTGTACCTGTACAATGACAAAACATCTTGAGATTAGAACCATACCACACCATACTGATACTTCTTTTGAACTCCATTCTATAAGATACAGTAAATATTTAGAATTTTACATATTCTAAAGTGGTCCTTTTGATGTTTACCATACACTACACTTAGATGAACATTCCATAAAAGTTCACATATATCATATTCAAAAGAAACACACCACACACAACAAACAAAAGTAATATTACCTTCAACATGACTGTAATCTCCACTGTGACTAGACTTCTCCGAGTCCATGGACACAGCCCTGCGAACAACACACACACATTTTCTGAGACATTGCACAGATGTGCGTGATACAACAATTAAGCACAAAACAAATGCCGTCAATATCTTCAGGGTCACCACGGTCAGAAGAGTCAGACATGTGTGTCCATAATGCACCAGCTTCTTGCACCAGAACGAGACTCTCCGGAATGAAACTCGAGCGCCATGGCCGTGTCTTATTCCATTACAGTGAGCTTCCTTGATGTCCGAATGATGCCAGAGCCTGTCATCTTGTGAACCTATTTCACTCATTGTTATTTCTGCAGTAGGGTTGAAATATTTTCATGCTGTCGAATCTGCTTGCAGGAAGACTTGTGTTCACAACACTTTAATAGAATGTATGACAGGATCATTTCTACACATACAAGCAATCCAACAGTTAATTTCATGTAACTCTGAATATCAAGATTTCGGTCCAATGCACACTTTCATATTGCATGCCTTACACCATGCCTCATGAAAAAAAAATGTTTTAAACCAAAACAACAACAATATTAAAAACATTCACAAATGCAGTAAACACTGGATTCATAAATAAATCTTTTTTGATAATGCAAACACTCAAACAAAACATATTCAGTCTTATCAAAATCAGAAAAAGAACCAATATACAAGGAACTCTTCATGCCCTTAAAGTTCCAAAAGAAGATGTATGATTCCCTCCAGACAACAGACTAAAGATATCACAAGTACTAAGAGGCAGCATCAAACACCCTCTCATTGAAGAAAACTTTTTTGTTCCTCTGTACTTCCATCTGGCCTCACACGATGATGTTTATACAAACACACCAACTGTCTATTCACAATACATCCAAACTCTCATGAACATGTTAAACCTGAGCACTGTGAAGACTGCTTTGTCACAATTTGTTGAAAAAAAAAAAATAAACACCAGAATACAGAATCACACGTTTCTGCCTTCACATAACAACACTCTTTTTTTCACATTTGAGTTGGACCATGACTCTACCAGCTACAAAAAAGCAGTCATACATGTTTGTGATCAGAGTTGTCGATGAAGTCTACAAAAGCTGTAATCCATCACTGCGCACCACATGTTATCATGACTGCAGAATAATTTCACAATCACAACAATCAACACAATTAAGATATTAATGCTTCACAACTGGCAGCTGTGCTCATCTACAAACACCTGTGGAGTTTGTCAACCATTTGGCGCAGCCTCTACTTGTTCAATCACAAGCACTTCTCTCAACAAACATCTACCACGACATACACATATAAATACACCAATAAAAAAAATCACATCATAACGTAAACATGGATTTTAATTGAATGTCTCGCGCTCATACAGTCCTTTTTTTTTTTTATTCTCCTTTCCACTATATTTTCTATTTATGGTTGAACTTCATAATAACCCTAACATACAGAAGCACTCTGGCCTAAAAAGAATTCAACAAAGAACAGATAGCATATGAATAGTTCAGTTTCTGTATGTTGGCAGAGAGGGAATGAAAGGAGAGTTGGTGTATCAGAACCTGCACACAGCTATGAATACATGTGTTGTGTGTGTGTGTGTTGTGTGTGTGTGTGTGTGTGTGTGTGTGTGTGTGTGTGTGTGTGTGTGTGTCTGTGTGTGTGTGTTGTTGTGTGTCTGTGTGTGTGTGGTGTGTGTGTGTGTGTGTTGTGTGTGTGTGTGTGTTGTGTGTGTGTGGTGGTGTGTTGTGTGGTGTGTGTGTGTGTGTGTGTGTGTGTGTGTGTGTGTGTGGTGTGGTGTGTGTGTGTGTGTGTGTGTGTGGTGTGTGTGTGGAGTGTGTGTGTGTGTGTGTGTGTGTGTGTGTTGTGTGTCGTGTGTGTGAGTGTGTGTGTGTGTGTGTGTGTGTGTGTGTGTGTGTGTGTTGTGTTGTGTGTGTGTTGTGTGTGTGTGTGTGTGTGTGTGTGTGTGTGTGTGTGTGTGTTGTGTGTTTGTGTGTGTGTGTGTGTGTGTGTGTGTGTGTGTGTGTGTGTGTGGTGTGTGTGTGTGTAAACACCCTTCATTGCATTTCAGCTGGACCAGACCCTGTCCCACAGTCAGCAGAGCATGAAATGTGACCCAGGTATTGGAGCGGCCCATGCCTATGACATACCTTTTATTGACACAACTATTCCTTCTAATGATTAACATCTCATTAGCTTTCTTGCCATTTCACTATCACTTACTGACCGACAAATACCAAGCATGCTTCACAGGTTGTGCTGCTTATATACAATGTTGCATAGTCCACACTATTTCTGTATTATTGTGTAAGTATGTGCTTTTATACATGTTAAAAACAATGTAAGATGGACTTTTATACATGTTTAATTAAAACAATGTAAGTATGCACTTTTCTACATGTTTAAAACAATGTACCAAGTTGGTTTGATTCTATAATTAACTGAATATTACTGTGACTGTCATGACTTTGTTATGTTATTTACACACTACTGTTATAAGTTGTAATGAAATAAAAAAAAAAACCTGCTAATGTTATAATTATCATCATTACTGCATGACTATGTGATTATACAAAAATATTTTGCCATCTTACAACACTGTAAGAAAGTACTGCTATTGCTTTGTACAACTGAAAATAACAAATGAAACATTTTCTGCAGTGACTTTGGTTTGGAAGGCAAACATAGAGGTGGTCAAGTTTTTTTTTTTTTTTTTTCTTTTTTAAATGTATAGTTTCTAAATGGCATTTGTAAATGATGATCTGAGGATTCATTGTCCTGTGTGTGCTCTTTATAATCTATAGATCTATCACTGTCAATGTTTTATTTGTTATAAGTTTGCTTATTCTCAGGTTTGGGTAAGATGTTGTTCTCTACAGTTTGATGGTTATAGCCTGATGAACATCAACGATATAACCCATTCTCACAAACACACACATAAGTCATTTGGGGTGATAATGATAATTCATATCACTGGAAAATGCATGAGATTTTCTTTCCAACACAATAAGTAAGCCTCTACGGCAAAGAATAGGATTTGTGACCAGTTGAAATATCACATGTGTAATTCTTGTTTAAAGAAAACAGAGGAGAAAATCTGAGAACATTCACAGATTTTCCACAGCAATCTTGAGATAAAGAGTACTTGGATAATAAACTTTTGTATGCAGAGCTCTGAAGTTGACGTCATAAGTTTCAAAATGATATGTGGAGTATTGAAGCTGAGTTGCAAAGCTGGTGTGAAAAAAACTACCAATTTCCAGAAATTTTCCATTATTACTTCATTTTAATGCTATTTTCAGAGTGAATTTCACTGTGAAATTTATCATACACCTACAGAAAATGCCACAGAACAAGTTGCAGATTAAATCTCAGTTTCATCCAGAAAGCCCTTCATCACCTTTCCGAAGCTATATCTTGACATCACTAGTATGCCATTTACATTTGTAATCGTATGAACAGGTCATAACTGCTGTTGTGGCATTTGTTTGTGTTGCTTGTACCTTTCTCTGTTTATTTATGTGTTATTTTTGTTGCTCTTGTTAAAAACAAATTCTAAAGAAAATGAGTAAACAATTAATGATTTCATTCATTAATACTTTCAAGTAAAGAAAAAGAGGAAACACAAAAAGACTGCATCATCCGATTCAGTAGCAGAACAATAATATGACAATAAGTTCATCATCAAATTCCAGTATACCCTCTGCCTTGCTGATGATTTCATTCATTAATACTTTCAAGTAATGAAAAAGAAGAAACACAAAAAGACTGCATCATCCGATTCAGTAGCAGAACAATAATATGACAATAAGTTCATCATCAAATTCCAGTATACCCTCTGCCTTGCTGATGATTTCATTCATTAATACTTTCAAGTAATGAAAAAGAAGAAACACAAAAAGATTGCATCATCTGATTCTGTAGCAGAACAATAATACGACAATCAGTTCATCATCAGGTTCCAGTACACCCTCTGCCTTCCTTCCTTCCTTCTCTCTGCCCAATGAGGTAAGCAGCCTAGGTAGATCAGCTTATACTTAAAGGGGTTATATCATCAAAACGATCCCAGATAGACTCCACTGACCTCACTGTAAGGCAGGGTAAGTTATTATACTGCAAGGTCACTGAAGCATGTAATGGAATTTTCACTGTTTTCACCAGTGTTTTGAGTAGTGTTCTGTATCATGGGTATCCTAGTGTCAGTACAGCTTGTAGGCCTTCACTGGAAAGCTTTCCTGTGTTTGATCAATACAAAGCTTGACCTTGCCGATTCACAAAACAAAACTTTCTCTTGCCACTTTTTAAGCTGATCACAAAGTTTACTCTTGTGGCTTCTTAATCTTTTTAATCTTATCTTTTTAAGCTCTATGCTTTGTGGATCAATGGGGGAGTTTATCATCATGTTTTGCATTTTTCAATTTTGTAACCTTGAAGTTATATCTGTGTTATGCATAGTTCAGTTTATTTCTCATTCTCTTTCTTCCCTGACATCACATATTTCATTTTCCACTAAATAAAGTGATAATGTTTTTTTCCCTTTAAATATTACATTTTCAGATATCATATTACACTCTAAAGGAAATCAATTACCATGGCAAAATTAAAATTACATTTGTTTATTAATTAAACAAGCACACTGACTACTAAAATATACTCAGCAGTTCTTTGTTAATCCCATACAAGTCATAATTGTTCAAAGAGTCATCCTACAGATGCTCTATTAATATCAACTACATGTATCCTCACAGATCATCAAAACAACAAGGAGTCTATCAACAATGCACAAGCACCTAGGGCAATTCTGCTCCCAAAAATGGCCATAAAAGAGCAGAAATAACACCACAAGGAAAAAATCAGCAGAAATATCACCACGAAGAAAAAATGCCCAAACTAATGAAATAGCTAAAAACACAGACAAATACTATGTAACATTTACATAATCTCAAAACAAATTCACTCTCTCTCTCTGTAATTTCTTGCTCACTTTATCCTTCGCACATGATAGAACAATCACATGAAAACTAAGAAAACAAAGATAAAACCGGTCAAAGGACACAGATGGGGCACAGTAAGCAGCTTAACCCCTTCAGTTCCTCACGCCACCCTGCAAGAAGCTACTGAGTTAGGATGAAGGAGTAAAAGGGTTTGGTGGGTCGGATGAGGGAATCAAAGGGTTAAAAAGGGGTAGCTGGGGGGGTGGGGGGAACAATCCCTTCCAGAGTACTGTCAGTGACTGTGGACTTGCGGGTGATTAAACAGGTGGACAAGGTTGACCCACTCCTTCAACGCTGCACTCTGCTATTATCTACTGTCAGAGACACACACTGTGTTGACAAACTAACCATACTCTCTCTCTCTCTCTCTCTCTCTCTCTCTCTCTCTCTTCTTCTCTCTCTCTTCTCTCTCCTCTCTCTGTGTGTGTTGACAAACTAACCATATTCTCTCTCTCTCTCTGTAATTTCTTGCTCACTTTATCCTTCTCACTCTTCCTCACACACACACACACACACACACACACATACACACAAAGACAGGACAGAGAGACAGACAGAGACAGGAAGGCAGATGGACAGAAAGATGGACAGATGGACAGGAAAACACAAGGGCACATACAGAGAGATACCAAGAGACAAGGTCAGACAAAAAGACTGAAAGGTGAACAGACACTGGCAAGACTGACACACAGTCAGACAGACAACAAAAAACAAGAAACAGAAGGGTGGTGGAGGAAGTGGTACAGACAGAAAGAAACAAAACAAAGCAAAATGATAACAATTTCACTTCAACACTATACAAAAAAGTACCAGTATAAAGAATAAAGAGGAAATCAGCACAAAATCAATTCTCAGTTTCTAGGTTTGACATAAACACTACCATGGACAGCAAAGAAAACAAACGAGACAGTCTTGATGGAGGCAGACACAAGTAGATCCTCATGAGGAAGATTAGGAAAAGACAGGCAACATTTATAGGCCATTTTATGAGGAAAGGGGATTTGGAGCACCTGGTCACAACGGGAAAGCTGGAGGGAAAGAGAGCACCAGGTAGACCCAGGGAGAAAATGCTGGACGGACTTACAGAGTGGCTGGGGACGAGGAGGGGGGGAGATGCTAGGGGCAACGATAGATAGAGACAGATGGAAGTCCATGATCGCCAACGCCATGCGGCAGGGCACCTGATGATGATGACTACCATTTGATGAAGCAATAAGAGTATCAACTGCAAAATTAATCTTACAATTATGTAAAATAAACAAAGATGTATGAGCAATAAGAAAGACAGATGGTGAGAAAATCTGAGAGAGAAAAAGAAAGAGTGGAACAGAAAAAAAGAGAAAAGAGACAGACAGACAGAGCAAAGCACTAAGCAGAGTACTGTATATGACTGGTTAAAATCAGCACCATTACCATACAGCATAAATACAAAGCTGAGGGTATTGTAAAGAAAATCATACAGTGAAAAAAGGATAGGTGAATATTAATCAAATGCATATCAAACACTTTCATTACGTAAATGTTTGACTTTTCACAATGACTGTCAAGCAATTATTCAGTGCATTATTTTGTATAATAAGACAGATGACATGTGAAGAGTATGCTCATTTTGCGAATGGAGCATTCTTATTACTGCATTATTTTTCTGTCCAATAGTTTACTTAAATCATAGAAGAAAAGAAGAAGAGTCCCTATACAGCACCTCATCTCACAAGAGTCCCAAGTGCATAACAGACAAAGGCAGATACATGTAAAGCAAATACAAGTCAATCCCCAACCACAATGATGCAATGGTAAAGAAGCACACAAAAAATTATAAACACATGTCCACTTTATATGTCAGACGAAGAAAAAAAATCTATGCATCAGGTCAAATGTTTTCAATAAAAGTAATCTATTTGAAAGCCCACAGATTTTCTATACAGTATCTTTTACTATTGTAGGAAATACTGAGAGAGCGGCGTGGAAAAACAATCAATGCATTTCTGTCAGAGGATGCACTTTTTCAGAGAATAAAATAAGTAATATACAATTACAAAATAATGCATTGGATTAAACAAACTCCTAAATGTTTACTACAGTCCTCAACAGAAAACCAACACTTGCCTAATCCAAGTGATGAATTCTTTTCCCCATGAACACAGATGGAAAGTAAACTTGAGTTGGTTGTCATGAGATTCATCGCAGCTTTCATGCGCAGATACAGTAAAAATGTTCTTAACCACTGCCAAGTGCCATCAAAATCATGACTTTATTAGAATGATACTGTGTTATCTCCATCTGTCGCCACTTCACGCTGTTTTTGGCAGTCAAACATTTGTGTCACTGCATGTGATTTTCATGGATAATTCCTTGGCCCTTCTACTGTAATTTCCCGCCTATAAGGGGCAACTTTTTTTTTTTAACTGAACTCTGACCCCTGCATCTTATTATTTGACAGCTCCTTCTCTATATGCAAACTTCTACAGAGGCTCTGCTGTTGTTGTTCTTGTCTTGCATTGAGGAGTCAGATTTCTCAGGATTTTCAGCCACAGAGAACTGATTAAATTTCAAGTGAGCTGCAACAGGAGAGTGCCATACCCAAAGCTTACTATCATTGCTTTTGTTTTGTTTTTGTTTTGTTTTGTTTTGTTTTGTTTTGTTGTTTTGTTTTGTTCTTTTGCTTTGATTTGTTTTGATTTGTTTGGGTTGGGTTGGGTTGGGTTGGGTGGGGCTGGGTGGGTTTGGGTTTGGGTTTGGGTTGGTTTGGGTTGGTTTGGTTTGGTTGGGTTGGGTTTTGTTTTGTTTTGTTTTGTTTTGTTTTTTGTTCCCACTGACTTTGTACTTTGTAATTTCTCATACTTCACAGATCTGACCACATTAAAACTTTCTCCTTTCAAAAAAACATTAGAAGGTGCACCTTGTGCATATTATGGACAGGAAATTACAGTGTGATGGAAAATCTGACCTTAAAAGTACTGATTTTGAGATGTTTTCATGTATGAATTCTACAAACTAAAATCTGTTACATTATTAAGTAAAATGTAAATATGTGAAAAAAAATTTTTTTGTTTGTTTGTTCTTTTTCTCATGGCAAACTTTCATGCAGATTTTCCACAAATTGCAAGCAGATGATCCAGCACTCAAAAGTGCATATACTCTAATCTAATAAAAACAAATGAATTCTATTTGCTTCTTTCTTTTCTTTTCTTTCTTTTCTTTTTTTCTTTGTTGTTAATTTGTTGTTGATTCTTTTTCCATTTTGTTAGCATTATATTGTCTAACTGAAAATGTAATAGCCTCATATGCATGTTTTTTCTGTGCACCTGTGTGTGTGTGCATGCTTGCATGCGTATGTGCACATGCACGCATGTATATGTACATGCGTGCATGCATGTGTGCGTGTGTGTGTGTGTGTGCATGCATGCATGCGTGCATGCTGCGTGCATACATATGTGTGTATGTGCATACGTGCATACATGCCATGTGAGTGGGTGTGTGCATGTATGTATTCAATATTCAGAATCTACAGAGTGTACAACTAAAAATGGCAGAAAAATCTTATCCCAAGAAAAAGTCAAGTAAGAACAGAAAGAGTTAACAGCACAGCAATACAAATAGGGCAGAAAACAGATACAATACTGCACAGTAGCTATATTGTGTTCATATCCCAAACCCTTGAAAAAGCAGCGTGATGGTACCAACCTTTTCCAATATGATACCGTGCACTGATTTTGTACATAGTACTACAATTCAATACCATACAGCAAGTACAGATTGAAAAGGAACAAAAAGTGAAAGAAAGAAAATTAATCAAAAACAAAACTCACTCACTTTGGATAACGGTGTTTTCTCACAAATCTGACACAAAAATGAAATGCACAAACTATGACAAAGTGCATTTAACAGACAGAAAAACAAACAAAAATAAAAGGAACAACACAAAATTATACACCTGGCAAGTGTGCTTAACTGGCAAAACCACAATCAAAAATGACAGGAACAACACAAAATTAATTAATTATACAACTAGTAAAGTGCACTTAACTTACAAAACCACAATCAAAAATAACAGGAACAACACAAAAGTATGTAACTGGCAAAGTGCTCTTAAGTAACAAAACAACAATAAAAAATGACTGGAACAGCACAAAACTACTGATCGGGCAAATTACACTTAAATGACAAAAAACAATAAAATATAAACAACAATAAAATATGACAGGAACAACACAAAATCATAAAACCGGCAAAGTGCACTTAACTGACAAAATAACAATCAAAAATACAGGAACAACACAAAATTATATCATCATGCCCTTGTTTGTACATAGTGATGATGCTCAATTTCTTTAAACAAAACAGTCTGACAGGCCCTTATTTTGATGACAGACGTACTACAGTAGGCACAACCCATGCCATTTACACATGATCAAAACGATTCCCACTTACATAAAAGCAAACCTCCCACAATCTCCATTCCATCCTGTATCTAAGTTATTGTCATTCTACTGAACAAGTTGTGTACTTACTCACACTTTAAAATGCGTAAGACGGTACTTAGCATTCTGCAGTTGTCCTTTGCACCGCAGATGCTATCTTTCTTTATGTTAAGCACATTCAAGTTATTATCTATGCTATGCACTTTTATATACCCATCTGTGAAGTTTCACAAATAGTTGTTTTTATTGTTTTGGAAAAAACAACTCCTATTCCTACTCTTTGGTGTGACAAACATATGATCAGCTGATGAAAAAGAAAAAAAGTTGTTGTCGTTGAATTCTGATGCCCAGTTTGTCACGTGTTCGTCCTACTGACATAAAGTCTGTCTTCCTGGGCTTATTTTAATAACACAGTTTTCAAATTATGAGCATGTATGTGAATTTAAAATGAAAGTGACATCAAATCAGTCTTTTGTTATTCAAATTACTGCATCAGTAGTTAAAGACTGTCTTAAATGATTAAAATTCTGAAAAATGGATAATACAAACTCCATGATTTTTACCCTCGATGAATAAACATCAGCTGAATGTACATGTATCAAAACCAAGACTGACTAGACTGCTTCAAGTGCCTCAGAAAGTATTAAAAAGACAAAATCAAAACACATAAACAAGCATGCATGCTTTTCAAAAGATCAAATTCATTTAATTCAATGCACAGTAAAACAATTAACACAAAATGTAGAACTATGTGGTTCTAGAAAGGTTTAGCTATACTTTTTTGATAAATGTAAATAATTGATTAGAACCATAAGTAACATGTGCTATCTGACACGCTTAAATATGATTAAAAATAATAAACTTTTTTATGTTTTTGTTCTCAGTATTCTTAGTATGGCAACATATTCCTCTTTACCTAGCCAATCTGGGTAAAAATCACAGTTCTCTCCTGCCTATCCGTGCGTCTGTCTGCATGTCTGCATTTCTCATCCCCACATTTTTCATCTCTATTCCCAGTCCCTCAGTAAAAACGAAGTGTGCCCTTAGCTGGCTATGCTGATGATTAACTCTTTGATTCCTGCACCCTGTCCACCAGCATCCTGCACTGTCAACCATGCTAAAAAAGCAAAAACTTAAAACATTTGATTCCCTCACCTGATCAACAAGCTTCCTGCAGGAAGTTGGTGGATGGAGTGAGGGAGTCAAAGGGTTAAATTTTTGCAGTTGGTGGACAGGGTGCGGGAGTCAAAGGATTAATCTATATCTGCCATCTCTCTCACCACTTCTTCCTTTGCAGCCCTCTCACCCCTGTCTCTTTTCCCGCTCTCTCTCACTACGTAGTCCCACCCTCTCTCTCCCTTCTCTGTCTCACCCTACCTGAGCTGTTCCAGCAAGGCCTGTCCTTCACCAACAGTGTTGATGGCAGCCTCCAGAGTGGACTGTCGCTGCTGGTTGAACTGGGCCAGTAACTGCTCCGCCCCCTCTACCGTGTCTGCTATGTCTGAGCTCTGCAGTTCCCCATGAAGCTCTTCTAGCCAGTTAGTCAACTGAAAACAACAATACCATATTTTTCACAGTCTACAGCAAACAAGCAAACAAATATGTTATAAATGATGTCACTGTGGACAATGCATTATAAAACAAGGAAGAAAATAACTTTCATTCAAAAAAAAACAAACAAAAAACAGAAATACCAACAGGAAAAAGAAGAGTACTGAGATGGTTTGTATGAAACTGGTACAAGAGGAAAGACATGAAATAAAAGTAAGAAAGAAAAGAAGAGAGAAAAACCGGGACAGAAGCACATGGTATTACAACAAGAGGAAGGTAAGCAAAAACAGACACATACAAATTGGATTATACCCATATTTTTCGACTTGCATCCAACAAAAAACACTCTACGATGATACAGTTCTCAATTACAGATAATCATACCGTAGCCTTACACTTATCAGACACAGACGGACAAAATCTTCTGCTTTAAAAACTTCAAAACGTAAGAGAGGAAACCAGGAACTATGAAAAACAACACAGATAAAAAGGGGGCAAGCTGACCTCATGTACATGCGTGTAGAATGAAACCGTCATGTCAAGTATGGCACGACGCCTCTCCAAAGCAGACAGGAAATTGTGCATTCGTTGTTCCAGCTCATGTGCTTCACCATAGATCTCTTTAGGATCACACTCTCCTGTTTGGGCCAGCTCATCTGCAGCCGCCAACAACTTGTCTGCATTTGTAATGGTGTTCTGAAAGTAGGAATGTGGCTTTTTATAAATTTGTATCATGATATGTGTCTATAATGTAAGGGTGTGTAGTGCTCTAAATCACATATATGCATAAACTTTTACAAGGACAGTGGATGTGTGGTGTTTTAAAAGCAAGATTATATAACTTTGTTATAAGGACATAAAACTAGGTATCTGTAATAGGAAGGGTGTCTGATGTTCTGAAAATCTGAAACATAACTCTGCATTTGGACATCTATGAGCGTAGAATCATATTAATGCATTGTATGAGATACACATCTAACAAAGAGAAAATCCTTCACCTGTACCTGTTTTTAAAGTATCACATGTAACAACAAGAAATCTGTCACCTGCATCCTAGAGTTTTTATATAACTTTACAAAACTATATCTATTCTGTGCAGTTGAAATGATATACCGAAAGTATACAACCAATAGAATAATGCATGTCTGTACTGGTAACAACAGTGCATAAATGAATAAATATATCAATAAACAAACAGTGTGTAGAGTTTTTATTTGTTTGATTTCCGTTGTTGTTTGTTCTTTTATTTATGCTGCTTTTCTGTTTGTTCCAAGCAATGTTTTCTTGGATACGCGTATGCACATCATCTGGCCCACTCTCAGTAGGACTTATGTTGCTTCACAGTCTGCATATGTCTTCAGTTGGTGCACTTACTATGGGTTTTCATGTGTCCATTTGCCACCAAACACTGGCATTGTTTAAAAGATCTTTTTAACATGTGTGTATCTAATGTTCTGTGTGCATACACACATGAAGCAGTTCAGACACTAGCAGGCCTGCACATTATGTTGACCTTGGAGATTGGAAAAATCTCTACCAGGCAGGAGGTACCCAGACAGTTCTGAATCCAGATCTTTCGATTGGAAGTCTAACATTCCAACCATTCAACTATTGTGTCCATCAGATTTTAATTTCCTTGCCTGTTTTATATTCTGCATGTCTGTGGCTTTGAAAATGGACTGATTTCATACAACAGAAACTTACACAGTCCTATATGTATTTTTTGAAAACATCAAGAAGAATCTCCACACACCACGATAGGGAGCTTAATCACAACTATAATATAGCTGATAAAACAATACCCTAGCCAACTGCTCAATAGTTTTGAAACTAAAAAGTTAAAACTGGTATAAACAATCTAAACATGACTGCTTAAAAATCCAAACACATGATGATCCAAGTTTGGTACAAACACCTTGACAAACAGCCAAAAAATCTCTGCACAAAAACTTTCACATTTTGAGTCACAGAGACATGGGTCACATGGTTATACCAATTTAGACTTATGCACTGATGACTTCTCACTGGGCTAGAAATGTGATCAACTTTTGTTAAAGATCAATCAGTAAAGCTGCTGACACACAAGCTATTTTGACCACACATTTCGAGAGGACAGCGTGAAACAGATCTGAAAATGATTGTCTGTCATAGTAAACTTACGTCTCAGAATGGCCATAGGCATCGGGTTCAATCTGACTGTTTGGAATAAAGGCTCAGTGTCGAGCTGACACCTAATTTGCAAATGGTGTCTTCTAGTAAAACTGTCAAACTTGCCGATTCAAAGATGAAGTACTCAACAGAGTTGTATCAAGTTTATGATGTTCTTTAGAAAAGCCAAAGCAAAAAATTACTAACATTATCAGGAGAAGGAAATCATGCGCTCTCTTCTCTGTTGCATCCAACGCCTGATAAGTAAAATAGCGAAATTCGGAGAGACTTTCATCTCACATCCGTTTCAAAAGGATTGTGTAGCATTCCATCCATTCCACACCGACAGGTCTGACCACACAGATTCACACGGTTCTCCTCAAGTGTACTGTCAAAATGGCTGGAGTGTTAGCTTCTTAAGGAACTGAGAAACTTTTCCTAACATATCATGTATACTGATGGATGGATGCGCACATACACCACACATCATAAACCATTTATTGTCAGGTTAACATACAAGTTACACTGGCATATCCAAAAGTATGTTTAACTCTATGCAGAAAATTTTTAAACAAAACACATCATGAAAAAAACTCGAGAAATGTTTAAAACAGTAAAATTGCAAAATGATCAAAAGTCTGAAAAACAACTGAACTAAAACTTGAGCTCACAATCAAGACAGACATACACAGACACACATACACACACACACACACACACACACACACACACACACACACACACACACACACACACACACACACACACACACACACACACACACACACACACACACACACACACACACTGCACCAATCTATTGTCTTTTTAAATCATTATTGAAAGAAGCTCACATTCATATCATGATAATGCATTCTGGCTTGACATTTTACATACATCAAATTTCTATGATATCCTGATAACATGTCTAAGCAGCAATCCACCTTCGGTACTGAAATCCAGAAGTAAATATCACTTAACAGTGTGGGGAAAAAGCACACTGCAAAATGAAACAGCAAAATAAAAAGACAGACAGACAGGATAAATGGGTGAATGGATAGAATGGAAGATGGATGGATGGATAGATGGATGAATTTCAAAATGACAGAAAAGGATAAGAAACAGAAGAGAAAGAAATGAAGAAATAATTACTTCCTCCATGCACCAAATGCATTCCTCACCTACATATAAAAACATGTGTAACTTTCCCCAAGTATCTTCATTAAAAACCGTATTTGATAAACTACATAGTTTTTACAATGAAAACCAGCAAATATAAATAAACCAACCAAGTAAATTAAGAACAAAAAAAAGAGTATTTGCAGAAGCATAAATATTAGATGGGCATGCTACTTCCAGAAGAGATCAGAGACCAACACTCAAAGAGCATTGTACCAGGCAGTACACAGAGACAGCCAGAAGTACTTTGCTGGTACTTGACTATGACCTACCCACCACCCACTTCAGGCTCTTCATCTTACACAGCATATCATTATCAATGTCTGGACATACCAACATGCTAACTACTGGCCCTTCTGACTTCTAAGTACCACTAACTTGCCACAATATTTGAATCAATATTTCAATCGTTAATGTTAATTTTAATGCTCACCAGACAGACACAAAGAGATGGATGAGGGGGGGGGGGGGGGTGAGGATGTGAAGGAGGAATTGGTAAGAAAGGCACAGTTAGTGTTACAGGAATGTGTGTAACTGAACATTCTTTCATCCTTTTTTTGTTTGTGCTTGCTCGTGTTTTCTTTACAGATTTTTGTTTTGTTTTATTCTGTTGTCCTTCTTTTTCTTTCTTTCTTTCTTTGTTCCTTTTATTGGTTTCTTTGTTTGTCTTTATCATTTCCTTTTTCTACCTTTCTATCTTTTAAATACCAGATTTATCACATGACAATGTAATGTACCTGACATGCTATTAATAAAGTAACCAATTCAAACAACTGGTAATAACAAATTACTGAAGCATAATCTGAAAAACAAATCAAACTTCTTAACAGGCGAATTCTTGTCAAACAATTTCATGACTTTTATACACATAAGAAAATATAAACTCTTCTGAAAAAAGGTCTTCCAATAAACAAAGAGATAAACAAACAACAAACTTTGAAAACAAACAATGAACAAAGAAACTCTGTCTTTTCATCATTTGTAAAACAATCACCTAAAAACAAGAAATTTTTCCCCAGTATTTTCATGCACAGACCCAGAGAATATATACATTTAACCAATGCCAAAGTCCAGTATATATTTATGAAATCAATGCCACAGCTGAATCCAGAAAATAAAATTGAGGGTGGAATGAATACATTAAAAATAATCCTGACAAACACATGCATGCCCCTAACTCTAATGCTACATGCACCCCCCCTCACTTTCTCTCCCTCACTCTCTCTCTCTCTCTACCCACACACAACTACACACATACACACCATATTCACACACACTTGAACAAATGCATACACACACACACACACACACACACACAACACACAAACATACAAACACACACACACACACCATATGCACACACACCTGAACAAATACACACACACACATGTGCAGGTATGCAAACACACACACACACACACAAACATACACACACACACACACACACACACATATAACACACTTGAACAAACATGCATACATACACACCCAAGTGCACACACGCAGACATGCACTCATACAGGCAGATCCAGATTATCAGAAAAGAAAAGTAATAACAGAACGTAAGAATCCCATGAAACATCCTAATAGGTTACCATACTTACTTACATTCATATAAGAAGCAGATCCACTGCCATAAAAGATAAAAACAAATAAATTCTAGTAGCTGAAAACATCAATAGCAGTAAGTTCAACACAAAAAGCTGGGAAATCAGAGAAGCATTACTTTGTCAATTTTGAAGTGGATCTGTACAAGTGAGTGAGTGAGTGAGTGAATGAGTGAGTGAGACAGAAAAAAAAAAGAAAAGTGTGTGTGTGTGTGTGTGTGTGTGTGTGTGCATGTGTGTGTGTGTGTGTGTGTGTGTGTGTGTGTGTGTGTGTGTGTGTGTGTGTGTGTGTGTGTGTGTGTGTGGTGTGTGAATGTGTGCACGCATATGTGTATACATCGGTATGAATGATGTGTGTGTGTGTGTGTGTGTGTGTGTGTGTGTGTGTGTGTGTGTGTGTGTGTGTGTGTGTGTGTGTGTGTGTGTGTGTGTGTGTGTGTGTGTCTGTGTGTGAGTCTGTGTGTTTTAGTGTGTGTGTGTGTGTGTGTGTGTGTGTGTGTGTGTGTGTGTGTGTGTGTGTGTGTGTGTGTGTGTGTGTGTGTGTGTGTGTGTGTGTGTGTGTGTGTGTCTGTGTGTCTGTGTGTGTCTGTGTGTGTTATGTGAGTGTGTGTGTATAAACGCTTGTTTCATTCCAATTTCTCAAGATGGCATAGCATGTATGAGCATTTGTTTCATTTCAGTTTCTCAAGATGGCATCTCTATGTATGGAATAATTCCATATGCGCTGATGTCACAGATGCCATGGCATGGACAAGATCTAAAGTGATCATGGTATAAGCCCTGTACCTGTGCGTAAGCCTAATGCACAGGCAAAGTCTTCACATAAGCAGGTAAGAAAGATAGGAAGGCACACACAGACCATACAACAGAAAACACACAGAAGACAGAAATATTTCTACAGCAGATGTGAACAAGTATACAGGCAATAATTAGCAAGACAAAATGGCTGAAAGTTACCACAAACTACTGGTTATTTCTTTCAAAGAAAAGTGAACTGTGGAAGTCATTACAATATAAAGTGATGTGAATATTCAGATCCAAAAAAAACAGTCATTACACTATAAAGTGATGTGAACGTTCAGATCTGAAAAGTGGGTTTGACTGTAATCATGGAAGGCTGAGGTGAAAGTACATACTAGAAAATCTTTGCAACATATGTAACATGAAGGTTCATGCTACACAACAAAAACCAAGGCAATTTAAAAACCACACACACACAAGAAGTTGTCACAAATGGAATGCTGTTACTGATATATTCATTTGACAATTTTTATTAAAATGTCAGAAATTTGTAAACAGTATATTCAAATAAAGAAGTGTTAATTCAATACCACAATGTATACAAAAGCAAAATTTTGTGTTACAATATGAAGAAATTAAAAGTAGCTGGGACTCAGAATAGTTCTCATGATCCAGTCTCAGACATACCTGTCTAATTAAAAATCTATCAATCACAACAATAATGGTGCGGACTGGTGATTTATCAAGAAATATTCTCCGCATGACTTCAACAGCCACAAACATCACATGTAGCAGTAAAAATGGAGCAATAATGTTGATCACTTACCCTTGCCACAGTCTCAAAGTGTTCATGGCTTTTCTGTAATGCCTTAGCTCTCTGCAGCGTCTTTCCAATGAATGTGTTCTTTTTCAGAAACACATCCCCGTGATTATTCAACCAGTCAATCACCTGGGAAATGACATTAAACTTATTATTAGATTGTGCATAAGCTTCAGCTAGACAGTTCCAATCACAATACCATTATCAATCGTATTATGAGATTGTGCACAAGATTATGCAAGACAGTTCCACTCACAATATAAGTATCATTTCTGAATTTAGGGAGTAGTTTATATATGTCTGCCCAGAATGCATTCATAACTGAAAAATTAGTAAATATTCATCCACACACTAATGAGGAATCTGTTTTCATGCTTTGAGCAATTTCTGTCTTTATGTGACTTTGGAAATATCATTTGACTATCCGTGCTTGTTTCAACAAATGACATGCAGTTTGTGAAGATATTTTATAAATGCACACACAAAAATCATTGTCAATCTTGCTATGTACCTCTATGACTACTTGTGCCATGTGATAAAAAACAAATGTGAATTTGAGAATTATACCTTACCACAGTATATGCACACATCACATTCCTAGCATGAGGCTGTGCTCACATGTATAAGACTGAGTGTTAAACGTGCATACGACACTCACCATCTGTCTCAACTCAACTATATGATTCCACATCCATTCACACCATAGCTTAACAAGGTTCTTAAATGTTTACAGAGTCTATACCTGTTTGACATCTTGCTGGAAAAGTCTGAGCCCCAAACGCTGATGCAGCTTGACCTTCTTAGCATGCCAGACATGTTCTAAGTGCCTCTGGTGGGCCAGCACCTTCACAGAAGAAACAACATCATGAAAAGAGTTTGACTTTGTCTTCTTTTCCAGCTAAATATCCTGCACTAACATAACATTATTGCTAACACCATCCACATACAAACAGTCTGACTTTATTAAAAAAACTGACATGAATTTATGAGAATTATGTAGTATACCCACAAGCCTAAATGACAGAAAAAGTGTGACTGACTTCTCTTCAACACTGACAATATTATGGACACAGAGTAACTGATTTCAAAAACAAACCAAAAAAGTCATTGAATAAACAATTTTTCTTCTTGAAAGAGCAGAGGGAAGTTTTTTTTCTCAGTATAAGAATGAAATGCACAAAACCCTATAATGTCTGAGAACCACATTTAAAACCAACTTAGTTAACCACTGGAGAGTCACAATATTGCACTTTTCTAAGATTCTCTGTTTCGTTTTGAACAAAACACTATTTACAAAGTGAGAAAAATACATGATATGCAATAGATGACAGGAAAAAAAGAACAGCTGCATCAACGTTTAAGATACTGAAGATAATCAAAGTCTATATGTAAAGTATACCTCATGCACAACATCCAGGACATGGCCAGCAGCTTCTGAATAGTCAGCCTTAGCAGTAATGGAGTTAGCACTGCTGGAGCTCACCGGTGTTTGCAATGTATCCAGCAACGCTTTCCCATCTCCACACACCTATAATTAACATCACTGTGTAACATTCAAACAAGCAAAATAAAAAGTTCAATCTCTGAACAAAATACAAAGTCCTTATCTAAATATGCATTTAAGTCTCTTGAGATAAGATCTAAGAAGAAAGCAAAGTCTGTAAAGGTAAAAAAAACACAAAAATCTGTTACCAAAGAAGTCAACCGTATTTCTAATAAGACAAATCATCTATAACAATGAACACAAACAATACAATATGCAGCAGGCCCATTGCTTTGTGAGACAAAACCACCTCATACACAGTTTGCTGCTATGTCAGTTATAATGCTTCAGTGACCACACCAGTTACAGGACAGATGAAAGTCAGGTAATGCCAGTAGACTGGTTACTGCTACTACCTCAAGACAAGTCTTTCACTGAGAGAGGAAATAACTGATACTACAAAATTCACAGCTCATTTTCACCCCAAAAGTCTGATCAAACAATGATTCACTCTCATAATTCTCACCTGATCCAAATTCCCTGTTGTAATTTAACAATATCAAAATAAGCACAACATGAATCACTTATATTGCTACTGTTTTGAGACAGTTTGTAATTTACTTTCTTGTTCTTGTCTTCTTTCTACATAACTTACCTCAGCATACATCTGGCTGATGTTTTCAATGAGATCCTGATGACTTTGTAAACCTTCTTCTAAGTCCGCTATATTGGTGGGAATCTTGGTATTCTCACACGTGGACTGCCACACAATCACCTGCCCAAGGTACTGTAAAAAAAACATTTACCATACAGATCTTCACTGTATTATACATCTCTTAACTCTGCAGGCAGTGTTGTTTTGTTTTTTGGGTTTTTTTGTTTTTTTTGCCTGTTACCCTTCTTCTATTTTCCTGTTAGCTTTTCTTGTAGCTGTATCTTCATGGCTCACATTTCATGTTTATGTGGTTGGTTAGGTGACTGGATGACTAGTTAAAGGTTACTTGGTTGGCTGTTGGTTGGATGGCTGGTTGTCAGGTTTTTCATCTGGATGAGTGACTGATTGGTTAAAAAAAATGACAACTGAGTGAAATTTCCTGTCTGACATTTCAAACAAAATAAAACATAGCCACTGAGCGTCACTTTACTGTTTGCTTATATATATCTATTACAAACAGAACAAAATATAAATGGTGACTCATTATGATTTACTGATTTTGTGCAGAACTAAATATGTACAAAACAATCATGAGTATCCTTAGTAAAATCCCCTCCACCCCCTCCCATCTCAATGATTATATCATGCAATCAGAAAATTCAAAGTGTGACCATAACAAATTTAACAAAAGACAAACATCAAACATCTTCTATCACATATGCCAAAATCTTGTTTACCATCTCTGCCTTTTTATGGAAGAAAACAGACATCCTCAGCACAGTACTTCTGTCTTCCAATGCTGCTGCCAAACTCTTCCACTCCCTCTCTAGTCGTCCAGCCTCCACACGAATCATGTTGGAGGCATAATGTCCGGAGTCACACATGCGTTGTGCCATGGCCAGGATGCGCGTCACGTTTACATAAACATTCTGTGAACAAGGTGACAGTGGGTGAGTCAATACAATTTAGGGTTGGAAAATCTGGGAGGGCGATTCCGTTTCAGCTAAATATATTTTTTTTTCTTTTAACAAATCCAGAGAATTCTGAATATATACAACAGGTTTTGGAAATAAAAAAAATGTTTAAAGTCCAATAAAGCGGGTGAGGTTACAATTATGAATCAACATAACATCACTAATAAAAACTTAAGCGATGTTAAGAATTATTTTAAAACAATTACATAAAATGTCAAACTTCAAAGTACGTTGTACCAACAAAACCAACGCAGTTATCGTCAGACAATGAAGCATCTTCAAAACAAAGAGAAACCCAGAGATCGTCTTGAGCACTGACCTCAGCACTGGTGGCAAACTGGCAATGTTCAGACTCCAAGGCTACAGCCATCTGATGACATGTGCCGATCTCTGTGTAGTTTACCAAAAACAGGTCCCGGTTGTGACTGATCCATTCAAACATCTGCACGCACAGAAAAACGCACAGAAAAACGCTTTTGAAAGAGAAACAATAATGTACAACAAAGATGCACAGAATAAAGTCAATCAATTCATGTTATAAAACAACAGATGTTCCATTTGCTGATCCTTAACATAGAAACTCTAATTCAGACAAATTTCAGACTGACCTTTTCCACATCCTCCTCAAAGATCCTGAGCTGCAGACACTGTTCCAGCCTCATCTTTTTCACCACCCACAGCTGGTTCAGGTGCTGCTTTGTAGACTGCAAGTTCTCCAGCAGTTGTGAGATCTGAGGCACAGCACTCTGAAAGTCTGTGTTGCCAGATATCCTAGGTCGCCTGCCAACACTTCCTGTCAAAAAGAAAAAGTGTGTGTCATGAAATTCTGACAAATATGCATGAAGACTGGGAAACTGCTATTTTCATTATATCATAAAAACTGTGTTATGGATGCATCCAGACAGGGACACAGCTGTTATGCGAATCTGTCAAAATCATAGTACATGTGCATCAACATAGGGAAACTGCTGTTTTGCCATCTTTCAATTAAAGTAAAGTTTTCCATACAGTAGGTTCTTATCTGATGGTATTATCCACTGAAACATCACTTTCCACATCATCAAAGTTTTCTTTTATGACATACATTTTATCAAGCAACAATTATTCTGTGTAAAAACATTCTTAAAATCTTAGAGACACCCCCCAATACCCCCCCCCCCCCCCACAGCCATATACAGATCTACCAAAACACAAACATACTCAAAACAACTTTTATTACAGTTCTAACTAAATATAAACCACTCAAAAAAACCTGCATTAAATAAACACCAACCTGAGTGCCCAGGGACTTCCCCGGTGATTTTTGAAAGGATGTGATGTCCTTCCATGGACAGCTGCTCCACAGGGGCTAATGTCACACGACGTTTTAGGTGATTATGTTCCTCCAGAATATGGTGAGCTCCCCCTAGGTCCTCAGGAAGTTCAGGGTTGGTGAGGATTTCACCCAGCTCATCTAGTTTGTCCAGCAAATCCAGAGCTTTCCAGATGAATTCTTCCAGCATCTGTCAAAAGAATCACTGTCTTTAGCAAGAAAAATTAAATTATTTTTTTTCTGTGTTGTTCTTATATAAAAAGCAACAAGCATGCTTTGGCTTAGACTATTATGGAATTATTGTTAAAAATCATCAACATTATCATCATCATCATCATCATCATCATCATCACCATTATCATCATCGTTGTTGTTGTTGTTGTTGTTGTTGTTGTTGTTTTTCATTCTTATTATTTTTTCAATCAGCAGCAGAAGTAGTAGTACTACTACTACTACTACTACTACTACTACACTACTATTACCACTGTTACTATCATTATCATCATCACATCATCATTGTCATCCTCATCATCATCATCATCACCACCACCACACCACCACCACCATCATCATTCTTATAATAATCAGCAGCAGCATTATTGTTATCATCATCATCATCATCATCATCATCATCATTTTTTAAGACACATTAGTTTCTGCCATACAATTTTCACTCTCCTCTTATCTTCAAATTCTGACCACCTCTGTTTCCCTTAGTTCCAAAGGAATAAAGCAAATGTACAATTTCTTGTTTAGCTTCCTTACTGAATTATTTTGAATATCTTTGTCATTTCTACCCTCCATCCCCATTTCTTCTTTTCCTGTTTTTGCTGAGATTTTTAGCATAATATATCTCATATTTCATGCACAGAAATGTTTTCTTTCTTAAATGGTGAAAAAGAGTAATATGGAGTGGAATGGGTGGGGGTGGGGGTGGGGAGTGGGAGAGGAACCATTAAGGAAGAATGAACAGTAACAGAACACTGGCAATTCGGTACACCTGTATTATGACTTCCATATGTAGAATTTATAATCAATAATCAAATACACATAATAAAAAGATAAATGAAATATAAAACCTTCAAAAACTGAACAAAATTACTTTTATATATATATATATATATATATATATATATATATATATATATATATATATATATATATATATATATATATATACATATATATATACACACATATATATATATACACACATATATATGTGCACGTCTACAATACTGGAATAACCCAATAGAATGATAGGGCCCTCACTTCAGCTTCAGTTATAGCTGCCTTTGCATATGTTGGAGTTTTTTTTATTTCAGTTGGTTTGGCGACATGTTTCTTCAACAAAATAAAGCATTGTTCATCACCATTTGCTTTGCCTGATTTTCTGTTGTTTTTATTTTGTCTGTGGTTGTGACAAAAAAGGCGCCAGAAAGTGGGACATGGCTTGGGTTGAAACTTGTACAACAGTGTAACTTAATCAGAACAAGCAAAACACAAATGAATTGTGTGTGTCCTGCTAGTAAATAAAACATTAATCCCACCCACAATAAGCCATTGCAAAACTTCATGCAATAAGTTGCGTTTGGTGCATCCAAAAATACGGCGATCGTGCGTTTCATTAGTTTCCACAGATAACGCTTGCATTCCGTTCTACCCACACAACACAGTTGTGCTTCAACTGATTCAAAATTACTCCAAAATGCATCTTCGGGGATCGTTCTTCCTGCTCACGATTCAGTTCGTTGAAATATGAAGCTGAATGCAAGTTTCTCTGAAGGTGCTTACACTAAGTTACAGCATGGTACGTTTTGCTTCCTAGTGTAATGCACACAACCTATCCTTCTTGCTCATCATCAAAGTCAATCATCTTGGCCCCATCCTCTGAATCTAAAGTGTTTGAGAACAAAGAAAATGTGTACGTGACAAGCGGCACATGGCCCATGTATGCTCAAACACAAGCTGGACATTGGTTGACTCGTCTCCACCCGACGCTTTGAAACGCACGTCATATCTGCTTGACGTCACCACAAGTGTCGGCATCTCCAGTTTGGTGTGTGTGTGGGGCAAGCAAACTGAGGTAAGGATTCAATTTTGCTTTTATTGTTTATTAAAAATAGATAAGTTTTACCGGATAAAACTCAATAAAAGAGTACATAATGATCGATTCTCTCTAAACGCAAATTAAATGTGGGCATTTGCGATTGTTTCTGTAGTAACGCACAAACGTTTCAATACGATATCTACTGTGCATGAAAATGTGGAAACTTTCTTAAGTTTACAGTGTACAGGCAAGTCTCTTATATTTCACAAAACTCGGCATGCATTCATGATCTTACGTGTACAACGAATCATAGTCGTGGGATTCTGCTGAAATGAAAGCGGTAATTTGTTGTTTCTCTTGTAGCGCACATAACGAATAAACGTTACATGGAGCATTTTCATTGACACTTTTTGTTTATACAAGCTTTACTGCGTGTGTTGTGACTAATAAAAATATTGTGAGCCCTACTGTTTGTGTTTTGGAAAGGAACGCTCTCAGCAAAAAGGAAATTTCGTGGATAGTTTTAAGTGCCACTGGTTTTAGATTCCACAGCAACGCACGCTTGCTGAATCTTTGTTATCAATTACCGTTTCGCAACAGATTGATGTCTTTGGACAGAAAGCAAACAATTATGGTATTCCAATTACATGGTTAAGTTAAAGACATTGAAATCTACAGAGAATTTTTAAAAGTCGGCACTTTGTGAGCCTGAGTTACTGCAGAGACGAAACATTGTTGCAGATTTTGTTTCAAGGTATGCACGTCACAGTCTTTATGTATTTTGTTTTTTTTCCTCAGCCACTGAACTGTAGATCTAGATCTATTCTTTCTTTGAAGATTAATAGGGGAGAAGGAAAGCCATATTAGCTATCTAAAATCTTGCCAAAAGAAAAGTTCGTTGGTTACAGTGGAAGCGATTCAGATCTACTGAGATGACAATTGTGCTTCCTCCTTACGCACATTTTTGATCAGACTTACCTGAAACTGGCTCAGCATACAGATCTACATTGTGCTTTTTTATGCCTTACTTTTCAGTGGCTATTAAAAGATTACTTGTTAAAACAGCGGATTGGATTATACTTCTTGTTTGCGCGCTACAGAGAAACCACTCTCACTCCTTCAAGTCCTTGTCTTGTTATTATCATTACTATTATCATTACAAAAATTAATATTAGTATTATTGTTGCTAGTCATTATTCTACAAAGGACTGGTAAGGATACATTGTTTTGAATGCAGTACCAATGTCATAATTTTGTCCAATAGGACAATAAGTTAAAAAAAATTAACCTGCTGTAGGTTTTGAAAATGTACACAGGCATAAGATCTGATCAATACAATGTCGCTTACACTTCTTAATGTTGAAACTTTTAGTTCACCTTTTCCACATTATACAATAATCAAAGCCGTTATTCAGAGCTCTGTTGTGTGTGTGTGTGCGATTTCCAGGTTCTGAAGTCAGAAGGTGGTGAGACGCTGGTGAAATTTGTGCGAGACAGAAGTGGACACTTCAGCTTTCCAGATACTGATGACATTGCTTGAGTGGCCAATGACAACCTGAGTATCCTGCAGCCACTGACCATTAACCAACACGGGCACCATATTTTTACTGTTTAAAAGCTACACCAATGCAGTGACTTTACAGCTCAAGTTGTGAAAATGTTACCAAAAATGGAATCTCAACATGAACTGATGAAGTAATCCCCCCCCCCCCCCCCCTTATGACTTCCAGCAATCTGAGAATGGACCAATTCAAAGAATGAATTAGTGAAAGGATGAATCAGCTGAATTAGTGCATTTCCACTTGTATGTATCACTGTGTGACATCTTGCATTTCCACTTGTATGTATCACTGTGTGACATCTAACAAATAAAATTAAATATTCGCTGAAATGCAAGAAATCATAAAATCCAGTCAATTTGAATAAATTGCTCAAAACCCAGCAAAGTCATTGCATACAGTATATTGTAAAGTCCTGCAAACAAAAATTAACAATGTAGAGAACAATCTAATGCATCAAGAGCACCTAAATGTAAAAACAGTGATTTATTCTGATGTTGCTCGATGGAATACAAGAATGGTTTCCCATTTGGATTCCACGTAATGCACGCAACATTTCCCAGTTACATAAATATGGCTGTGCCCAAATGCTCATCATTGTCATAGAAAGAAAGCTTTTAATATGCTGTCTAAAATAAATCAAGATACTTCCATATTACAGCTCTACCATTGTCAGCGAAAAATTGTCAAGCCACAATGTTGTGTGGGTTACAGTCTCCACCTATACATAAGTTTATATACAGGACATGGTTAAGTTCTTCTGTTCAAGTTTAATACTGGACACATGACCTTAGGTGTCTGTATTGATGGTATCATCCTTTCCATGAAGCCTGGTTATTTTATCTAAAAAAGCAGTACCAAGTGGAAACCATGTAATGCACATCACGCCGGTCACTTGGTCTACATTTTGCTGATTTTTAGTGAAGTCTTTAAATGAACTCTGTTTACTTTTTTCCTGTTTATTAAAGGTATGTCTGAACTCTTCAAAAATGTGTTTTGCTTGCTTTTTTTATTACTTTTAATTTTTCACCCTCATGTCCCAGGTCTTGTTCCAGTATTGTAGACGTGCACATATATACACATACATGTATATATACATATGTATATATACAGAGAGAGAGAGCGAGAGACAAAGAGACATAGATAGATAGATAGACAGATCGATAGATAGATCAATACATAGATACATAGATAGATGGATAGACAAATAGATACACAGATAGGTAGATAGATAATACATATATAGATAAATACATATATATACAAACAAACAAACAAAAAACACTTGATATCAGCAACATGGTAAAAGATTACCATTAATTTGCTAACTACATAACTGCAAGTTGTACAAGTCAACACCATACGTACCAGCCGAAGCTGTATCCACTGTTCGTGATCATAATCCAGAGATCCATCAAATTCCCACGTCAACTGGGATGAATCTATGACCTTCGTCAGATTGTCTATGGAGATCATATTTGTCTGCAGAACAAAAAAAATAACAGGTATCTCCTATTATGCTTTTATAAACTAGAACAAACACGATTCAGAAAACACTTCAATGACATATTATGTATATTTTTTTAAGCTGTCATGCCCTGAACTGTTAGCTAAAAAGGTATTGCGTATCTACTTTGGGGAAGCAGACTGTATTTACAGTTATGACCTTGATTCAAAGTGACCATACCATCACCTGTACAGTATCAAGTTGATTTCATGTTATGAATTTTTGTTATTTTTGATGAATGGACTATGTTTATATTGCATTAACACATGTATCTATGTTTACACTGCATTAATGTACAGACAATGCAGAAAAAAAAAAAGGTTTGCTATTAAAAGTGAATGCTTTGACACGGACTCTTTGTGCTATACAAATAGCATTATTATTCTGGATTACAAATAGCCCAATGTAAAAAAAAAAAGTCAACAGAAAAATGAAATAAGAAGTCAAAGTCACATCAACGAATGCAACTTACTTCAAAGTTATACTTTGCGCTGCCTAAACTGGTCCGCTGTTTTTCCCAGAATCCACCAGGCTTGATAATGTAAGCCATGTGAATGTTGCCCGGAAAACATTCCTGAAACACAAACTGGAAAATAATACTGTTTAAAAGAAACAGATGTATAACATCTTTATCAAGCCATAAACGCATGGAGATAACAAGACATATATAAAGGGGTCTTAAAATTATAAATCACATGTGCAACAGAAAATAAATTCTCTCTCTGTTTCTCTATCTGTTTCTCTCTCTGTTTCTCTCTCTTTGTCTGTCTGTCTGTCTGTCTGTCTCTCTCTCTGTCTGACTCTCTCTCTCTCTCTCTCTCTCTCTCTCTTTCTCACAGTGACTGGCATGGTAGTCAAGCAGATAAATGTTGGACTTCCAGTGTGAAGGGAGGTTCAATCCACCTTGACACCACTGCCTGGTGGGTAAAGGATGGAGACTGTTCTGCTCCAAGAATGTATGTATGCAGTATGTACGCAGACCTGCCAGTGCCTAGACTTCCTTCATCATGTGTACACACATGCAGAATATCAAACATGCTTGTTCAATATACTGTAAGTCATGTCAGTGGCTGGTTTATGGAAACATGAAAACACCCAGCATGCAAGCAACAGAAAGTTTGATAAAATGGCTTTGACTGACAAAAATAAAGTATCAGTATCATTATCATTATCGTTCTCTCTCACATACACACATCTTCACATCCACACATACACACACATGCACACATATACAGAGCAAACTAAAGATCCAATATAACATTTTGTTTAAACAGTAACATTAAACCTTTAGCAGTGAGACTACAACTTCTTGAAGTCTCAAACCACAACAATTAATCATATCTACATGCAATCATCATCAAGAATACTTAATCATAGAATCAACACGAAACAAGGAAGAGGTGCAAGAAATATTATACAAGATAAGCTGAAATGATCTAAGACAAAAACAACAAAAACAAAATATGCATACCTGCAGTGCTTTCAATACAGGTTTAACAGTCTCCCACTTAGAGCCTCTCATGTCAAGAATGGCCGTGAATCCTTTCTCCCGCACTTCATCACTGATAAAAAAAATAAATAAATAAATAAAAAATGTAATGAAGGTTTGTGATGCCCTTTCATATCAACATTTCCTGGTTTGTAGATTGGTTGGTTGGTTGCATAGTTGGTTGGACAGATAGATGGGGTTTGCTCATTTGTTTCTTTTTTTTTTATTCCTATTTTTGTTTTTGTTTCTTTTTTTCTTTTTTTCTTTTTGGCTAGTTGGTTGGCTCCTGGTAAGTATACCATGTGTTCTTTGGTTACGACAAGTGAACATTAAACTCTATAGGAAAGAAAACAAGAAATAAACCTGTCAAGTCACTGCCATTGGTTTGGAAACTTAGCCTGACATAGCCATGGTGTTATTTACAAGTCACTGCCATTGGTTTGGCAACTTAGCCTGACATAACCATGGTGTTATTTACCACAATACATGAATTCATAATGAAAGTAACAATTTCAGTGAAAAAGTACCTACTCAAATGAATAGAACACAAAGCCTCTGTTGACCAAAGAACAACATGTCCAGATATTTCTCACGAACTAGTTGCACATGTTAAACTGTTAACAGAGGTAATAATACAAGTATTAGTAAAATACACTAGCATTTTTTGGATAAGACAGATATCTATAACTGCACATGTTAAACTGCAAACACAGGTAATAATGCAGGAAGCTGGTGGGTAAGGTGTGGGATTCAAAGGATTAAGTTTTTGCTTTGCTAGCACAGTTGACAAAGCAGGATGCTGGTGGACAGGGTACGAGAGTCAAAAGAGTTTTACATAAGCATTTTTTGGATTATACAATACAGACATCTATAACTTCCTACATTTCTGTTTTCATAACTTCCTATTTTTGCTGCTTTTGTCAAATCTGCAGCAATGACCAGGAAGCCATACAGACGTAATTTCAAAGTTACCGCAAAGCTATTACCAAATCAAATCCATCAAACACTAAAACAGACACCAATAACTTATTCACTTTTTCACTAAATTCAGCTTATGAAACTGGTCACACCTAAGAGCAACATTTCTTCAATATAATTCTACAAATAGCGCCTATCTCTCTCCGCAAGAAAAATCAATATATGACTAAATGAACATAAAAAATAATCATAAATGTGGAAAACAAGACCCAAAACACTCATAATAACATGACAAATACAGATGAATGCTTCCCACCTTGGTACGCTGGCAAGATATGTCAGAAGCCGTCGAAGATCTTCATATTTGAGTCGTTCAGGATGTGTGTGAGATGGAAAGGTCAGAATAGGACCACCTCGCTTGTCCCGTCCACCTGCATGAAACACACATACACACACACACACATACACTGAACATTCAATATTGTTCAAGATGTCCTTTAATCCCAATAGGTACATGGACGACAGTAGCACAATGAACATTGTTTAACAGGTCCCTTAATCACATTAGAGGCATGCTGGATAACAGCAAATAAATGAAAATCTAACAAGAATATCATATAACATGAAGCAGAAAGAACTTAATTAAAAAGATAAAAAGTATATCTGAAATTGTCTTATGATAGAATACTCAATGTTCGAAAGATACTAACAAATTTTTAGAAAATTTGGTTAATTTTGTTAATTTCTGTTTATCATTTTTCCTTTCAGAAATGAAGTAACACAATGAGAACACTGTCTTGACTGAATAAACTTCTGTTGGTCATAATGGTATTTACAACATTTGAAATTAATTCAAACACACTGCCTAAGGCATTGTCATCACAAAATTTATATATTGTAGTATAATGGTATTTACAACATTTGAAAATAAAGTCAAACTCATTGCCTAAGGCATTCTCATCACAAAATTTACATATTCTGCTTTGTCTATATATCCCTTTGCATCTCTCTAATTCAATATTAAGCTTGTGACAGCTGCACCAGAATTTAATCAAAGGAAAAACATAAATATCTGGCAACTAAGTTTCTCTATTCCAAATTCATTCTTGAAATTTCGATATAATATGCATTTAACTACTGGTTTCCAAAGCTCTCTTCCAGACTTACTGGTAATTACCCTGGAGTGAATGAGTAACATTTTCACAAACTGTGTATTTGTTTCCAAAACTTTTAGATTTTGGAACAAAATTATACCTGAAAGGTATGCCACCCTCTCCCTCAATACAGGGACAATGTCTGCCGCTTTCAGGCCGTCATTGCGTCTGCCACCTGCAGTCAAACAGAGATGAATCCACACATGTATGTTTCAAAATTTAGATTCAAGAACAAATCTGGAAAGTGAAGAACAAAACCTGAATGCCGAAATCACTCCCATCTAACTATATGCTGATTTGTCAAATGGTCAGTGAACATATTTCATATGGATCATTACTCAGAAAACCATGATATAGGTGCTTCTAATTCTATTAACCAAATTCTTTGTTATTTCAAGACCTGGGTCCCAACCTTATATTTATAAAAGGAGGATTTCACCTGACAATTGAACCAAATAAGAAAGGAATTCCTCTCAGTCATCTGGCAATAATTTTGAATCAGCAGTGCGAGAACTGATACCACTCATTACCAGAAGTATGGGCACCAGCTGAAACTAGTTAGACTTAGAGAGTACAAAGTACATGCATGTCAAAGAAGAGAAATCTGATAAGAACCACGAAGCTGTCAAAACCTTGCTCTTTCATCAGTATATCATTATCTACAAAAACATTTGCTTTGTAGTCTGACAGCCAAAGAAAACACAACTGAACTTGGGAGTGTGGGTGGAGGTGGGGGTAGTGGGGGTGTGGGACAGAAAAATCAAGGTTGTCCAAGTCTAACTTTAAAACAAAACAAAGAAAATGGGATCAGAGGTTTGAAAAACAAACAAACACAAAAAAGGTTTAAACTAATCTGTTCGACTGTTGATTTAAAAAAAAAA
>CM060305.1:141390291-141415291 GCA_030674185.1 Monoplex corrugatus
TAGGCCTATATTTTGAAATAGCATTGTTGCAAAAATCAAAACTATCATTTGTTCTCTATTAGTATACATTAAATAAGTATAGTTATATAATAATGGATTGCAATTAAAGCCAGTGTCATGCTACCTAAGTCGAATGACAAATGACAGTATTCAAATTCTATAGTAAAACTACTTTTAATATTAATTATTATTATTATATTAATATCAAAATAAACAAAACTGGTAAATCAACCATCATTAATATCAATAAGGAAATATCAATGTGGACACATTTTTAGATTATGTCCTGGCTGTCAAGGGAACACTTCCACACTTCTTACACCACAAAAAATATGAAAGGAATAAATCAAACTGAAAGTGAAATCCCTCTCAGTCTCACAGTTGACACAACACACTGCTTACCGTAGAAATGCAACATGTCGTAATGAAGACGTAAATCTACCATTTATAAAGACGAACAAATGCGAGTGTGTGAGAAACTACAACAGTAAAACGTTTCCAGTCACTTGTGACCCGCGTCTATCGTTTGTTTCAACTGATCAGTCTCCTTTCATTTTTGTCGTGGATGTAAAGGGAGCTAATCCAACCGCCTCTTGAATGGAACACCAGCCTCTGTATCTTTGCTTCAATACACAAAAACTTGCAATCTAAACTATTTGCAACGAGAGAAAAGGCATATTAGGTCCCACGAGGCCAGTGCCTCCTGATTAAAACCGTATACCGATATCAATAGCACTGCATTTGTTTTGATGAATGACAAACACAATGTGGCACCAAGAGGAGTCAGAGAGATGGTGATGCCAGACGATGTTTTTCCAAGATAAAATTCAAACTCGTATGATCGACAAACTCACCAGGACGATAATAATACTCCACGTCTTTTTCGGCCCCTATGTCTCCTCCTTGATCTCCGAAGCTCATCATCAATCGTGCAAAGCATTCCAATCATCTACAACCAAAATGTGAAACCACATCATCGAACCCTTCACTGTTTTAGTCGGCCATTGTAATAACAGAACATCGGCTGCTTTCGGGTATCTTCGTGAGGACCGGATGTTGATTATTGTCGTCTGCACCAGAGAATGGAGTGTCTGGAACCTTGCTTTCAGTCTGTTTTCACTAATTTGGTATCTTAAAATCATCAAATTCATAATGTTTTTATGTTATAGTGTCAATTTAGGCATGAGTTTATTCATTAAATGCAGTTATTCGAATATATATTTAGTTATGGCGGCAAATGTGGAGGCGTAAATGGAAAACAGTTTTTATCGATTTGAAGGATGACGAAGCGCGTGCTTAGTTGCAACCGCCAGAGGGCAGCTGTAAAAATGAACGCTTCATAGAAGGATACGAAAGTAGGAATCAGCCGATGTGTCACTGTCTGTGTGTGCGTGTGATGGCGCGCGTGTCTGTGTCCTGAAGCCAGTGATGCATGTGCCTGGGACCGCAGCCCAGTCACGGTGCAGACTGACTCACGCTCAGTGGTAACGATCATGCATGCTCAATACATGCCGGTTAATATGCCAGAAACATTGCGCTCCCCTCTCCCTCCTCCCCTGCTCCCGACCCGCCGGCCCCACTCACCTTTCCATCCCCGCGTATCTCCCACCCGAGAAAAAATCCAAACAAACAAGAAAAAGCCCAAATGCTCAGAAAGCATGAACAACAGTCGACGTCACCCTTGCCCTGCCACCTGTCGCTTTGACTGAACAGTTTACATCGAAGATCACTGAAACTTATTTCTTATACAAGATGCCACTTTAACACCGATGAAAAGCCTGAAAGTTAAATAAACTCCCCTTGTCCTTCCACTCCATGTTTAATAAAAGTATCACAATCTTTTAGAGTGCCTCACAGTAATCTTCTTAATCTAACCAAGAGTTAATACCTCATACCAGTTCAAAGCAAGATCATTTTCAACTTGACCGTTTCAGAATTGTTATGTATGAATGTCGTTTATCAATCTCTGATGCGTCTCTGTGGAATTCACTCCCCCGAAATACTGTAATTTACTTAATATAATGCAAACAGTCCATGTCAGAAGCATGTTCGTCGCTCTTTTCAGGAATAGAACATTAAATTTTCAATCAAGTAAGACGGACACAGGCGAAAAATGAAATAATAATAAATATTAGGAACCATATGATAGTAACATCAATTAACATCAGAAAGAGAGTCCTTGAATGTTATATAGAACCAATACTGTTGTACGGATGCGAGGCGTGGACAGTCAGCAAGCAAAGCCAGAGCAAGATTGAGGCAGCTGAGATGTGGTTTCTAAGAAGAATGTTGAGAGTTTCATGGACAGAAAGAAAACAAACGAGACAGTCTTGATGGAGGCAGACACAAGTAGATCACTCATAAGGAAGATTAGGAAAAGACAAGCAACATTCATAGGCCATTTTATGAGGAAGGGGGATTTGGAGCACCTGGTCACAACGGGAAAGCTGGAGGGAAAGAGAGTACCAGGTAGACCCAGGGAGAGAATGCTGGACGGACTTGCAGAGTGGCTGGGGATGAGGAGGGTGGGGGAGATGCTGGGGGCAACGAAAGATAGAGATGGCTGGAAGTCCATGGTCGCCAACGCCATGCGGCAGGGCACCTGATGATGATGATGATGATGATGATGATGATGATGATGATGATGATGATGATAGCAACATAAGTATTAGGAACTAGATTATAAACTTAGTGAAATGGGGGAAAGCAGACGACCCAGCATGTCCGCTCTGTCAGAAGAAACAAACAGTGGAACATGTCCTAAGCTCTTGCAAAGTAGCGCTAGCCCAAGGAAGGTATACATGGAGGCACAACCAAGTTCTGAAAGTGATCACAGATGTGGTTAGCGAAAAAACCATGACCCCAAACGCACCAATTGCTATGACAACGTTCTACAAAGCAGGAGGGAAACAGGTCTGGCCCGAAAGTGCTATGACAACCAGCACATTGCCAAAGGGTCTTCTGGATGGAGCAGTCGACTGGGAGTGTACAGCAGACCTCCCAGAGTGGAGAAATTACCCAGATGTCATCAGCAAGACAGGCATGAGACCAGACATCGCTCTCCACTCTGACTCCTCGAAACAAGTGATTCTGATAGAACTCACTGTGCCATACGAAAGCAGAATGGAAGAAGCACATATCTACAAGACCGAAAAATACGCCGGTCTTGCCAGCACCCTGAAGAAAGCAGGTCTGCGGGTCAAAATCTTCGCCATAGAGGTCGGGGCAAGAGGGTTTGTGGGCACCTCCGCTTATGATCTCATGAAACAACTCGCCATTTCTGGGAAGAAGAGGACTAGAGCCCTTAAAGCGATGGCAGAGGCAGCAGAAAGGAGCTCAAGCTGGATCTGGGCAAGGAGGAACCAAAAAAGTGAACTTCATAAGGATTAAATTCCCTACAGATGATGTGTGCCCCGTTAGCACATTGGTAAAACCGCGTACCGCAGTTCTGAAGCGCAGAATCGCCCAGGTTCGATCCCCGGCGTGGGAAAAAAAAAAAAAAAAAATAGACAACAGCAGAAGGGCATCCAGGAGTCATGACCTGGATGTGGCCCGGCCCCCCGAGAGTGTAAGGAATTCAGGGCCGAAACACTTGTCTAAAGGGGGTTACTTCTCTGAAGACCTTCTGTTGTCTAGCTCTCCCTAGAGTTTCTTTCTACCTGCACATGGTCAGTCCATTGACTTCCGGGAATAGTTCGGAGGACATTCGGGAAAGACCGAAGGACACTGGGAAAGACTAGATCTGCGGGCTTTGTGGGTTGGCTTCCCACCTTGCCTTTGATAACATGCCACGAGTTTTCCAAATGAAAGATGCTCCCAGGATTCACCGAAAGGGGGAGAGAATGATGAATCCATCGGCACTGACTCCATCACGACTGGAAACGCACAACGGACCATGATTAATGACCAGTTGGAATTTCCGTGTGCGTGTGGAAGGAGATTCACCACCAAACGCGGCATGAAGATCCACAGGACAAAAATGGGCTGTTTGAAGACACATACGAACCAGCAGCAGCGCACTGCGATAGCAGGTGAGACGTTGGATGACCAAGGCCAGGAATTAAACCATAGTGCCAAGGACATCCACGCTGACGGTTCTGATGCGGATTTTGCACAAGCTCTCAACGCCAAACGTGGAAAACTCAATTTGCCGCCTGCCGGTGCAAAAGAACAATGGGAGAAATTAGATGAGGAACTTGTCCTTAAGCTGAATGCGCTAATAGGGAACAGTACGCTGGAACACAAACTTGACACATACGGAGACATCATATACTCTATCTGCAGGGACACTTATGGAGTGAAGCAGCCAAAGACAAAAACGCCTCCCCAGAAATCCAGAAGACAGCAACAGATGGAGAGCATCCGGAGGGAGAAAAGGAAGCTTAAAAAGCGAATGAAAACTGCCTCAGAATTCGAGAAGCAAGGGCTCCTGGAACTCTGGAAAGATCTGAAGGCCAAACACAATGCTCTCAGCAAAGTGGAATCAGCAAGGCGAAGAAAGAGCAAAAAGAAGAAGACTCAAGATCGTTTCTTCAAAGATCCCTTTGACTTTGCAAGAAAGCTGTTTGAACAACCCAAATCAGGGACTCTCACAGTGGGCAAGGAAACCCTAGAGCAGCATCTCAGGGAAACATATTCCGATTCTCACAGCGCGAGCACCACTTGAAATCCAAAATCTGGTTTGGCCTGCAGCGCCAGAAGGAAAATTCAATAACAAACCACCAACACTGGATGAAGTGAAGAACGTAGTAAAGAAAGCCAGAGCCAAGTCAGCACCTGGACCAAACGGAATACCATACCTGCTCTACAAGAAATGCCCAAAAGTGCTCGAGTGGCTCCACAAGATGATTCGATCAGCATGGAGGAACCAGAAGATCAGCGACCAATGGATGAGAGCTGAAGGAGTGTACATTCCGAAGGAGCAGAACTCCAGCAGCATCAATCAGTTCAGGCCAATATCACTTCTGAACGTCGAGGGGAAAATCTTCTTCTCTGTTATGGCAGCAAGATTGACAAAATACCTGACTGAAAACAAGTATCTGGATATGTCAGTCCAAAAGGGAGGCATACCAGGAATGCCTGGATGCTTGGAACATGCCACGTTGATTTGGGATGCCATCCAAAAAGCAAGAACAGAGAAGAGAGACATTGACGTAGTTTGGCTTGATCTGGCGAATGCATATGGATCAGTTCCACACGATATGATCCAGCTGGCTCTTGAAATGTATCACATCCCAGAAAACATCCGAACAATGCTGAGGAAGTATTTCCAAGGGTTCTCAATGCGGTTCTCTACCAAAGAATACACCACGGACTGGATAGACCTAGAGGTGGGCATTGCAATGGGCTGTGCAATCTCTCCCATACTGTTCGTGTTGGCAATGGAAGTCATCTTGAAAGCTGCAATGAAGAGTTCAGGTCCAGTGAAGCTGGGAGATGGATACCAGATGCCTCCTCTGAAAGCTTTCATGGATGACACAACAGTCTTGTCCACGGATGAGGAAGAGACACACCAAATCTTAAAGCAGCTGGATGAGCTGGTGGCCTCTTCAAGAATGAGGTTCAAACCTAAGAAATCCCGAAGTCTCTCACTGCGAAAAGGAAAAGTGGCAGATTCAGTCAAATTCATGGTAGCCAACCAAGCCATCCCCACTGTCACAGAAGAGCCAGTAAAAAGTCTCGGAAGATGGTATGATGACTCCCTGAAAGACACACAAAGGGGATGTGAAACCAAGCAAACAGCAGAAGAAGGCCTGAAGAAAATAGATAACTGCGGACTGCCAGGCAAATACAAAGTCTGGTGTCTACAGTTCATGCTGATACCAAAGCTGCTGTGGCCACTGCTAATCTATGACATTTGCACCAGCACAGTCGAAGCAATGGAAGCCAAAATCAACAAATACACAAGAAAATGGCTCGGTGTCCCACCTGGTCTCACTGATGTTGCATTCTACTGTCGTCAAGCAATGCTGAAGCTACCTCTGAAATCCATAGTGGAGGAATACAAAGTTGGAAAAGCAAGACTGTTGAGCATGCTGGAGGAATCGGAGGACAATATCGTGAGAGCAGTTCATCCAAAGCTGAGAACTGGCAGAAAGTGGAAAGTCCAAGAGGCTGTAAACAATGCCAAGAGAAACCTCAGCATCAAAGAAATAATTGGACACACGCAAACCAACAGACAGGGACTGGGAGCAACAAAAATGCAGTGGTGGTCCAAAGCCAAAGGGAAGGAAAAAAGAGACATGATCATACAGGAGTTGAAGGAAGAAGAAGATGTCAAAAGAGTGCAGAAGGCAGTCCAGCAAGGTCAACAGGGGCAATGGACAACATGGGACAGTGCACTCCAAAGAAGTCTCAGCTGGAACGATATGTGGCACATGGCTCCTCTAAGGATAAGCTTCCTCCTCAGATCTGTATATGACCTGCTCCCCTCGAATGCAAACTTAGTGAAATGGGGGAAAGCAGACGACCCAGCATGTCCGCTCTGTCAGAAGAAACAAACAGTGGAACATGTCCTAAGCTCTTGCAAAGTAGCGCTAGCCCAAGGAAGGTATACATGGAGGCACAACCAAGTTCTGAAAGTGATCACAGATGTGGTTAGCGAAAAAACCATGACCCCAAACGCACCAATTGCTATGACAACGTTCTACAAAGCAGGAGGGAAACAGGTCTGGCCCGAAAGGGCTATGACAACCAGCACATTGCCAAAGGGTCTTCTGGATGGAGCAGTCGACTGGGAGTGTACAGCAGACCTCCCAGAGTGGAGAAATTACCCAGATGTCATCAGCAAGACAGGCATGAGACCAGACATCGCTCTCCACTCTGACTCCTCGAAACAAGTGATTCTGATAGAACTCACTGTGCCATACGAAAGCAGAATGGAAGAAGCACATATCTACAAGACCGAAAAATACGCCGGTCTTGCCAGCACCCTGAAGAAAGCAGGTCTGCGGGTCAAAATCTTCGCCATAGAGGTCGGGGCAAGAGGGTTTGTGGGCACCTCCGCTTATGATCTCATGAAACAACTCGCCATTTCTGGGAAGAAGAGGACTAGAGCCCTTAAAGCGATGGCAGAGGCAGCAGAAAGGAGCTCAAGCTGGATCTGGGCAAGGAGGAACCAAAAAAGTGAACTTCATAAGGATTAAATTCCCTACAGATGATGTGTGCCCCGTTAGCACATTGGTAAAACCGCGTACCGCAGTTCTGAAGCGCAGAATCGCCCAGGTTCGATCCCCGGCGTGGGAAAAAAAAAAAAAAAAATAGACAACAGCAGAAGGGCATCCAGGAGTCATGACCTGGATGTGGCCCGGCCCCCCGAGAGTGTAAGGAATTCAGGGCCGAAACACTTGTCTAAAGGGGGTTACTTCTCTGAAGACCTTCTGTTGTCTAGCTCTCCCTAGAGTTTCTTTCTACCTAAAGAAGAGCAAAATAATATACATGAATACATTACTTACAGATACACAAAGAATATTCGTGTGCACTGACGTGCACACACAGGATGCTGAACTAGGGCACTCATCCTGTTAGGTGTGTGACCCTTAACCAAGCTGTCATCCTTTCTCTATCTCACCTACGCACGCACACACACACACACGCACGCGCGCGCGCACACACACACACACACACACACACACACACACACACAGAGTGACATACGTCACATACACGAACAAACACGCACATACATGGATGTTAAAAAGACCCAAAAAATGAAGCTAGAGTACACTCGGCCTGTTAGGACGGCAGACCCTTGACCCAAGTCGTCATCCTCTCTCTCTCTCTCTCTCTCTCTCTCTCTCTCTCTCTCTCTCTCCCTTCCCCTCTCTCTTTTCCCCTGTGTCCCTCCCTCCTTCTTCTCTCTCTCTCTCTCTCTCTCTCTCTCTCTCTCTCTCTCTCTCTCTCTCTCTCTCTCCCCTCTCTCTCCCCTTTGCGTCTCTCTGTGTATGCGTATTTCCATATGTGATGGAGAGAAAGAAATCAATAATTTGAGAAATCGTCTATATAATGATCCCTATTCATGCTCATGCGCTGTAATCTATGTGGGTATTCAAGAAAGCTAGTCTGTATGAGGGAGAAAAAAGTCTGGAGATATAACAAAATGTTTATTGAAAGGCTTTCTTGAAAAAGTGTATCTGAGTTTACTCTTGATTACAGTCTTGCCGCAATTTTCCTTAGTACTAGTCGTAAGAAGTAAAATGTAGCAGCTTTGAAAACCAAGGATTTGACTTTATTTTAGAAAACTGTGCCCTATTGACAAAGAAATCAATATACCCAAGTCTAATTCAGCTCTTTCAAAGCAATTATGGCATCGCCGAAAAATCGAGTGTCTTTTTGTTTGTTTGTTTGCTTGTTTGTTTTAAAAATTTTACCAGTATGCGTTTTCAATTCAAATGATTTTAAGAACAAGTTAGGAAATGCTGGGGTGATCATTTGAGAAATGGCTTTCAAATTGTGTTAGGACATGAATACAAGTATTTAGTAACTGGGTTCATTGACTATTCTTAGAGCTAAAATATGACTGTCATTCAGAAAAGAAAACTTGTTCGTTGAAAATGCCTCTGCTGTGGGTCGACAAAAACAACTAAATTGGGCAGTGTTAGCACTAATGTCCGTGCCTTAACGCAACAAAAGTGTTTTCAGACTATGCAGACTTTTTTTTCCCCAAGCTTTCAGCTTATCACACTTAGTAGAACGAAAAATGGTTCTAGCTACCAAAAATGTCAACCTCAGCATCGAGATCATAGGCCCAAAACGTTCTGTTGTTTTGGTTTATTTGTTTGTTTGTTTTGTTTGCTTGCTTAGCCTTAACCGCTTTTTTGTGTGACTCATTGTAGGGAAAAAGACCATACATTTTCACACTCATGTTGGAACGGGCCACAAGTTGTCCATTTTGAATTCAGTTCTAGTAGAATTTACTTCACTGGAGTTTGTTCATTGACAACATTATACAGCCTTGCTGCAGCCTGCAAACGCCCTGGACTTTCAATTAGCCACAGCAAGACAGAGACTATGTTTCGCCTAACACCGTATCAGCCTTCTGGCGCTTCCCCATCTCAGATTGTCACCAAAAACCAAGAACTGTAGGTAAAGCCTGTTACTTGGGCAGTACAGTGAGCAGTAATGGATTTTAATGTAGATGTGACAGGCAGTGGACAGACAAGGTTTTTGGTTTGCTTGTTTGTTTGTTTGTTTCAATGTTGCAGGCTAGGAATGAACTCAAGACATCAGAACTTGAGTCTATGACTGATCTGCCCATGGCTTCAGGCTCGCTACAAAGATTGCTTTGTTGAGAGCAGTAGTCCTGCTGTACAGCTGAACTACCTACCGACAGCAAATTCAACAGCTGGAACGGTTCCACCAACGATGTGTGCGCGAGACCTGCAACATTACGTGGCTAGATCGAGAGATACCCTTCATGTTTTGAAGAAATGTGGATTGCTAGGCACTGACTGTCTACTCATCAAATGTCAGTTTCGCTGGGCAGGACTCATTGTCTGTCTATAGGTAAGATCTCTGCATCTCAAAGATGCTCCTGTGTGGAGAAGTAAGGCATAGACACCATAACCAGTGAAGACCACTGAAGCGGTTCAGGAGTGCTTTAAAGGCCAACCTCATCAGCCACGGCATCAACACCACCAACTTGGAAGACATTGCCCATAACAAAGTGTGCTGGTGATAGCAGTGCACGCAGGGCACAATCACATTTGTACAGCACGGATCAGCTGCTATTCAACATAAGAAGGATCGGCGGCGGAAACGGAACCCAGGACCGCAAGACTCCTTCCTATGCTGTGCTTGCAAAAGAACGCATACCTCCAGGATTGGTCTTCTATCCCACATGAAAACCAGCACAAGGCACTGAAGATCAATGTGCCTTTTCGACGTGGAGAGACGCCTCATCGTCATCCTTGTCATCACTATCTTTGCCTATACCTTTTTTCCAATTTTTCTCGGATGTGTGTATCTTCATTGTTTTGTTACATTGTTCAAGACGGTATGTTGCTGCAGTCTGCATACTCCGTCTTCAGGGGGTGTGCATGCTGAGCGTTTTCATATTGCCTTAAGCCACCAGACACATGCATGACTTACAGAATAGTTAACGTGCATATTTGTATGTTCTGTGACTAACAGGTTTGCACACATGTTGTCCCAGAAGGTCGGAAAAAGGTCCACCTTTTACCCACCAAGTGGGAGATGTCTAGGCAGGATCGAACCCAGACCTTTCGATTAGAAGTCTGATGTCTTATCCACTTCACTATCGCGCCCGTCTTTTAATCTATAACAAATAGTAACTTTATATTTATAAAAGGCCTATATCCACAAAGTTCTATTTTTTTCGTTTGTGTCAGAGTTTTAGCAAGAGCTATGTTTGTGTGTGTGTGTGTGTGTGTGTGTGTGTGTGTGTGTGTGTGTGTGTGTGTGTGTGTGTGTGTGTGTGTGTGTGTGTGTGTGTGTGTGTGTGTGTGTGTGTGTGCAGGAAGAAACCCTGAACCACAACGACAAGGATTTTTATCGTCAGACAAGACCACACTGCACCAGAAGCATCTTGGCTCTTTTAGGGAAACTTCAGCATAAATCGGCATTCACTCAGGAAGTTCATTGTTCCTGTCTGAGCTGCTCTCTGTAAGACGGCTGCTCTCTCTGTGTCTGTGTCTGTGTCTGTCTGTCTCTCTCTCTCTCTCTCTCTCTCTCCTGCTCTCTCTGTGTCTGTGTCTGTCTCTCTCTCTCTCTCTCTCTCTGTCTGTCTGTCTCTCTCTCTCTCTCTCTCTCTCTGTCTGTCTGTCTGTTTGTCTCTCCTCTCTCTCTCTCTCTCTCTCTCTCTCTCTCTCTCTCTCTCTCTCTCTCTCTCTCTGTACCACTTTTTTGTGTGTGACTTTAAAACTCATTCTCTTGAAAAACAGTAGTATGATATACACAAACTGTAAAGAATTAGATATTTTATCATAACATCGACCAAGTATAGCAAAGGAATATTTATGCACAAACTTCTCTCTCTCTCTCTCTATCTCTGTCTCGGTCTCTCTGCGTCTGTCTCTCTCTCTCTCTCCTCTCTCTCTCTCTCTCTCTCTCTCTCTCTCTCTCTCTGTGTGTGCTTGCGAGGGAGAGGGGGAACAGAATTTATCAAAGAATATTTCAGAGACTGGTTTTAAAGAATTAGAGTTGTGCTTATTTTATTCGTGCCATTAAACTTGAAGTCTTTTGTGGAAATCCATCGTGGTCGAAATACTTATACCACATACCACGATGATGATGAAGCCTATGAACGAAAAGAAACAATAGAAATGATTAAATTTTGTATTAACTGATCGAACGTCAAGGGATAAAAACGGGACATCCTTGGTTCAAAAGATCTAACTGGTTCAAACGATCTAACAGCTAAACAAAAGCCAAGCTAGTCTTTCCGACTGATCTCTGTTGCATCAATCCATCCATGGAGCACAAGTCAAGTAGTTGCGTAGATCGAACGGTAGCGGATCAAAGGAGGTAGATGCCCATGATGCGAACATCTAGCCTACAATGTAGATGCAATGCAGGAGAGAGCATAGTTATTAAATTGGATAAATTCCTCCTCACTGGTCAAGGTCGTGAAAGGCTGAAGAGAACAGAGTGAGTGAAAGGGAAGGAACAGCTGTGCGGAACAGCTACAGGAATGCTGATGATGTACGGCGTGTGTTAATTACAGCGGAGAGCTATTGTACTGCTGTTCAGGTAAGGTCGACAAGGTGTAGCAGTTGGTTCAGACCATCTGTTAGGTCTCTATGTGAGTATTTTTCCTTAGTCGTTAATCTGAGCAATATGATTTTTGTTTGTTAACTAGTTTGTAAAAATAAAATTTGTCAACCAGTCGGTCTGTTGACTGGTTTGGGGTTGGTGACTGGGTTGGTCGGTTGTGTAGTAATGAAATAGCTGTCTGGTTATTTGGCTGATTATTTGGTTTGTATTTAAATACAAGAGAATGGGCAGGTAGGAGGCATCCAAACTCCTTACAGTGGAAACTTCACACTCTTCATCATCCTTGCAGCAGTGCTGATTAAATGCATTCAGAGACTTTGACAGATGTAAATCAAGCTTTACTCAGACGGAAAAGTTTTTAACTTGCAGAGACTCAAAGCGAAGACCAAAATGCTCAAAGCCGTCATGCGGGAACTTTTCTTCGCGGATAAATGCGCATCAGAACTGTATACTTGCGGGAACTTTTCTTCGCAGATAAATGCGCATCAGAACTGCATACTTGCTTGAGGACATCCAGAACATCATTGACCAGTTTGCTACGACCTGCAAACCCTTCGCCTTACCTCAGATGTTTCATCCAACATCACCCTATGCCTCTGGCGCTTCACCAACTCCGATTGTCATCAACAATGAGGAGATCAAAACTTTGGACACATTCTGCTATTTGTGCAGTACAGTGAGCAGAAGTGGATTTCTTGGTGCAGACGTGACATTGCGCATTTCTAAGGTTAGTTCTACCTTTGGAAGACTGACCAAGAGAGTCTGGCTAGACCATGGCATGAAAGCTCGCCACAAAGATTGAAGTGTTATAAAAATGTAGTTTTGAGCGGCCTACTGCACAGCTGCAAGGCCTGGACTGCATACTGATGAGAGAGAGAGGGAGGGAGACACAGAGGGAGGGGGAGAAGACAGACAGAGAGAGGGTGAGAGAGACAGATAGAGAGAGAGAGACTGAGAGACATAGACAGAGAGAGGGTGAGAGAGACACAGAGAGAGATGGACCTTCCATCTTCCTTGTTATATTGTGACGACAAACTGTACTTTTCTTAATCAAAGTGAAATTTTTTCTTCCGATTAAGTCAAAGGCAGCCTTTTTTTTTTTTTTTTTTTTTTTTTAGCCGTGAGTTGTCATTGCAGTTTGTCTTTAAACATTCATAATCTGTTGACCGAAGAAAAACAGAGAGAGAGAGAGAGAGTGGGTGTGTGTGTGTGTGTGTGTGTGTGTGTGTGTGTGTGTGTGTGTGTGTGTGTGTGTGTGTGTGTGTGTGTGTGTGAGTGAGAGAACAAGAAAAAGAACAAATTTTATTTACGATGATGTGATTGAACACTTGGAACGGCTTTAGTGAAAATGTCTGCGCAAGATTTGCAGTATCACGTGCAAGATCGAATGTCCAGCCCCTTCATGTTCTGAAAAAAAACCCTGTTGCTCGCATGCACTGATTGTCTGTTTATCAAGTGCTAGTTTCGTTGGACAGGACACGTTCTCTGTATGGGAGACGGTCGCATCCCAAAGATTCTCCAATGCAGAGAGCTGAAACAACGACACCGTGACTGGGAAAGTCCACTAAAGCAATAAAAGGACAGTCTGAAGACCAACATCATCGGCCGTGATACCAACACCACCAATTTTAAAGTCATCGCCCGCAACAGAATAATGCTGGCGACAAGGGTGCATGCAGGGCACGATAATATTTGAACAATTCAGAAAAGCTGGGATGAACAGAAGAGGGACCGGGTGGAAGCAGAATCCAGGTCTGCCGGAATGCTTCTGCCTTTAAAAATATTGTGCCATTAGGATTGGTCTTCTATCCAACATTAAGACCCATAATGGGCGCTGCGGACGAGTATGTCTACTCATCCATTGGATCATTATCAGTTTTTAGTTGGATAATTGGTCATTTGGCTTACTAATAAGCTAAGTAAGTTAATCAATCAGTAGTAAAATAAATGTTAGGGAGCGAGTGGGTCAGTCTGTCAGGTAACTGGTTAATTAGTCAGTCAGTCAGTCAGTCAGTCGGTCAGTCGGCCAGTCAGTTAGTTTAATATTTAGTATTATATCTTTCTGGTCACAATGGATTTGCAATGTGAAAATTGAGCTGCTGTCACCAGGGAGAGCATATTGCTGCGGTGCAAATCTAGTAGGTCTTCTTTGTGTCTGCGTGTAGTTCTGTTTTTCCCCATGAAAGTGGATTTTTTTCTTTTTTCTTTTTTCTTTTTTTTCCAGAATTTTTCCAGAGGTAACTCTGGCTACCGTGAGATCATTAATGTGCGCTGAGTGCTTGCTGCACACAGGATCTCAGTTTATCGTCTCATCCGAAAGGCTAGCAAATAGACTATCACTTAAGATTTGGTGGTAACAGGAGAAAATTCCTGTTTGCTCTTTTATTTAAACGCGCTTTTTTGGCGTCCGAGGCAGGCGCTTTAACCACAAGGCCACTCTCTCCACTGGGTTAATTGGTTGGCTAGTATCAGTGTCGATGGGCCACCGCTACTGTTACCATTATTAGTTTTTACACATACACATGTCTGCAAAGGGACAACTGTCCACTTTTAGGACCCAGAGGACAGCTGTGGTCAAGTTACACAATCGATTAAACAGTGAGTGCTTGATATTGAGTTCATCTGAACTTCTTAGTGTTTGGTACTTTGATCTCGTTGTTATAGTTAAAATTCTCGATTTGTCGCTCTATCTGTTTGTCTCTTTATTATACGTCTCTTTGTCCATTTGATGTTTAGCGCAATCTGTTATCTCTTTGTCTCTTTGTTCCTCTCTGTCCCTCCCTCCCTGTCTGTCTGTCTTCTTTCTCTCTCTCTATCTCTTTGTCTCTCTTTCTCTCTATCTGTCTGTCTGTCTGTCTATCTGTCTGTCTCTCTGTCTCTCTTTCTGCGCGCTAAACTTCACTTCTCTGTTTATCTGTGTATGCTTCTCGTATCTCTGTGCTTGTCTCGTCCATTTGGATTTTCTTTTTGCATGTCTGTCAATTACGCTTGTCTCTTTATTCATGTCTCTTGATTTATGTATCAGACTGTGCATCTCTATGTTTCTGTTTGCTTTATATATGCGAAACACTCCCTACTCTGATCTGTATATTTCTGTTTACCTGTCTGTTGTCTGTCTGTGTGTTTCTCTCTCTTTATTTCTGTCTGTCTCCTCCCTCCCTCCCCCTCCCTCCCTCCCTCTCTGTCTCTGTGTGTGTGTGTGTGTCTCTCTCTCTCTTTCTCTGTCCCCCTCTCTCTCTTTCACTCTTCCCCCTACTCTTTTGACTTTCCTATTCTGTATGCTGTCTGTCTCAATGAAAACTACGAGTCTGTAACATGCACATGGATACATAGCTACCAACTCCCCCCTCCCTCCCAAAGAAAGAAACCTCTCTATTGACTCTCTGCATGCTGATTATGAGAAATCCATTTTCACTGACTCGCAACAGCTGTTTTGTTCAACTGTACTCCCCTGGTGTAGCTGAAGCCTCATGATTCATGAGGCAGTAGATTGCGAAAGCACATTTTTTTTTGTAACATAAAAAATAAACACGTATAACAGGTGTGTAAATATTGTCTTAAAACCTGAGGTTGTAAATATAAGGTGGTAGAGACTTCAATTTTTCTCGGAACCAGCTTTATGAGGGTGGTGACCATCTCTTTTCCCTCACCGCTTTGCCTTCCAAAACTCAGAAAATGCTCAAGTACCCACTCATTCGCAGTGTGTTTACCGGAGGCCATGCGTACAAAGTTTTTTTTTTCCCGAGTCAGACTGGAACAAATACAGCCAGACTGGAAGGCAAGAACTCTTCTTCTATGGCATCCAGATCTATACATTCAAATGTATACATTTTGAAGTATTTGACCTGGTTTGTATTATATGGTGGAGATGGTTGATTGGTTCGTCTGTTTGTGTCGGTTAATTATTCTTGTTCCTTCGAATTGCCTTAAATTTATTCTGTTTTCTTGTTCTGTGTACATCGGAGCTGCTTAGAGAATGAAGCACAAAGAAAGAAAGTAGGAAGGAAAGAAAAGAAGAAACGGTCAAGTCTTTTCAACAATTTGTGAGTTTCTCGAAAGAAGGTCAAACTGAGGGACAAAAACAACCATTGGAATAGCAATGCAAAATTGATATTTCTAAATCTCTTTCTTTCTCCTCTCTCTCTCTCTCTCTCTCTCTCTCTCTCTCTCTCTCTCTCTCTCTCTCTCTCTCTCTCTCTCTCAGTCTCTTTCTCTCTCGCGCTTGCTTGCTCTCTCTCTCTCTCGCTTGCTCGCCCGCTCTCTTTCTCTCTCTCTTTCTCTCCCTCTTTCTTTCTCTCTCTCTCTCTCTCTCTCTCTCTGTCACACGCAAATGTGTATTCGCTCATGTATAAAGGCCTCTGTCAGGGATAATGTAAAGCCTTACTGACACAGTCTTAGCCCCACACTTCCCCTTTCCCCCTTTTTTCTCTTCAATTTCTTTTTTTGTTACAGATTTAACCGAGGACTGAAGGTGCTATCGCGATTATCATATTCGAATCTTTGTTGGCATTGCAAAAGAAAACAAAAAACTTGCTTTGCGTGATTTAGGTATGTTGAATGTAATATCGATTTTTTTTTTTATCCGATTCATTATGATATTTAAACCTGAACATATTGCTAAGATATTGAGTGCAGCATTGTGGTCGAAGAAGAAACAGAAAGAAAGATAGAAAGAGTCAGAAGATGATCCCAGCTATAACATCGAATATAGATGGAAAGAATCAGAGCCAGATTTTCAAGCAAACAAACATTCAAGTAAGCAAACAGCCTCTAAAAAGCAAGCAAACAAATATACAAACAAACACGCAAAATATAGCCCAGCCGAACATTTATTTTTCTTACGGCGTTGAAAATAAAAGTAGTCAAATGATTTAAGATTTCTTTTATTTGCAGACGTCTTTGAACACAGGATGGTCAGGCCTTTCTTTCTTTTGTATCTCATTCGTGGACATTTGTTGTGAAAAAAAGAAAAAGAATAGTGAAATGTAGCCATGCTGTCGTAACCTAGCTACAGTTTTGCAACACACACACACACACACACACACACACACACACAACACACACACACACACACACACACACACACACACCACACACACACACACACACACACACACACACACACACACACACACACACTCGCAAACACACAACACACACACACACACACATATATATATATATATATATATATACATATATATATATATATCCTCCGCCTTTCATAATGCCGTGCCCTAGACACGGTGAATCTTTAACAGTTCACCGCCCCTACGGCCATATTGGCCATGGGACCTTTAACCTTAACCTTAATATATATATCGTGAGTTAGATATATATATATGTATGTATATATATATGTATATACATATATATATATGTATCTAACTCACGCGCACACAAGTGCACTCACACACACACACAGAGGCGCCACCACATGCATCACCACTAACCAACTCATTTCAAATCCTCCTTCATACCTCATATTATTACTGCATTGATTCCAAAGTCAGCTTAACGCCACCACCAGTTACTACCACCATAACCATTACCACCACTATCACCACCACCACCACCATTAACGACCACCACGTAACTAAAAGAGCCACACTTATCATCAGAACTCAGATCTTTTCAACCGAGCAGGATATATGTACTGTGTGACTTTAACCAGGCTGCACCAGCTGTGACACTAGGGCGATGACAGTGTCGCCTTCTTTATCGTCTCGCTGGCCGTCAGCCTCACAGTAACCATTCAGTCGCCAGTGAGGTCTCTGTTGTTACTGCTGCTGCTGCTGCTGTCGCTGTTGCACCCACAGACGCCAGCAGCCTTTCCCTGCGGAAGACAAGTGTGGACGTTCCAGGTAAGGCTTTGTTTGATCACCAGCCTCTTACTTCTGCTTTTGAGGTGGTGATGGTTTCGCTGTTTGAGTAGGCGTTGTGCTTTGTGTACGCTGTTGCTAATGCTAAATGCTGCTGCTCGTGCGCTTAAAGATAATGCTGATGATCTGAAACAGATGGTTTAAATAATCCTGGTAGGGCTGTGATAGCAGCTTGCTACTTTGACTTTTAAGATCAGGACATCCGCTGTGTTAGGTGCATTGTGTTTTGTGTGATGTTGCTGCCGATGCTGAAGGTGCAGTGGCAGATACTGTAATCATCTTATATAATAGTGCAGGCATTAGAAATAAGGTCTTGGTCAGTTTATGCTGCTTCAAATTGGGGATGACTTTGTTATTGGAGTTATTGTCGTGCTGCATATGGTAGTTGTGCTGCAGGTGGTAGTGGTCTGCTCAGGTACTGTAGATCGTCTCACACGGACAGTGTAAACATTCTAGGAAAGGTTTAGGTCATCTGCTGCTGCTTTGGCCGTTAAGGAGGGAATTTTTTTACTGTCGTGTTACAATAGGTATGATGCAAACAAAACAGAACAAAACAAAACTAAACAAAATATATAAAAAACAAACGAAAAAAGAGAGAGACACAAGTGCAATACGTAATGTTTGTTCTTGTAGCTGAAGCATTCAGACACTTGCAGATTATTCGTGTGGAAAGTATGGCCATCCCAGGCAAAGCTGCGACCCCTTCTGGTTACTGCTTTATCCTCATATCAAAGAAATTATTGAGCCATGAGAATACATGTGCTGCGTAGTGTATGTTTTTGCTACAGCAGTCATAGACAATGCGAATCACCCTTGTGGCCAGTGTGGACATCCTAGGTGGTATCAGGCTTTCAATTGGCGGCTTAAACTTTGCTTAGACTGCTAAACGGTGATTTTTACCGTTAAAGAATGTACGTTGTGAGTGTGGTGTTGTTGCTACTGTTGCTGCTGCTGCACTCACATAACTTGAATACCATCCTCACAAAAGTTAATGACATTCCAGGTAAGGCTTTTCATCAGATGCTTATTGCTTCAACCTTTAGAAAGGTATTGTATTTTGTTTAATCTCTTTCTCTATCTTTTCTTTTAAAAGGAATACATTTCATATCAGTCTGAGGGAACGCGCGTGGGTGGGTGGGTGTATGTTTGACCGAAAACGTGTTAGCAAGACTAGTTTTCATCTCTTTTTGAATGAATACATATCTTGATTAGATTTGGTCAAAGGTGTGGACCGTTGAGGAGTCGCAAATGCGTAAGCTTGGAGGACGAGGTGTTGAGGTCAAGGTCACACAGATCAAAGAAGTGGCTAAACTCAGAATCTTTTCAGAAAAACGTGTCAACAGCATTTTCTCCAGAATTTCTGACGTTGAACAGCACTTTCTCCGGAACATCTGACGCTATCTGACATCTATTTTCATTATTGTAACAGTCTACATTGTTCTTGATACAGGTCATGTTTTGTTTCAACTGCAGCTTCTTCAAGGTTGAAGACTTTGAGAAGCACAAAAATCTACATTTTTTGGGTGTGATTTTTGTATATAAAAGGAGATAATTATAATGCCTTGACCATCTTGTGTTACTTTTAGTATAGGTGATGTGTTCATAAAGAGTTAATAGAAAAAAAAACTAGTGCGGTAAAACTGTGGAACTTAGTTATGTTGCTGTTGCTTCTATACTCAAAAACATCTGTAGATAATCTAAAACAAACAGTACCCGCATTTGAGAAATAATAAGCTGTTGGCCAGCGCTTCATTGCTGCTGAAACAAGATGGTTTCATGGCGAGAGTAGTGCAATGCACTGCGTATGTTACTATTGGTGCTGCTGTTGCATGTTCAGGCAGCTGCAGGTCTTCCGCTCGGACAGTCGTGGACACTAGTTCCAGCCATTGGTATGAAAGGCTATGACCGGCTGCTTGCTTTTTCAGTCATTGAAAAGGGATGGTCTCTGTTAAGTGAAAAGAGCGATGCGCAGCGTAGTGTGTTATTAATACTACGGTTCGTGAGTAAGGTGCAATGTTGCTGACATAGTAGGCAAATGGTAACAGGTGTGTGTGTGTGTGTGTATGTATGTGCGTGTATGGGTGTGTTTGTGCGTGTGTGTGTACATGCGTGCGCGTGTGTGTGTGTTTGGATCGTTTGTTCGGTTCTTTGTTTCGCAAGGTTTTGTGCGAGCCTGACAGGTGTTTCTGAATCTATTTATGCATATTAGTTTAGTCTGGATTCAATCCAAACTTAGGACTACACAGGTAAGGTTCGTTCTCGTATGTGTTTAACACTTTGCTGTCATTCATTCATTCATTCATTCATTCATTCATTCATTCATTCATTCATTCATTCATTCATTCATTCGTTCTTTCGTTCATTCGTTCGTTCGTTCGTTCGTTCGTTCGTTCATTTATCTTTTAGAGAATTACATATGGGATTACTACATTGAAGGTTATGGATTAAACAACGTGCAAACATTGTGCAACTGGAAACAACATATTGAAAACATGCATCAGGAACAATGTACAAAAACTGTCTACAAAGGAGAACAACACGCTAGGAACTTCCACCAGGAACAAGGTACAAATATCATAAACTTATATAAACTTATTTCTTCATTTAATATTGCACAAATTGTAATAAAGTTTAAGACATCAATCGACGAATTACATTCACCTTCCGAGCGAACAATGCACTGTAATCAAATCAAATGATCTACAGTGTGAACAAAACAAAAATGAAATGAAATTGTAAAAAAGCCACATCCCCGCACACACATACACATTTACACATGATGATGATGGACTGTGCTGTGGATCCGACGGGTACCATCATCATCAACATTATCATGTGCCCTGCCGCATGGCGTTGGCGACCATTCCCCTCCTTATGAGCCTATCGCTTGTCGCTGCAAGTATATCTCCCACCCTCACTGTCCTCAGTCACCCTGTAAGTCCGTCCATATATTTTTTTCCCTGGGTCTACCTGGTGCTCTCTTTCCCTCCAGCTTTTCTGTTGTGACCAAGTGCTCTAATTTCTCTTTCCTCATAAAATGTCCTATAAATGTTGCTTGTCTTTTCCTAACCTTCTTCATTAATGATCTTCTTGTGTCTGTCTCCTTCAATTTCGTATTTTGGCGGGAAGCTGGCGGATAGGGTGAGGGAGTCAGAGGGTTAAGTTTTTGCTTTTTTTAGCATGGTTGACAATGTAGAATGCTCGTGGACAGGCTGCAGGAGTCAAAGGGTTAAACGATTTATAAAAGTCAAACATACTACTTATTCTGAAGATCATCATCATCAGGTGCTTTGCCACATGGCGTTGGCGATCATGGCCTTCCATCTGTTTCTGTCTCTTGTTGCCTCAAGCACCTCTTCCACCCTCTTTGTCTTCAGCCACTCTGCAATTTCTTCTCCCTGGGTCTACCTGGTGCTCTCTTTCCCTCCAGCTTTCCCACTGTGGCCAGGTGCTCCAATTACCCTTTCTCATAAAATGGCCTGTAAATGTTACCTGTCTTTTCCTAATCTTCCTTATCAATGATCTTCTTGTGTCTGCCTCCATCAAGACTGTCTCGTTTGTTTTCTTTGCTGCCCATGGAACTCTCAACATTCTTCTTAGAAACCACATCTCGGCTGCCTCAATCTTGTTCTGGCTTTGCTTGTTGACTGTCCACGCCTCACAACCGTATAACAGTATTGGTTCTATGTAACATCCAAGAACTCTCTCTCCTGATGTTAATTGATAGGCATTTCTTGGTAAGAATGCTTTTCATCTTCTTGAATGCTGTTTTGGCTTGGCCGATTCTGCTGGCTATTTCTGGTGTGCATCTGCCATCTGGTGAAATGATCGTTCCCAGGTATTTAAACTTATCAACCTGTCCCAAGGTTGTGCCGTTTGCTGTTATTTTGCATGAGGGGATTTCATGTTTTCTACTGATCACTATGACTTTCAGTCTTCCTGCTGTTTAGTTCCAACCCCTTACCTTTGCTTTCTATTTCTAGTATATTCACAAGGTTTTGTAGGTCCCTTTCATTTTCTGCAGTTAGCGCGGTGTCATCTTCGTATCGAACAACTATGTCTGACTCCTCTTTTGATGTTTTGGAAAGAGCTTATATCGTTTTCTATTCTCATTGCAGCTGTTTGTTCCCAATACATATTTCTGATTATTCGTAGATCTTTTCCATCAATATTGAGTCTTTTTAGTTGGTTGATCAATTCTTCATGTCTTACCCGATCGAAAGCCTTGGTATAATCAACAAAGCATAAATGTAAATCCTTATTCATCTCGACTGACCTCTCTGATAGTTCTTAGAATGTATATGGCATTAATAGTTCCTTTCCCTTCCACAAATCCATACTGTTCATCTGCTATTTCTCTTTTGATTCTACTCCTTGTCCTCATCATGATTATTCTCAATAGGATTTTTGTTACAGGACTCATCAAACTGATTGTGCGATAAAGTTCGCATTCTATAGCCCCTGTCTTCTTTGGATGTGCAATGAAAATTGATTTTGACATATCTTTGGGGATTTTTCCAGTGTCATAAATTACATTAAGAAGGACTGTTATTTTTTCAATACCAAATTCCTCCAGGTCTTCAATCATCTCTGTAGTAATGTTGTCTGGTCCTGGGGATTTTCCTGGTTTCATCTTTTTCAGTGCTGCTGTAACTTCATCTTTCATTATGGGTGGTACTTCGACGTTCTTTCTTATAATGTGTTCTACGTTTCTGTCATCTTCAAAAAGGTCTTTAATGTACTCTCCCCATCTGTCTAATATTTTGTCTTTTTCCATGATATACTACCATCTTTCGATTTTAAGCAACCAGTTGATGTGCATGTATTTTTCCTGTAGACAATTACTTCAATTCGTTTGTACATACACTGAGAATCCGTTTTGTGTCAGTTTTCTATTTCTTTGCATTTTGTTTTCAGCCAATCTTCCTTAGCTTCACTGTACCTATTCCTGATTTCTTTCTGAATATGGCATTTGCAAAACTGCCGTTTGCAATCAATTAATCTGTTGCGAACGACACAAAGAAAACCATTCATACCCCCCAGCTTCCTGTTCAGTCACACATAACCAAATCCATACTCGAACAAATGTATTCTTATCCTCGTTAATTAATTTGCCTTATCCCTAGCATCCAATTCAAACAGCATATAGTAAGTACGCTTTACGGGGACTCAGAGGTGGGGGGGGGGGGGAGAAAGAGTGAGAGAGAGAGAGACAGACAGACAGACAAAGAGAAAGAGAGACAGACAGACAGAAAGAGAGAGACACGAACAGACAGACAGATGGACATAGAGAAAGAGACAGACAGACAGAGGGAGAGATGAACGGACAGACAGACAGAGAGACAGACAGACAGAGACAAAGAGGGGCAGAGAGAGAGAGGAAGAGAGAGAGAGAAAGAGAGAGAGAAAGAGAGAGAATTGGACATCTGCTGCACCTGTTTCCTCAGTCAGCCTCTCTCTCTCTCTCTCTGTCCCCCTCCCCTCTCCTGAAATCCACAGCTGTGTCAACGAAATGCAGGATTCGTTGACTGTGTGATTAACACAACTTACTGTGTGGCTAACACGAACTACAAGTGCGTACATGCGTGCTTGTGCTTGTGCGCTTGTGTGCGCGCGACGTGTGTGTGTGTGTGTGTGTGTGTGTGTGTGTGTGTGTGTGTGTGTGTGTGTGTGTGTGTGTGTGTGTGTGTGTGATTGTTTTTTGCCTCTGTACCTTCTTCTCTTTTGCCTACGTCCGTCTGCCGACGTATTCTATCTGTAAATGTACTGTCATTACAATCAATACAAAAATCACAGGCTATTCGTATTAGTGATAATGAGAATGATGACATTTATGACAATACCAACAACAGCAATGATGATGATAACGACGACATAACAACAACAAGGACAACAGTAACATTAACAGTAATGATGATGGTGTTGGTGGTGATGATAGTGGTGATGATGATGGTGATGATGATGATTGTTATCATCATCGTCATCATCATCATCATTATGCTGATAACAGTAATGATAATAATACTGATGATACCGATGATGATAATACTAATAGTAAATGCTAATAATGAGGATGATAATAATAATGATAATAATAATGGTAATGGTAATAATAATGATAACAATAACTACCTATGTTTTTCTCGTTGAAGTTTATCTCTTTTGATGCAATTGGCAACATGCTTCATTAATAATGTATGCCTTTAAAACAAATAAAACAAGTTTGAGAAAAAAAATTCTCGATTTAGAGAACTATCTTGTGCCTAAAAATGCCGCGCAGGACTCTGCACAATGTTAAAATCAAGAAAATAATACCAAAAATAATGATTGAAACATTACACCACACTCACACACACGCACGCACGCGTACACACGCGCACAGACACACGCAATCAATCAATCAACCAGCCAGCCAACTAACTGAACAAACTGCAAACAAGCAACTGAAGTCATCATTCAAACATTTAACAGACGAAAAACAACAACAACAACAAACTCCTTGGATGTTATTTATGTCTGAGCTAAAAGCGGAATGATAAAAAAAAAAATTAAAAAAAAAAATCTAGAGGGCTGGAGTTGGAAGTACCAACCAGTGACTGCAAGCGTTTTCTAACGAACTATGTGATGGTACCATGCAATGTAACGTAAATCTCTACACGATCATCTACATCAGACAAGAATGGCGCTCATCCCCATTGTGCCAACCTGTCCCTGTAGTTCCTCTATTGCAGCTAACAGGAATTGGGGGAAAATGGCCACAAGCATTGCCAAATGTGGCCTGACCATGTTAACGACAAATGAGAAAAGAAAATTTGTATCTGACAGTCTGTAACTACTTATTGATTCTATTCATAATGAATGATAAAACTGTTCACATTGTAGTTGTTTCTTCTCATTTCTTTTCGAAATATCTGTGAAATGTTCATTGTATGTATTTCTGTATAATGAATGATAAAACTGTTCACGTTGTCTTCGTTTTTTGTGTGTGTGTGGTTTTTTTTTTCGAAATGCTTGTGATACGTTCATTGTATGCATTTCTCAACTGACTGAAAAAAAGGGATATACAATCTTCATTATCAATCCGGATGCAGGTGGGTTGCTGCTCTTACTGATGACGATATTATGTTCGTAACACATACTTGTCTCACGCCACGATACTTTCACATCGCCTTGGTGCTAGCAAATTACATTTTTCTTTCTCTTGTAACTTATTTTATGCAGACACTATCTTTACAAGCAGCGTTGCACGGTTTTGGCTGTCTGCATTTTTTTTAGATAAGCTAGGCGATTGCTCAATAAAAAAAGGAATTACTAGCGTGTGCTTGTTTGCAGTTTAGAGATAATCCTGAAACTTGTAAGCAAATCAAAAAGAAAGGAAACAAATA
>CM060305.1:141417791-141420291 GCA_030674185.1 Monoplex corrugatus
TGTGTTGTGTATTGTTTTGTTACGTTGCATATTCAACCTTAGCATTTCGAACCGACACTGTTGGCAGTATAGTGTGTTGTTATATCTTACCAGAATGGCTTTTATACCCAAGGAAATACTTCACGACAGTGCAACACCAACCCCACCATTCCAGATTTTCTTTTTCTTTTTTTTTTCTAAGAAAATCTATGTTTTGTGAGCTTTTTGTGAGCTTTTTTTGCGGGAGATGTCCTTGCAGCGACAAGGGATAGATTTGTATGAAGGGCCATGATCGCCAACGCCATGCAGCGGGGCACATGACGATGATGCGCTAGCTAGCCTATATGCTGTGTACGGCATTCGGTTTATCGTTATCATTCGAAATATTGCATCCAGAACTCCACTCGAGCTCTACTGGAGAGAGAATGAGTGCTCTAACCATAAATCCAGCACTCCACTAAAATGAAAATTATGTTTAAGGAAAATTTAGAGGTCTTGCTTTGCTTCTTCAACAAATGGATCTACGTACATGTGTATATTCATTATTTTTGTACATGCCTATCAGTATAAGTTCGTTTATCCTTTAAAGTGATTTTTTGTAGGGTCATGGATAACCTTATGCGTCATAATGGATTACGAATTCAAAAAGTGTTTCACTGTCTCATTTGAAAGAATAACAATACCCGCAGGTCAAATCCATTCCGTTACAGTGTTATTAAAAACGCTTTTATATACATATGGAAAGAAAATCCATGTTAAAGTGAGAATCCATGACCTATTATCGATTGCTTAGTTTAAATGTGTTGTCGATCTGTCCTGTTTCCTTTGTTTGCTTGTTTGTCTCTGTCTTTCATTCTTTCTTTGTATGTATGTCTGTCTGCCTGGCTATTTGCCTCCATTTTGCTGCCTCTGTGTTTTCTTACATCTGATATTCAAGGCTGAAGAATGGTATTGTGCGAAAAAATCCTATTCACAGGCTTAGTTTGATTAGAAAATTACACTTTCTTTTACGTTTGACATAATACGAAATGTGCACGGTAAAACTGATCAGTCAATAAATAAAATAAATGAATGACATAAAGAATGAATGAATGGATGGATAAAGCAATTGGTCGGTCTGTCATCCAGTTAGTCATCCAGCCGTCCATCCATGAACGATAGAACATTATAAAGAAAATTTAATCAAAGAATAATAGAGCGTCTATGAAACTAAACACACCATACAAAACTTAATCATCGATGATGAAAAAGGCCAACAGACAAGAAAATGCATGTTTGTAAGTGTTTGGTCATACTGTTTCAGAAGAGAAAAAGACTAGAGTCAGAAGGACAACCAGAACCAAGGACCATGGGGCTGGGTGTGGATGAAGCCTTCCAAGGGGCAGGGGCTGCCCCGGGCATGGAGATCTGGAGGATTGAGGTAAGGATGATGATGATATGATGATGATGATGATGATGGTATGATGATGATGATGATAATGATAATGATAACGATACTACTACTACTACTACTACTACTACAACAACAACAACAACTACTACTACTACTACCACTACTACTACTACTACTATACTACTACAATTACTACAATTACTACTACAACTGTAACCACCACCACCACCACCACCACTGCTGCTGCTGCTACTACTACTACTTCTACAACAACAACAACAACAACAACTGCAACTGCAACTACAACAACAACTACCACCACCACCCACCACACACTATTACTACTACCACTGCTGCTATTACTACTATTTCTACTACTGCTATTACTACTGCTGCTACTACTACTACTGGTAATGATGATGATGGTAGTGGTGATAATGATGATGATGATAATGATAATGATAACAATAACGTTGTTGACTAGTGAGTAATATAACTGAATTAAAGCAACGACCAATTTTCTCAACAAACAAACAGGCAAATGATTGAACGAACTATCAGTCTAAATTATAACATACGTTCATATAGGGCAACATCGCGGCAGACAAGTTGTTGAAACTCTTTGCTTTTGACAGGAAGTGTTGTGCTATAAAAAAAAAGATTAGTTAACAATAAATCAGTCAAGTGTATAAGCATAAAATAGCATAGAACAAAACAAGAAAATAAGATACTAAGCTCATAACACGCAAACACACACACGCATTCGCACGCACACTTACCGTCAATTCTGACTCATTAGTCTACCATTATGTGGTGACATAGACACTACTGATAGTTTAACACACCGGTAAAAGGACTGGCTATCGTTCAGTCATATGATCACCACTTTGTACGATAGAGGCTACAGTTTGAGGACAGAGGATTGGAGGAGTGAATGTTAGTGAATGATTTTGTATCATACGCGCACCCGTTCCATACCAACCAGACTTAGTACGTCTCTCTCTCTCTCTCTGGTGAATGTTTATGTATCATACGCGCACCCGTTCCATACTAACCAGACTTAGTACGTCTCTCTCTCCTCTCTCTGGTGAATGTTTATGTATCATACGTACACCCGTTCCATACTAA
>CM060305.1:141432791-141440291 GCA_030674185.1 Monoplex corrugatus
GAACAAGTTATTCGTTGAGTTGTCTATGTTTTATACCAAACACACACCGGACGTGGTGGTCAAATACGTAAATATCGGACTTCTAATCGGAAGGCCCAGGTTCAATCCAGCTTGGGTCCTTTCCACCTTGTGAGTAAAGAGTGGGGACTTTTCCGATCTTACAGGTAAACTTTTTTTTTCAAACTTGTTTTAAATTCGTTTTTGACAAAACACAAATAAAGATAATGTTTTGCTGAACATTATTACGATATCATTGAGAAAACTGAACAAGATTTACGTATAGTGGATTGAGCAAAACTCATGTACGTATGTCATATATACTAATCTGTTATGTTTTTTAAACAATATAAAAATCATTTGATTTATACAGTTTCAGATTTTAGCTGTTTGTGTTTGTTTGTTTGTTTCAAATTCATTTGAATTCGTTTTCAGCAAAATGTAACGATAAACGTATTATCAAAGCAAGATCATTTGTATTGGACTTAAAGTTTAAAATACATGCAAAACGTCTACATCTTCAACAAAGGTTCTATGAATTTACAGTCACTATCAATTACATAAAAACAAAACATTCAAATATGCATTCAAATACAAATAGGCAGATCATACAGAAACCATGTATACACATCTCGTGAAGAAACAAAAAGTCACATCAAACTTTATCTGAAAGTCACATCAAACTTTTTCTGAAAGTCACATCAAACTTCATCTGAATCTTCCAGGTAAACAAAGTGTGGAGACTTGCTAGTGCCAAAAGCCCCTTCGTATATAGACGCACACAGAACACCAAATTGCGCATGTTAAAGATAAAGACGCATTATGTCACTGTCTGGTGACATGGAAAAATGAAAACTCGGCATGCACGCCCACCAAAGACGAATTTTGCAGACTGTGCAGCAACATACCGCCTGTGGGTGGATGACACAGATAAACAAAATGAATTTTTGTAAAATATTGCAAACGGTTCCCCAACAAACTGCTACCTAACACATCAGTTCCGTTTAATCGTGGGTTGATGATACCGCTATATAAAAGTAATTATTGGGAAATATTACAAGCTGTTCCCAACACAACGATTTCGTGTCGTTATAATAAACGACACTGATATATATATATACGAGATATAAACTCAATTATTAGATGATTTGATCCTCATCACAGTTTGGAGTTTGGAGTTTGTTCAAGAGAGATGTATCGCATTCGGACAATTCCGTGTGCGCTTCACCCAAATCTGCAAGCCGTTGTCTGGCATATTCCTTGAACCTGCGCAAAACTATCTTCGCCGGCAAGATCTTGAAATGGGGAGGGAAAGAGGGCCTTTGAAATATTGACACCACTAGAACGCATTGAAGGATTTAACCCTTTGACTCCCGCACCCTATTTATCAACTGCAAAAACTTAACCCTTTGATTCCCACACTCTATCCAGCAGCTTCCTGCAGGAAGCTGCTGGATAGAATGAGAGAATCAAAGGGTTAAGTATTTGATTTGCTATGGTTGACAATGCAAGATGCTGGTAGACAGGGTGCAGGAGTCAAAGAGTTAACATGCGCAGCGAACTAAACAAACCAACTTTTATGTTGCAGGGTGAGATCCAGCTTAAAAAACATGAAATCTTGAGTCCAAAGTCCTACGGGTCTGTCAAAAGAAATTTAGATCCAAATCAGTACCAAAGTTCAAGCAAACAGGAAGAAGATGCGATATTGAAGTGAATGAGGACGCGTATTTAATACATGTATTTGTTTTGTGTTATAAATACGCGTTCCCGGTTCTGTTTCCGTGTGTATCCAGTTTCTAAGAGAAGGACTAGCCAGCCGACTTAAAATATCATCAGAGTCTTGGTAGTAGCGCTGTCTTTGGTTTGATCTTTCACGAGACCTTCCTCAGAAACTTGCGTACAATTAACTCTCGAAAAGATCTAATAAGTCATTTCGATAAAAAACAAAAAAAAATAGATGTGGGGGAGTTGGGTATCGGTCCACATGTCCAGGCCACACAAATCATTTTGAAACACTACAAACTGTTCCTAACGGATCAGTTTCGCATGCCTGTAGGCAGACGATCTTGATGTATAAAATAAATCATTCTGAAGAATTGCAAACTGTTTCCAGAACATCAGTTTCGTGTGCCTGTGGGTAGATGACGCTGACCGGCTGTATCCTCTTTGAATTCGTTAATTGCTCCATTTGTGAATTTACCACCTGTTACAACAAACATGGTTACAGGAGAAAACATTTTGAAAAATGTCAGCTGGAAGGGTGAGAGAGAGAGAGAGAGAGAGGAGAGAGAGAGAGAGACAGACAGACAACAGACAGAGAGACAGAGAGAGACAGAGAGACAGAGAAAAAGAAGAATTGCGAACAATTGCGAAGAAGAATTGCGAAGAATGCGAAGAAGAATTGCGAAGAAGAAAAAGAAGAAGAATGCAAAAAAATTGCAAGAAGAAAAGAAGAACAAGAAGAAGAATTGCGAAGAAGAAGAAGAAGAATTGCGAAGAAGATGAAGAAGAATTGCGAAGAAGATGAAGAAGAATTGCGAGAAGAGAAGAAGAATTGCGAAAAGAATTGCGAAGAAGAAGAATTGCGAGAAGAAGAAGAAGAATTGCGAGAAGAAGAAGAATTGCGAAGAAGAAGAAGAAGAATTGCGAAGAAGAAGAATGCGAAGAATTGCGAAGAAGAAGAAGAAGAATTGCGAAGAAGAAGAATTGCGAAGAATTGCGAAGAAGAAGAAGAAGAATTGCAAGAAAAGAAGAAGAAGAATTGCGAAGAAGAAGAATTGCGAAGAAGAAGAAGAATTGCGAGAGAAGAAGAAGAAGAATTGAGAATTGCGAAGAAGAAGAAGAATTGCGGAGAAGAAGAAAGAATTGCGAAGAAGAAGAAGAAGAATTGCGAAGAAAGAAGAAGAATTGCGAAAGAAGAAGAAGAATTGCAAGAAGAAGAATTCGAAGAAGAAGAATTGCGAAGAAGAAGAATTGCGAAGAAGAAGAAGAAGAATTGCGAAGAAGGAAGAGAAGAAGAATTGCGAAGAGAATGGAAAGAAGAAGAATTGCGAAGAAGAAGGAAGAAGAATTGCGAAGAGAGAATTGCGAAGAAGAATTGCGAAGAAGAAGAAGAATTGCGAAGAAGAATTGCGAAGAAGAAGAAGAATTGCGAAAAGAATGCGAAGAATTGCGAAGAAGAAGAATTGCGAAGAAGAAGAAGAATTGCGAAGAAGAAGAATGAAGAAGAATTGCGAAGAAGAAATGAATGCGAAGAAGAAGAATTGCGAAGAAGAAGAATTGCGAAGAAGAAGAATTGCGAAGAAGAAGAAGAATTGCGAAGAAGAAGAAGAAGAATTGCGAAAAAAGAAGAAGAAGAATTGCGAAGAAGAAGAAGAATTGCGAAGAAGAAGAATTGCGAAGAAGAAGAATTGCGAAGAAGAAGAAGAAGAATTGCGAAGAAGAAGAAGAATTGCGAAGAAGATTGCGAAGAAGAAGAAGAAGAATTGCGAAGAAGAAGAATTGCGAAGAATTGCGAAGAAGAAGAAGAATTGCGAAAAAGAAGAAGAATTGCGAAGAAGAAGAAGAAGAATTGCGAAGAAGAGAAGAATGCGAAGAAGAAGAAGAAGAAGAATTGCGAAGAAGAAGAAGTTGCGAAGAAGAAGAAGAAGAATTGCGAAGAAGAATTAAGAAGAAGAAGAAGAAGAAGAAGAAGAAGAAAATAAAAAAGTCTTCCTTCCACATCTCTACAACAACAACAACAACAACAACAACAACAACAAAAACAACACAAACAACGATGATGATGATGATGATGATGATAATAATAATAATTTAGTAATAATAATGATGATGATGATGATGATGATGATGATGATGATGACGACGACGATGATGATGATGATAACAGTGATACTACTATTACTACTACTACTACTGATAATAATAAAGATATTGATAATGACAAGCGCGATAGCCAGACGGGTAAGATTTCGGACTTCCAACCGAATCTGTTTGTCTGCGTGGGTACCTTCCGCCTGGCTAGTAAAGGATGGATACTTTTCTGCTCTCCTTGGTCAAGATGTGTGTAGATCTATTGGTGCCTTAGCCCCCTTCAGGTGTATACGCACGCAAAACGTAAATATGCACGTTAAAGATTCTGTAAGTCATGTTAGTGTCGCTGACTTACAGAAACATGAAAACACCCGCCATGCACGCCCACCGAAGACAAGACGCAGATTGTGCAGAAAAATACCGCCTGTATATTTTGGACCAAACAACGTGTATACACTCATCCAAGAAAAAAATTGGAGCACAGAAAAAGAAAACCCAAGAACAATGATAATGATAACAATAACAAAAAGTAATTCGTGTGTATGTCCTTGCAAGCGTGTGCATGCGTATTACATGTTATGCTGTAAGTTTGAAAGTGTATGTGTTGTGTGTGTGTGTGTGTGTGTGTGTGTGTGTGTGTGTGTGTGTGTGTGTGTGTGTGTGTGTGTGTGTGTGTGTGTGTGTGAGTGTGTGTGTGTGTGTGTGTGTGTGTGTGGTGAGTGAGAGAGAGAGAGAGAGAGAGAGAGAGAGAGGGAGATGGGTGTGTGGAGGTGTGATGTGGGTGTGTGTGTGTGTGTGTGTGTGTGTTGCGTATTATATATCTATCTTATGAATGACAACTGACAATGATGAACTGTGTTGGTCACAGAAACTGAAGGTGGTAAAGCAGGACGCTGAGTCATACGGCAGTTTCTACTCTGGGGATTCCTACATCGTTCTGGTGGTGAGGAGACATGTTTGATTAATTTGTTGTTGAATTGTATCGCAGTTTTGTATCGTATCGTATTGTATTGCATTGGGTTGCATTGTTTGTTTTATTGTGTTTTATCGTGTTATGTTATTGTTTCAGTGCGTGTACTGCACTGCGTCACAATACCATCGCGTCACATGATGTATCTTTTCAATCCGTTTTTATGCATTGCGTTGTGTTGCGTTGCGTTGTGTTGTGTTGGAATATTATCTCATCACATAGTAATTTGTTGTGTTGTGTTGCTTCTGTGTGTTGTGCTACCCTGTACTGTGTTGCAATGGGATTGCAATGCATTGTTATGCGACGTATCGTGTTATGCAATGATGTATTGTAACGTATCATGTTTTATCGTAATTTTTGTGAGTGTGTGTTTTACTTGCCTTGTCATGGCTGCATTTGCGTTTCTCTTGCCTTGCCTTAGTCTGTGTGTTTTTGTAGAATATCAAGTGCTAGCTGTGAGATAGATCCAGTGTGACTTGATGGCACTAGTCTTGAGCAGTAAACTACTATTAAGTTTCAAGTGTGGTTTTGGTCTTCGCTAATCTTGTCTGGTCTTGTCTTGTTTTGTCTTGCCTGCACCCGTCTCATCGTGTCACCCTGACCTATCTGACATGCCTTGTTTTGGCTTGAAATGCCACGAGAGTCTTGTCGTGTCTACTACGCCTGCTTTGTCTTAGCTTGCAATGCCTGTTTGTTTTGTCTTGTCTCGTCATGTATTGGGATTAACTTCCAGTATTTTGGCAGTAAGCAGTCAGTTTTTCGTCATGTTTTGCATGCCTTGAATGTATGGTTTACACGTGTGAAAGACAGCAAGGACTAGTTGTAAGGTTTTGGAGGATCGAATATTGTGACCCATTAGCTCAGTTGTTAGAGCGCCATGTTCACAACGCAGGAGTTGTGGTTTCAACCCCCGGGCGGCTTTATGTCTGCAGATCAAGGGTAGAGGATGGACCAGTGTAGTGGTTAACGTAACGGACTACCGGCTGAAAGGTTGTGGGTTCGAATCCCCATCAGTCCCTTCAAAACCATATCACTGTGGGATTTTTCGGCTCTAACCGGCTCCTACCCAGAGTTGGGCGTGCTATGGGCTCAGTGGGAAGACTGGGACCACACAGTCGAGTCTCATCCACTTCACGGATGCGTCATTAGGGTGTTGCTCAAATCTTCTGACCAGCACCGCATGTGTCTGTATCTCTCGGGCCTAGTTGACGCCAGGATATACTATGATAGTAAGCTTAGAGTGAAGCCTTGTAACGCAGTCTTAATCCTAGATGGAACTTCATCGACATCATCATCATCGCATTGCAAAAAAAAAAAACCAAAAAAAAAACAACCCTGTGCCAGCTTCTGTGGCCATTAAAGATGGCGTAAAATGGGACCAACAACAAAAAAAAAAAAAAAAAAAAAAAAAAGAGATGAGCACAAAGGTAACTTCCCTGAGTGCAATGATCCTAAAATAAAATAAAAAAAAGTACAGGATGGCCCAAGAGAATGAAGGTGGTGAGGATGACAAATTGTGTTAGAAACCGAAAATCGGTTGCATATTGGACCGCTCATAGCTGGGTTTCTATGACATGATGTCTATAGGGCTTTAAAGCAGTGAAGTCATACTTTTTTCTTTAAGGATCGACTTAGACAACACATATCAAGTAGAAACTCAAGACATTACCGGCGTGCATGGATTATGCCCTGATCGTTATTGCTATTTTTGTTTAAAGTCCAGCCGACTGCGCAGAGCTCTATCAGCGCTGTAACTATTTCAATACACACACAACATGGAAAAAAAGGAAAAGAAACTTAAGTACACACATCAGTGCATTCGCGCATATAATCTGAGGATATGCCATTGGCGTTGACCACTCCGTCCAGTTTATCACACAGGGGATTTAAAAAAAACATACTTAAATACAAATTTAAAGATAACTAATGGCATTAAAGCATATTTAAAACGAGCCTAAGTTACCTAAAATTGCTTCTGCATATCTCGTTTCCCTAGAGCCAAAAATATCCTTAATACAAGTGCCTCATTCTCTGTCACACGCACAGTCATACATAAACACACACTCATGGCATGGACACACACACACGCACACACACATACACACACACACACACACTTATACACACACATACGCACATACATACACACACTTACACACACACACACACACACACATGCACGCGCGCACGCACGCACGCACGCACACGCACACAAACATACACTCATACACACATCCTAAAGGACCACACGCTAGATGGCAGCTCAGAAAACGGTAACCACCAAGGCAATAAATTGTGTGACAGCAATCAAACAAGAGGTTTAATGAAGGAGGCTAATAAAACATCGCTACAGCGTTTGATCAGTGAAGTGGGGCTCTCTTCATAGCCCAAATCACAGGCAATTCACCACCTTAATCAATAACACACACGTACACATACAAACACAGACAGACAGACAGACAGCCACATTTACACACACACACACACACACACACACACACACACACACACACACACACTCACTCACTCACACACAGAGAAAGAGAGAGAGCGACAGAGAGAGAGAGTTAGACAGACAGATAGATAGATAGATAGATAGATAGATAGATAGATAGGCAGAGATACAGATAGATAGAGAGAGAAGAGAGGGAGAGAGAGAGAGAGTTAAATCTATAGATAGATAGATCTATAGATAGAGAGAGAGAGAGAGAGAGAGAGAG
>CM060305.1:141445291-141447791 GCA_030674185.1 Monoplex corrugatus
TGACCTGAAAATGTATAAAATAAAGGTATAGAGCCACAACTGTTGACCTGAAAATGTATAATATAAAGGTATAGAGTCACAACTGTTGACCTGAAAATGTATAATATAAAGGTATAGAGCTACAACTATTGACCTGAAAATGTATAATATAAAGGTATAGAGCCACAACTGTTGACCTGAAAATGTATAATATAAAGGTATAGAGCTACAACTATTGACCTGAAAATGTATAATATAAAGGTATAGAGCCACAACTATTGACCTGAAAATGTATAATATAAAGGTATAGAGCCACAACTGTTGACCTGAAAATGTATGAAATAAAGGTATAGAGTCACAACTGTTGACCTGAAAATGTATGAAATAAAGGTATAGGGCCACAACTGTTGACATGAAAATGTTATGAAATAAAAGTATATAGACACAACTGTTGACCTGAAAATGTATGAAATAAAGGTATAGAGCCACAACTGTTGACATGAAAATGCATAAAATAAAGGTTTAGCCCCACAACTGTTGACCTGAAAGTGTTTAAATAAAGGTATAGAGCCACAACTGTTGACATGAAAATGCATAAAATAAAGGTTTAGCCCCACAACTGTTGACCTGAAAATGTTTAAAATAAAGGTATAGAGCCACAGCTGTTGCCACGACAGTGTTAGAATGAAGGTATAGAGCCATAATTATTTGATCTGAAAGTTTGAAAATGAAGGCACGAAGTCACAACTATTTGATCTTTAAGTGTTTAGAATGAAGGTATTGGGCCATAACTGTTCGACCTGTAAGGTTTAAAGTGAAGTTATTGGACCACAACTGTTAAATCTGAAAGCATTTAAAATGAAGTTACAGAACCGCAACTGTTTGACCGAAAGGTTTAAAATAAAGTTATAGGAACGACAACTCTATGACATGAAAGTGTTCAAAATGAAGCTATAGTGCCACAACTATTTGACGTGAAAGTGATTAAAATGAAGTTAAAGAGCTACAACTATATTGAAGTGCAAGTGTGTAAAATGAAGTTATAAAACCACAACAATTGGACGTGAAAGTGGTGAAAATGAAGATACAGAGCCACAACTGTTTGACGTGAGAGTGTTTTTAAAACAAAGGTATATAGCCACAACTGTCATGATCTGGAAATATTTAAAATGAAAGTGCCCCTAAGTAAAGTATACAGTTGGTCTTCAAAAATGATGGTCAACAGTTGTGCCCCTAAGTAAAGTATACTGTATAGTTCATCTTCAAAACGAAGGTTAACAGTTGTGCGCCTAAGTAAAGTGTACAGTTCATCTTCAAAATAAAGGTTAACAGTTGTGCCCTATCTATCTGTCTATGTATCTATGTATCTATGTATCTATGTATCTATGTATCTATGTATCTATCTATCTATCTGTCTATCTATCTATCTATGTATCTATCTATCTATTTTTTATCTATGTCTCTCTCTCTCTTTCTCCGTGTGTGTGTGTGCATGTGTGTGTGCATGTGTGTGTGTGTGTGTTGTGTGTGTGTGGGGTGTTGTGTGATGTGTGTTTGTGTGTGTGTGTGTGTGTGTGTGTGTGTGTGTGTGTGTGTGTGTGTGTGTGTGTGTGTGTGTGTTGTGTGTTTCATTTTAATCACTTTCAGTTCAAACAGTTGTGGCTCTATAACTCACAGTAAATATTTCACCGCAGTTTCACTGAAGATCTTGTTTCGTGATGCTCCTCTGGAAAGTGTATTTGCCTTCCTTAGAAAACCGATTATCTTTCAGTTGATTTGATTATAATATGTAAAAGATTAGGTTTTAGTTGGATATTTGATTTGTTTGTTTTTGAACGTTTTTGGTTTGTTTTTGAATGGTTTTGGTTTGTTTTTGGTTTTTGAACATTGACAGGTATGATTCTAACGTGGTGACAGTCTTGACGCATTCTGCGATTGAAACTTGAAAGTTTTTAAACTGTGATTTTTATAGGTAATATGGTGATAGTCCTACCATAGCACTCAGCGGTCGGCAGGGATGTAAGTTACATGAATGAATAAGGAATGAACGAACGAACGAACCAAAGAACGAACGAACGAACCAAAGAACGAACGAACGAACGAACAAACGAACGAATGAATGAATGAATAAATGAATGAATGAATGAATGAATGAATGAAACCCATTCATATGTACGGAGACATGTGGAAAGAGAAAGATAACATACTTTATGGCACGCGGTCAGTGTCTGGAAAGCAGCGACAGTCCACGGTCCTTTGTCTATACCGCCGTGGAAAAACAATTCAAACACACAAACAAACGGACAAATAGACAAACAAACAGACAGACAGACAGACAGACAGACAAACAAACAAACACTTTTTTGGTAGTTCATGGACGCATTTTTCACTTGCAGACTGACAGTTCGCGTCGAATGCGAGACGACAATCACCAACCAGCGAAAGTGCACAATAGCCGGTCATTTCTTCATGTTTCTGATCTACACAATAACACAGCAAATGCATCCACTACCATCACCTC
>CM060305.1:141452791-141460291 GCA_030674185.1 Monoplex corrugatus
TATCGTGCTCATTTACTTCTTTTTTGGTCCTTTTTTGTTCAGTATGGTAGTGTGTACAACATACATAATCCGTTGTCTGTAGGTCTCTATGCAATGAATAATGTGACGTTTTCGTTACATACGTTAGGTCATAGAAAATTGCTGCACACCGTAGCTGTTAAGAAATAGTGTTCTGTATCTGTTTTCACCTGTCTGTGTCTGTCTGTCTGTCAATCCGTCTGTCCATCCGTCGGTGTCTGTGCCACAGCATGTTTGTATTTTTCATACGTGAATACAGGCGTGTTTGCGTTTATGTAATGTGTGTGTGCGCGCGTGAAAGAATGCGCAGGTGTATGTGATATGTGTGGTTGTGTGTATATATACATGTGTGTGTGTGTGTGTGTGCACGCACGTACGCGTGTGTTCCGCACGTTCAGTATGTGTGTGTGTGTGAATGTGTGTGTGTGTGTGTGTGTGTGTGTGTGTGTGTGTGTGTGGTGTGTGTGTGTGTGTTAGTGTGTGTAAGTGTGTGTGTGTGTAAGTGTGTGTAAGTGTGTGTATGTGTGTGCGTGGTGTGTGTGAGTATGTGTGTGCGTGTGTGTGTGTGTGTGTATGTGTGTGTGTGCTTGAGTGTGTGTGTGTGTATGTGTGTGTGTGCTTGGTGTGTGTATATTTGTGTGCGTGTATATGTACGTGTATGTATGTGTGTGCACGCGCGCACGTGTGTGTGTGTACACAAACATGCATGCATGTGTCACCGTGTCTGTAAGTATTAGCTAACCTGCGTGCTTTAATTTAAATCTGTATCGTGAGCCTGCACGGCGCGCTCGTGTGCGTTTATGCGTGTCTGCACCTTTAGGCTATAGATTTATGCGTATTATGCAAATTAGGAAATACCATCGCTAGTGCGGTGCAAGCTGTGTGCATATTTATTATTAATGTGTTTTTGTCAAAGGAGTTGTAGACGTTAATATTCTGATGCCAAACAAAATGATTTCGGCGGTAATAGTTATGACGATATCATAACATCGACCTAACAAGAGTCATCCATCGCATGACAAATCAAATTATCCTCCTTCTTGTGCGTCATTAGTTTGGTATGTGCATTGATAATGATCAACTGTTTTGTGTTATTCTTATCTGTCGTCGACGAAAAATAAGAAGCAAAAGAAAGAAAGAAAGAAAGAAAGAAAGGAAAGAAGGAAAGAAAGAAAGAAGAAAGAAAGAAAGAAAGAAAGAAAGAAGAAAGAACGAAAGAAAGAAACGAACAAACGAACGAACGAACAAGCACACGAACGATCAAACGAACAATCAAAACACTGGTTGGAGCACTGTCGCCAAATGTTTAATGCATGGGCTTAGATGACATTGTCTGCTGGCTGTCTGTCTGTCTGTCGACCAACCTACCTATCTACCCACCTGTCTGTCTGTCTGTCTGCCTTTGTTTCTATCGTGTGAATAATATCCGTGGGTCCGAATAACTTTACGAATAACTTGTCTATTTTGATGAGTCATTTCTTGTCATCTTGCGGTGATATCTCACATGCATGCTTGTTTTATTAACTGGTTTCTTTTTGAGTAATGGACCGCGACTAGTTCATCGACTGGTTGATTTTTGTTCTGCTGGTATGTATTTTTCAGACTAAGCAAGTACCGAATTCCTCCAGATTAGATTGGGACATTCACTTCTGGCTGGGAAAAGACACTTCTCAGGTAGGAAATGACTATTTTAAAGATGTATTCGTATTCTTCTCTCTCCCATCTTTCTCCCTTCCTCCCTCCCTCCCAGTATATGTATACATGTATCTCTCTCTATATGTATACACATATAATATATGTATATCATCATCATCATATCATCATCATCATCATCATCATATGCCCTGCCGCATGGCGTTGGCGATCATGGCCCTCCATATGCATCTATCCCTTGTCGCCGCAAGCACATCTTCCACCTGTCTGTCCTCAGCCACCCTGAAAGTCCGTCCAGTATTTTCTCCCTGGGTCTACCTGGTGTTCTCTTTCCCTCAAGCTTTCCTGTCATGACCAGGAGCTCTAATTCCCCTTTCCTCATAAAATGGCCTATCAATTTTGCTTGTCTTTTCCTAATCTTCCTTATCAATGATCTTCTTGTGTCTTCCTCCATCAAGACTGCTTTGTTTGTTTTCTCTGCTGTCCATGGAACTCTCAACATTTTTCTTAGAAACCACATTTCGACAGCCTCAATCTTGTTCTGGCTTTGCGTGTTGACTGTCCACGCCTCAAAACCGTATAACATTATCGGTTTTATATAACATTCAAGAACTCTCTTCTTGATGTTAACGCATATTGGTCCCGCACAAGCTCGGAATGTCTGCCAGACAGTTGCTGGCATGTTTGTGGAGCGTATATGGAATTGTCTGCGTAACAATGAACGCCCCTTGAACAAACAACAAACTCCCAAATTTCAAGAACCAGTGCCCTAAACATATCATTGTGCATATCACGGTTGCTGTACATTAACCGTTTGACTCCCGCACCTTGTCCAACAGCATCCTGCATTGTCAATTATGCTAGCAAAGCAAAAACTTAACTCTTTGACTTCCTCACCCTATCCACCAGCTTCCTGCAGGAAGCTGGTGGATAGGTGAGGGAGTCAAGGAGTTAAATTTTTGCAGTTGGTGGATAGGGTGCGGGAGTCAAAGGTTAATGAAAGAATCGGATGAAAACGAAAAAGTTATTTTCAAAATTGTGTTGTGTATTTTCAGGATGAGAAGGAGTGGCGGCCTACAAAACGGTGGAGCTCGATGAGGGATTAGGGGGTGGTCCCGTGCAACATAGAGAGGTGGGATGTGTGTGTGTGTGTGGTGTGTGTGTGTGTGTGTGTGTGTGTGTGTGTGTGTGTGTTGGTGTGTGTATGCGGTTTGTATATGTGTATGTGTGTGGTTTGTGGTGTGTGTGTGTGTGTGTGTGTGTGTGTGGTGTGTGTGTGTGTGTGTGTGTGTGTGTGTATGTATGTGTGTGTGGTGTGTGTGTGTGTTGTGTTGTGTGATTTGTGTGTTGTGTGGTATGGTTTGTGTGTGTGTTCGTTCATGAAACTAAGTTTTGAATACAGAGTACAATTCCACTGACATCAGATCTCCAGTGTTTGTGAGTGTTGTGATGGTTGTCTGCTGTGTGTGTGTGTGTTGTGTGTGTGTGTGTGTGTGTGTGTGTGTGTGTGTGTGTGTGTGTGTGTGTGTGTGTTGTGTGTGTGTGTGTGTGTTGTGTGTGTGTGATTTGTGTGTTTGTGTGTGTATGGTTTGTGTGTGCGTTCGTTCATGAAACTAAGTTTTGAATATAGAGTAAATTCCACTGACATCAGATCTCCAGTGTTTGTGAGTGGTTGTGTCGCGCGCGCGCGCGCGTGTGTGTGTGGGGAGAGAGAGAGAGAGAAGGAGAGAGAGAGAGAGAAGGAGGAGATAGATAGATAGATAGAGATAGATAGATAGATAGATAGATAGAGAGAGAGAGAGAGAGAGAGAGGAGAGAGAGAGAGAGAGAGAGAGAGAGAGAGAGAGAGAGGTGCTATATGGAAGTTGTCTGACATATGTCGGTGTTCTCAGCGAGATCGATATTTGTTTAATTGGTTACTTCTTCTTGCCTTCACACTTCTACTTCTGCCCTTTTCCGTTCTTCTTACCCCAGCGTTCTCCCATTGATTTAAAAAAAAAATTTCTGTGTTTTCTTTTCTCCCTTCTTTCATTCCGTCTTTTTTGTTTGCTTGTTTGTTTCCTTCCTTTTTTCTTTCCATCTTTCTTCTGTGTTCTTTTCATTCGTTCCTTTCTTCTTTCTTTTTTTCCAGTTTTCTTTATTTCTTTCTCTTCTCTTCCCCTCCCTTTACACCCTCTTTGACTTTATCCAGACATGGGCTGACTGGCTTTTGGAATAGAGCCATGGACTCAAGATTGATGTGTCGAATTCAATTCCAGCCTGCGACATGAAAACTAGCATGTTCTCTGCCCATCCGAATATTCCAATCATTCTAGTAGTGTAAGCATAGTGTTTCATACGTCTTGTCCCCACCCCCACCTCATCTCACCTCTCCCTCTGTTGGATAAGATTTTCAGGAGGCTATAGCAAACTGCCAGATAACAGAGAACAGATTCGTCGATAGATTTTATCTTATATGATCATATGAACGGGAAAGATTTTCTAAATGCATTTTCGACTTGAAAGGCTAATTATATGCTTGGTTCTTAACTTAGGCCTTTTGATTAGACTTGGAGTTGTTTTCAATATGGTGTTGTTCTTGATTATGGCCTTAGTAGTCGGCCGAGCTGTAACTAATGCATACGTAAGAAAAATATGGATCCCTATTCAAGAAACTGACTAGTTTTACAACCAGTCTTCTCTCTATAAGTCATATATGCTACACAAGAAAAAGAAACGATCATTCCAAATCAAGAAATAGCCTTATTAAATGCAGCCTCATTCATTCAGGAGCTATCTTCTTAGTGGAACACACTGCTGGAAAGCATGCAAGAATCGCTGTTTTTAAATATCTAAAGAAGGTAGATAACATATTCTATGAATCATCTCTTGAACTAGCTAACAGTAAGAGCAATCACTAACATATTTTTGCAGTGGTTAAATCACTTGCAACAGTGAAATTTATTTCTTTGAATTTTAATGTTACTGAAACTTCAGTAATGCTCGTTCTGTTGAAATATTGGCGGCTTCGATTTGTGTATAATCTGTGTCAGAGGGCTGAACGTAGTATATGTATGTATATATCGATACTGTACGCCTTCGTGAATGAAGTATGTTCTTGTTCTCTGTTCTTCCTTTCCTGACCCCCCCCCCCTCTCTCTCTCTCTCTCGGTGCGTGTGCGTGAATGTGCGTGCGTATGTGTGTGTATGCATGCGATGTGTGCAAGCGCGCGCGTGTAACAGGCTCGTATTCACTAAAAAGATTTCAATGAAACATTACATGTTAAGTTGATTTCAAGTGGTTGTTTAAGTCACTTATCATGCTAGATTTCTTCAATTAAGCGTGGCCGTATGATTTTCCTGTCTTCCGCAGGTTCAAGACCACGAATCCAAACAGTTCCTGTCCTACTTCAAAGCCGGCATAAGGTCAGTCACTCATCGGAAATTATACAGGCTTGTTTGCCCTTGTTTTTGTGCGATTATCTGCCTTGCTATGTTTGTGTACTTGTGGGTTTTCGTTTTGTTCATTATCCTGCTTCAAAGCTGTCATAAGATCAATCACTCATTGGACATGTAGGCCTACAGCTTGCTTGCTCTCGTTTTTGTCTGTTTGTCTGTCTTCTGCCACTTTTTTTTTTTTGACGATCATCGCACTTTGGTAGTTTTATCTGTGCTCACCTTAAATTCTATTTTTCTCTTTCCAGTGAGCCCATTTCACTCTCAACTCTGAAGCTTGTAGAGACTAAGAAATCCCACAGTGGTTTACTGGTGGGGGATTCGAATCCATAACCTTCCAGTCGGTAGTGCTTTGCGATAACCGCTGCGCCATCGCCACTGGTGCCTTCGGCTATGTTTGTGCATTTGTGGGGGGTTATTTTTTTTTGCTTTGTGTCTATTTGTTAATCTGTCTCTACACCTGCCTGGATGTTTGTGTTTAGTGTGCATGTGGCGATATGCTCTTTGTGGTTGTCTCTCTGTCTATAAAGATTTTTTTGCATCGTATTGTGTTGTATGTATCGGATCGATAGGCCTATGTTGTACGTATTGTTTTCTGACTGTCTCTCTGTGCGCGCGCGTGTGTGTGTATATGTGTGTGAGCGGGCGCGCAGGCGTGTGCGTATGTGTGAAGTGGTGGTGATGGTGGTGGTGGTGGTGGTGGTGGTGTGGGGTGTGTGTGTGTGTGTGTGTGTGTGTGCGTGTGTGTGCGCGGGCGCGTTTGTGTGTGTGTGTGGGGCGTTTGTGTGTGTGTGTGGTTAGTGTTTGTGCGTGCGTGCTTGCAGTTTTTGTCTGAATACGTGTGTGTGTGTGAGTGAGTGAGTCTGAGTGAGTGAGTGAGTGAGTGAGTGTGTGTGTGTGTGTGTGCGCGCACGTGTGTGTGTGTGTGTGTTAGTGTGTGTATATGTGTGTGCGTGCGTGCAGTTTGTGTCTGAATACGCGTGTGTGTATGGCGATAAGAGCGCTGTCTTTCAAGGGAGAGTACCGGTTTCTGCCTTTTCTTAGATTATACGCGATTGCCTCGCCTGTCGTATTACACATGAACGTCGGTATTTTGATCACAGACTTTGAGAGGTCTGCGGTTTAGAACCCAAACGGCTAAAGGAAGCGCATCCGAACATCCACCCGCGCACATACACGATTGCCTGCATTCGGGAAAACTGTGTAATTCTTAGTTCATCATTTATATTACCTATAAAGTGAAATTTGAAATCATTAATTGTTGAAATCGTTGACTGCTGTGGCATCTTATTACAATCTTTGTCTTACAGCCTTACTTTGAGTTCTTAGGACATATCAGTATGTTTCCTTATGAGTTCTGAGTTCTTCACACGCTCGTGCATATACACACACGCGCGCGCGCGCACACACACATACACACACACACATACACACAAAACATAGGGCCTATACACACACACACACACACACACACGCACACACACACACAGCACACACACACACACAAACACACACACACACAAACATACACACACACGCACACACACAAACACACACACACAAACATACACACACAAACATACACACACAAACACACACACACAAACATACACATAACATACACACACGCACACACACACACACACACACACACACACACATATATATATTATATACATGCACACACACAACACACACATACACACACACACACACCCACACACACACACACACACACACACACACACACACACACACACACACACACACACACTCAGTTCTAGCTCAGCTCTCTCTCTCACCAGAAATGAACAAAAGCATCACATCTCTCTCATCACACTCGTGAACACGTCCACGAGAAACGGACAGCAATGCATACCTTCATTATCATCCCTATCTCGACCAGCAACAGCAACACCATTCCACCACCCCATGTATCCCTATCCCAATCACTAACAACCATCACGGTCATTTGCACCGCTGCTGTGAGATGTTTTAAGATAGGCGGGGTGGAGAAGGTTCCTTCATGTTTGTTGCCTACACCCAGCCGACCATTAAGACCTTATCAGGGCCAACACCGCGTTCAAAGCAACTCTAAGTCCAACAACAACAACAACAAAATTGAAAAAAAAAGGAAAACCCACACAAACACACAAAACAAACAAACAAACAAACAAACAAACAACAAACAAACAAACAAACAAACAAACAAACAAACAAACAAACAAAGACAACGAAAGTTAAAAATCAAACACATGATTAGTATTTCAAGTTTAGCAGCCTTTAAAAAGTCAGGAGGTTCGGAGTGGGTTGGTACCAGTCCATCCAACTATAAATGGATACCCCTTAGTGGCAAGGCAGCGAAATAAACAAATAAACAATGTTTTAATGATT
>CM060305.1:141465291-141467791 GCA_030674185.1 Monoplex corrugatus
CAGAGACGACACGGGAAATACGACATGAGATACAGTTTTTAATTGCTTTCCATAGGCGACATGAGATATTTTTTTTCTTTCCTGGTTTTCCCGAGAGACGACATGGGATAATTTTTTACCTGCTTTTCAGACAACATGAGACTAATCTTTTTACCTGCTTTCCAGAGACGACATGAGACTAAATTTTTTAAGCTGCTTTTCAGAGACACACAGGATTATTAATTTGTTTTTACATATTTTCCAGAGAAGACATGGGACACAGATCCCGGGTTCTTTCAGGCTCTGGGATCTCAAGAGCCCATCAAGACAGCTGATGACGCAGGTGATGATACAGACTTTGAACGAATTTCGGCTGAGGAAGTCAAACTCTACCGGTAAGAAGCGTTTTGAAACAAACGAAACAAACAAACAAACAAACACAAACAAACAAAAACAAACAAACAAACAAACAAACATCGGCTGTTCATTCCTTGCGATATTTGAAAAATTCCTTTTAAAATTCTCAAACACCTAAATCTTTGTACAATTAACATCGAATGAACTATCATATGTTTCTTTTCATACAAACATTTGTTAAATTATTTTTTAAACATGAGAAACATAAGAATGGCTCCAGGTGAGATGAGAAATTGGTTTGAAAGGGAAAGTACTGTACTCATCTTTGGGCTTGAATAACGTTCACATTAAGACAGACGTAGACAAAATACACACAGGTTTCGACCTTCAGTGTCGGTCTTCAACTGGGTATAAATGTGCATACATGTGTGTATGGGGGTGGGGCGTTGTGTGTTCGCTCACGTGCTTATGAGTGTATATATGTGTGTGCATGCGTCCGTGTGTCCGTGTGTGTGCGTTCGTGAGTGTATGCGTGGTGTGTGTGTATGAATGTATGTGTGTGTTTTTGTGTGTGTTGTGTGTGTGTGTGTGTTATGTCTGTGTGTCTGTGTGTGTGTGGTGTGGGGTGTGTGTGTGTTGTTGTTGTGTGTGTGTGTGTGTGTGTGTGTGTGTGTGTGTGGTGTGTTGTGTGTGGTGTGTGTGTGTGTGTGTGTGTACACAGAGTGTCAGACGCATCAGGCAGTCTGGAAGTAACCGAGGTGGGAGAGAAACCACTGAAGCGTGAACATCTGGATTCCAACGTAAGTAATCATGGAGGAAATATTGCAGTTTGAGATTAATAATTTTTCGTAACTGGTGTTTTAAATCACACGAATCGGCAAGATCGATTATCACAGAAGTCAGAATATTTACTTTTTCGTTCTTTTGCTGCCAGGGATATGTCAACCAACTGTTAGTTAACAACCAAGCAGTCAACTATCAATTCCAATGCCCTTCACCCAGTTTCCATCCAAATCATTTGGCAGACTCATTGAGCCTACGGAAAACGCAATTTGTGCTGTCGAATAGGGGCTTGGGCTTCAGTAGGGGGTGGGGGACGACAGTACTAATGAAACATTGAGTGACATACATGACAACATTTACATGGCAGCGAACGGGACAGTTTTTCTACGAGATGTAGAATGGTGAGTCTGCCTTTCTTCATTCACTTTTGTGATACTCAGCCATTGTCTAACCAGACAAACAGAGCCATCATATTCACGAAAACACAACACGAACACATTCAGGTTCTCTCTCTCCCTCTCTCTCCTCTCGCTCTGTCTGTCTGTCTCTGTCTGTCTGTCTGTTGTCTGTCTATGTGTGTGTGTGTGTGTCGTGCGTGTGTGTGTGCGTGCATGTGTGTGTGTATGTGTGTGCGCGCGTGTGTGCGTGTGTGTGAACGCGCGCCCTTCCTTTCGTTAGATCTATTCCGAAATCATATAGAAAAACGAGGGAAGTAACTGATAAACTTCGCTACGGGTGTGTAATGCGACAAGTCAAAAGATTATTCCCCTTACATCAAGGATTCGTCGTTATGTTGTGCTTTTAATTAATTAATTAATTAACTGATTGATTTATTAATCGATCGATCGATTTATTGATTGACTGATTGATTTGTTCTTCTTTTTTTTTGTTCAGAGTCTGTATGGTCCAAGATTAACATTTTTTAATATTGGATTGTGTGTGTGTGTTGTGTAACGGTGTGTGTGTGTGTGTGTGTGTGTGTGTGTGTGTGTGTGTGTGTGTGTGTGTGTGCACGCACGCGCGTGTGTAGTGTGTGTGTGTGTGTATGTGCACGTGCGCGCGCACGCGGACGTGTGTGTGTGTGTGTGTGTGTGTGTGTGTGTGTGTGTGTGTGTGTGTTGTTTAGTGCTTGCATGCGAGCGCGCATGTGTCTGTGTTCGATAGGAAACTGTTTATACAGTAAATGTAGCAACACGACCTTGTCTTCCCCAAATGTTGTTTTCTACTGGCGTTTGTCTCCAGCCACCAGCTGTTCTGTGCATTGCTCCGTTCCCGAGCAGGGAGGGCGAGTGAGGGGTGGTGGGGGTGGGGGTGGGGGGAAAGTTAGCTGCTAAAAGTGGAACCCCGCATAGAAGTTTCACCAGACTAATAAAAGTGTCAA
>CM060305.1:141470291-141490291 GCA_030674185.1 Monoplex corrugatus
GAATTTTAACAAAACTCAAATCATGCGTTAAAAAAACCCAGCAGGAACTATCGACAGTATAAGTTTGACAGAGGTCCTACCTTTTCTCTACTGAAATAACAACCGAAATATAGAGATACAGAATTAAAGAAAACTATCCCAAACAAGAAAGTGGTACTCTAAAAGTGTAAAACGATTTGGTCTTATCAAACCCGCGATTAGAAGAGCGCTGTGTATGATGCACCAACAAAGAAACCAACCTTACTGTCAACTGATCAACCTTATTATCAACAAATTAAGCTTACTATCAACAAATGAACCTTACTATTAACAAAACACCCTTACCTTCAATAAATCAATCTCAACAATGAACAGTCAATCTTTTGATAAAAAGGAGATTGTTTCATATTGATGGGACGGGTGTTTGTATGTGTATATGTGCGTGTGTGTATATATATGAGTGTGTGTGCGTGCGTGTGTGAGCGTGTGTGTGTGTGTGTGCATATGTGTTTCCGTATGCGTCCGTCTGTCTGTCTCTGTGACAAAAATGTGTGAGCAAGATTTTGTCATTGCTTTGTAGGCAGACCTTCATCGAATTTTGGTAAAAACTGTTGCCTGTTGACTGTCTCCCTACTCTCCTCCCATTCATCACTGACATCATCAACACTTCTCTTCAAACTGGAACTGTCCCAGATTCTTTCAAGTCTGCTATTGTTCACCCTCTCCTCAAGAAACACAATTTAGATCCAAATGAACTGAAAAATTACCGGCCTATCTCTAATCTCTCTTTCTTGTCAAAACTCCTTGAAAAAGTCGTCCTCAACCAGCTGAACTCTCACCTGTCTGCCAACAATCTCCTCAATCCTTTCCAGTCAGCCTACCGCCAGTGCCATAGCACTGAAACTGCCCTACTACACATTCTCAACAATCTCCTCCTTGCAACTGATACTGGCAAAGTCTCTTTCCTCACACTCCTTGATCTGTCTGCAGCCTTTGATACCATTGATCATGGTATTCTCCTTTCTAGACTTCATCATACTTTTGGCATCTCTGACATTGCTCTGTCTTGGTTCACTTCATACCTATCAAACAGAAAACAAACCGTTCTCATCAATGGCACTTACTCTCAACCTGCATACCTGACCTGTGGTGTTCCACAAGGATCTGTCCTTGGCCCTGTTCTTTTCACTCTTTACACCTCCCCCCTGTCCACCATCACCAACTCCCATTCTATAAAACACCACTTCTATGCTGATGACACCCAACTTCAAGACAGTGACTCACCTGATAATATACAGCGCCTGTTGACTCGCACCACTGAGTGTTACTCGGACATTAAGAACTGGATGACACACAATAGACTTCAGCTTAATGACGACAAAACAGAAGCTATCCTCATTGGCACCCGTCAGAAACTTTCTCAGCTGCCTCCTCTTTCTCTCCCATTATGTAACACATCAGTCCCAATTTCTGATTCAGCTAAAAACCTTGGTGTCTGCATTGACTCTACCCTCTCCATGAACAACTTTGTTTCTCAAACTGCCAGATCCTGCTACTATCATCTCCATCGTATAAAGCTGATCAGGAAGTATCTCTCTGTCGAAACAACTGCAAAACTCGTTCTCTCCTTCATAATGTCTCGCATTGACTATTGCAATTCACTCCTGTCTGGTCTTCCTGCCTCCACCATTCACATCCTACAGCGCATTCAAAACAATGCTGCACGCCTTGTACTCAAAAAGAAAAAAGCTGACCACATATCTCCTCTCCTGGCACAACTTCACTGGCTCCCTGTATCAAAGCGCATACAGTACAAACTAGACACCATGTGCTACAAAAGCCTCAATAACGCAGCCCCCGATTACCTGTCAAGCCTACTTGAGATCTATGTTCCCTCACGTACCCTCCGCTCTGCCTCTGATCCTCTGACTCTTCGCTTTCCACGCACTAAGCTCAATACCTATGGTCCACGAGCCTTCTCTGTTTCTGGTCCACTCTCCTGGAACAAACTTCCTCTCTCAGTCCGTCAGCAACCTACTTTTGTCTCCTTCAAGTCCGCTCTCAAAACTCACCTTTTCTCTCCTGCATAAAATCCTAACCTCACTCAACCCTCCCCTCTGCAGCCTGTCTCCGCTCGGAGGGAACCACATGGTTATAATATATAATTGTATGCTATGCTCTCTATAATTTTCCATTGCTTTTATTCTTGCTTTTATTGCTTTTATTCTTTCTCCCCATTTATAGCCATGCGTGTGTGTGTGTGTGTGTGTGTGTGTGTGTGTGTGTGTGTGTGTCTGTATGTGTGCGTGCGTGTGTGTGCGAGCGTGCGTGCCTGCGTGTGTGTCTGCTTCAGCGCTTAGATTTGATTTTATCAAGATTTTGCGCTATATAAATATTGTAATTATTATTATTATTATTATAAGTTCCAAACGCACAATCTTGAAAAGTAAAGCTCCAAGGTCAAATCACACAGACCGAAAAAGCACCCAAAATAAGCAAGGCGTGTGAGCAGCGCTCTCTCAAGAACTGTTGGCAATATTTAAAAACCTTGTTTTCACTGTGCTAACAGATTACCATTTTCATGGACATAAGTTTTATTTCAACAAAGTCTTCTCCAAGGTCACAGTGACATTATGAAGTACAAAATCTGGATTTTCTGTAGCCCTTTCTATAAAAATGGAGACGATGGGCCTTGACCATCTTGTATTTCTTTTCTCTATGTCCAATGTAAACTGGACATTCTTTGACTTAGTTTCAAGCCTGTTTCACGCTAGTCCCAGGCCTCAGCAGTACCTTCGTTCATGGTTATTTTTATTATTATTATTACTGTTAATCTCTATTTCTCTATCTACCGATCCAACTGTGTTTATACAGGAAACTAAACCGTCTTTGATATGATCTCAAAACGGTTTCATTCTGGACTCTGGGACCAGTGCTATGGATACGTTTACCTTTTCTTTTTCATTATATACTGTTCCTTCTCACTCATCCATCAGTGTGTCATCATATTCAAACTTACCAGACTTTGGTTTCATTTTCAGGACTGCTTCATTCTGGACTCTGGGCCCAGCGGTATCTATGCTTGGATCGGAAAGAAGTGCACTAAGAACGAGAAGAAGTCGGCATGGCAGAACGCCACGGTAAGTATCGCCTGGTTTGACACGCGCTGGCCCCAAGCACATTTTTTCTTTGCTTCAGAAGGTGCACAATGCACTGATGGTTCCATTAGTCATGTGCCATTCTGCGAATTCCATGTGATGGGTGTCCAGAATAATCAGGACGGACACCGTAAGCCTGTGCATTAAGCCGTTTAAACACATACACTTTACATGCAGGCACTTATGCATGTTAGCAACACGCATACGTGCATATTCAGACACATAGAAACAGCTACGTACTGACACAACACAACACAACACAACACAACACAACACATCACAACACAACATGACACGACACGACACGACACGACAAGACACAACACACCACACACGCACGCACGCACGCACGCACGCACGCACGCATGCACACACACACACACACACACACACACACACACACACCGAGAAGCGAAAGAGAGTTGGGGTGGGGATGGGGCTCTTATTTTTCGTTATCGGAACAACTTTTAACATGCGGTCACTTTGTAAAAACTTTGCGTATACACATGCACTGATAAGTTACATACACACAAATGCATGTCAAAACCAAGCACATAATATAGCCAACATGCACTAAACGCATACGCATACACACGCACATAACATGCACTAAACGCATACACATACACACGCACATACACATGCCAACACACACACACTTTCACACACACACATAATCACTCATTCACACTCATTCATTATCGCCTATACTTATGTATTGCTCATGTCATGCTGTTGCTGACAGAGAAAGAAAGAGAGAGACAAGAGAGAGAGAGAGAGAGAGAGAGAGAGAGAGAGAGAGACAGAGACAGAGAGAGAGACAGACAGACAAACAGAGAGAGATAGACAGAGAGAGAGAGATAGACAGAGAGAGAGAGAGAGAGAGAGAGAGACAGAGAGAGAGAGACAGAGAGAGAGAGAGTGACAGACAGACAGACAGACAGACAGAGAGACAGAGACACAGAGAGGCAGAGAGAGAGAGAGAGAGAGAAACGGCAGCAAGAAAGACCTTATTCACCTCATAAAAACCATCGTGCCCAAATGCCTCTGACAGATAGATAAAATTCCTCTTCCCCGAATCGCCGTTCTGCGAGCCATTTCTAATTAGTGGACCACTCACCATACGTCCCACCACTCACAACCCTCACGCTCATCACCTTCTTTCACGACCTGCCTCAGCCCATCTCTCATCTCAACCTGACAGCCGTTAAAGCCAAGCAGACGTCTAATAGGAACTAAAAACCCGTTAGATCTTCAAAATTCCGGGCGTTTTAGCAACTGAAGTGCTCGCTGAGAGAAGTCCTCTTCCTTCGTGAAGACCACTCGTGACGCTTCAGTGCCAGACGTGTTAGGGTTCGGCTGATTGGCTCAATTGCGGCCTCTACTAGTGCTCGCCCTTCGCCAGGTCTCCAGGCAATGAGTTTATTTTGGTAGCGTCGTCAGCTTTCTTAGCATTGTCGTGTGGATATCTGTCTTATTTATTTTTTGTTGTTGGCCTTTCTTTTCTTTTCAGTTCGTGGGTGTTTTGTTTTTATTCTTATTCTTGTGGTCACTGTAACATAGAAAGTAGCTTACTTTGAATTGAAACGTTTCAGTGGCATGACTAATAAAAAGTTTAAAGCACAACAGTTTCAGTTGTGCACAAAGTATACACCGTGAATGCACAGCTTCAAGTTTACAAATATGTAGCTGTAAAGTATACTTTTATATGCATGATTACAAACAAACAAACAATCAAACAAACAAACAAACAAACAAACAAACAAACAGACAGACAGACAGACAGACAGACAAGCAAGCAAACACACAAAGAAAGAAATAAAATGTATTTTTTATACGTATTGTAAATCTTTCAAAAACACTTGCATGTTTTGTTTACTTTGATTAAATCTGTATTTATACATACAGTTTTAAGCACGTAACATTGTACTAGTACAGTCGAATATTTCACGTAATGTGTTTTAATTTCCTTTGTCAGAACCAAACAATACTGGTTCAAAATTTGGTGATAATCTGACACAATGTTCATAATTTTCTGTCTATGCTATCTCTACTTCCGTCTTGCATCATTTCATAAAGGACAAGCAACTATTTTAATCCTTTGACTGTCGCACCCTATCCACCAACTGCAAAAACGTATCCCTTTGACTCCCTCACCCTATACACCAACTTCCTGCAGTAAGCTGGTGGGCAGGCAGAGTGAGTGAAAGGGTTAAGTCTTCGCTTTGCTAGCATGGTTGACAATGCAGGATGCTGGTGGACAGGGTGCGGGAGTCAAAGGGTTAAATTACTTTCATGCTATATAAAGAACAATTATTTGACACGAACATTCAGTCGATTATCAATCTTGAGCAAACAAAACAAAAACAAAACAAAACAAAACTAAAGAAAAATCTCTCATTATTATGCATGTTTAAACAAAAAACGGTTTCTTTTATTGTTAGCTTTTATCACCGTTTGTTATAGTGGCCCCGAAATACAGTTAGAGCGCCACACTGATAACGCAAGGTCGTGGGTTCGACTCTCCTGCAGTGCACATCTTTTTTTTTTATGTAGCATGTCATTTTTTTCTATCTTTTTCCATCTCTTGGAATCTGCGGCGTTGATGCATGTAGAATTTATTCCTGGCACAAAAACCCTGTCTTGAGAAAAATTGAAACTGAAATCTACTTCCATCCAAAACTGTATAAGTTACAATCCCAATGATGGTAGAGAATTTATTCTAGCACAAAAACCATGTCTTGAGAAAAATTGAAACTGAAATCTACTTCCATCCCGAAACTGTATAGAGTTACAATCCCAATGATGGTAGAGAATTTATTCCTAGCACAAAAACAATGTCTTGTGAAAATTGAAACTGAAATCTACTTCCATCCGAAACTGTAAAGAGTTACAATGCCAATGATGGTGGGAATTTATTCCTAGCACAAAAACCCTGTCTTCAGAAAAATTGAAACTGAAATCTACTTCCATCCCGAAACTGTAAGAGTTACAATACAATGATGGTGGTGGTTTGAGTCTCTTTAATACCATAAAAACTGTTTCTATTGTTGTCAACTATTCCTGTCGCTGTTAATCGGCTGTACTGTTTACAACTAATATTTCATGGCAAACTCTGCATCAGAACCTTTTTTAGTTTAGAGGTTTAGTGAGACTTTCATGCCACTATCCTTGAATTGTTTTGAAGTTTTGAAGTCAATTCTGTTTGTTTTAATTTTTAAACAATATTTTTAATGCAAATAATCCAATCGGTTAGAGAGGGAGTCTTTGACTTATTTTCCCAGTTAAGGACATAGGTATTGTTGTTATTGTCGTTTTTATTGTTGCTATTGTTATTCTATTCTTCTTCTTCTTCTTCTTCTTCTTCTTTTTCTTCTTCTTCTTCTTCTTCTCTTCTGATTATTATACTATCATTATTATTAACATTATCGTTATTATTGTTATTATTATTGTGTTCTTGTTCATCTACGAAAACCCAATCCTCGTGGCTATCCTAAGTCTGTGTGAACAAAACAGTAACCCAAATCCAGAGAACTAGCTAAGGCTTCTGTGCCATTGTACGTGCCTTTCGTCTAGCTTAGTATTACATTTACGGTAGAATCTTTCTGCATGCACACATGTAATTGTTTTGCAGGGAAACCTGATGAATTGTAGCTAAACGGACGAGACATCACTGTACAAAACGTGCTTACCAGTAAACAAACAAACGAACATGAACGAACGTCAAAACAACTAATCTGTTACTTAGTCACCCAGCCTATCATCCAGAAAATTAACTTATCCAGTCCGTTAACCAGTTAGCTAGCCAACCGCTGTACATAACGAGCAAACAAAGAAACCGACCACAATAAAAACAAATCAACCAGCCTGTCAATTAGTCAATCATTCGGATGAAATTTATGAAATGAGCATACGAAAGAAAACAAGGCAAAACGAAACAAGACAAACAAACAAACAAACAAACAAACAACAAACAAACAAACAAACAAACAAACAACAAACAAACAAACAAACAAACAAACGAAACTATACAAAACAAAGGAATAAGACATGCCAACCAGCCAGCCAACTAATCAACAATCAGTCCATCAAACGACATCCCCACCAAGCTTTTTATAGGAAGAAATACATGTAGTTTTCTCATATTGTAGATAGAAAAAGATTGCTATATGCAAAACAAGTGCAACTGCCCACGTTCAAGCAAACAGGAACCAGAAAAACACGAAAATAGAATCAGAACGCGTATTTAATGCAACCAGACAAGACAGGCACACATTTTTGGCCAACTTGCCTTTGTAAAGCGTGAATGTAAGATCACAAACAAAGAAACACCAAATACAAAAATTAAGAGACATACACACATATATCCATATATACATATACATATATACATAATATAGATATATTATATATATATATATGCATATATACATATCTGTATACATACATACATATATCTACAATCACGCATACACATGGATACACAGAATCCTCACATAAATATAAACGTATGGGAAAATATAAGCAATACTTATCGTTATTCTTGTTTTCATCCACTTACATACCATGAACATACATGCACTCATCCCTCCATGGGGGTGCCGGGGGCTCGTTTAGTATAAATAGTATCCCCACCTTCTGGAAATTCTGTGCTAGAAATTTACTCTTTTCTGTCACTCTTTATGTTTCTGCCTTTTTCCTTTGCTTTCTGTCATTTCTTCCTATCATTTTCTGCCTTGCTGGTCCATTCACCTGTATATGTTCGATAAAGTCTCACGTACCTTTTCTTAGGATTGATGATTGGGTACATGCATTAAGTGCATTTTGGGCTCTAGGGAGGTGAGATATGCGGAAGAAATTTGAGGTAATTTAGGCTCGTTTTTATATATGTTTTGTTGTCCTTAGATATGCTTATATTTGTATTCATGTTTGTTTTTTAAAGCTCCTGTGGTCAACGCCTGAGGCATGTCCTTAGATTATGTGTGCGAATGCATTCATATGTGTACTTAATTTTTTTTTTTTTCCTGTTGAAGTGTTGTATATTTTGAAGTGGTTGTAGCCCTGATATGGCTCTACGTAGTCGGCTGGGCTTTAAACAACAATAACAACATGCACTCATTGCAGGAATTTCTGACGATCCGAGGCTACGCGGACTGGACCCCAGTGACGCAGGTGGTGGAGGGAGGGGAGACGCCACTGTTCAAGCAGTACTTCTCCAAATGGTCAGACCCCAACGCTCAGACTGGCCTTGGACGGGTCAGCAAAATGGAAAAAGTGGCCAGTGAGTAGTCGGCTGTCCCTATACCTGTTATCCTTGTTGGTTGGTTTGGATACGTTCCATATTATTCGAATACAGTATGAGTATGTTTATGTTGTTTTTATATCAAAAGTTACAAAATAACAACAAAGACGACGACGATGACGACGACGACGACAACGACAACAACAACAACATCCATCTCACCAACCAACCAACTAACCAACCATCCAACCAACCAACCAACCGACCGACCGACCGACCGACTGACCGACCAATCAACCAGCCAACAAACCAACCAACCAACCAAATGTCCTGCCAACTAAATATCCAGCCAACCAACCAACCAAGCAAAGAAAACAGAAATAAACGAGATTGTAATGCCATACTGAAGATTTCAAATTTCATGGAAAAATAGGATAGAACACGACAAGGTTAATTAATAGTCAAGAGGGTTACGGATTCGAATAAAACAGCCATTGCTGTCCTTGGCGATACAAAAAGTGACTTACCTTGCTTCTTACACAGACACTTCCATCTCTGTGGTTTCACATGGCTGAGGCCTTCTAGACCGGCCGATCTCATTCTAACTGATACAATCTTCATACATTTTTATGCTCAACATCAAGAAGAATTTGTTCATGGCAGAATAAGGGTATTGACTGTGTTTCTGTTATTGTATTAAAATTGTAGGGAGGAATCAATTATTTCCCCTGCAATCTAAAGTGCAGGTAAGAAGCAGATGTATATTGTGTGTTTTATGTAATTTTACACAAACATATATTTTCCCGCACATATTGTTATACTCGTTGATTCTAGAAGATGCTCACCACCTTTTCCCCCTATTCTCTTTCACAGAGCAGAGCAACGAGAAATTTGAAACGTCTTCACTGCACGCCAACAAGACCCCAGCCAAGAAAGAAGAGACCCTGGCTGATGATGGCTCGGGAAAAGTTAAGGTCTGGTCATCTTGCCTCAGTCCTGATTTTGCTGTTGTTATATACATGTACATGTATTTCAGAGTACTGTTGCTTTTTCATTTGTGAATGAGAAAGAGAGAACGAGAGAGGGAGAAAGCGGGGAAGAGAGAGAGAGAGAGAGAGAGGGGGGGGAGACAACACACAGAGAGAGAGAGAGGGGGGGGGATTGTGCATGTACACACATGTGTCAACGAATACTTGTGGTCATGAAAGTGTACTTTTGTGTGTGTGTGTGGTGTGTGTGTGTGTGTGTGTGTGTGTGTGTGTGTGTGTGTGTGTGTGTGTGTGTGTGTGTGTGTGTGTGTGTGTGTTGTGTATGTGAGTGTGTGGTGTGGTTGGTGTGTGTGTGTGTGTGTGTGTGTGTGTGTGTGCGGTGCGTGTGTGTGTGTGTGTGTGGTGTGGTGTGTGTGTGTGTGTGCGTGCGTGTGTGTGTGTGGTGTGTGTTGTGTTGTGTGTGTGGTGTGTGTGCACGCTCGCGTTCTCACACTTGTGCCTTCTTTTATTTCATTGTTTAAACTTTGTGTGTGTGTGTGTGTGAGTGTATGTGTGTGTGTGTGTGTGTGTTGTGTGTGTGTGTGTGTGTGTGTGTGTGTGTAGTGTGTGTGTGTGTGTGTGTGTGTGTGTGTGTGTGTGTAGCTCTGTGCCTGTTCTCGCATTGTTTTATTAGTTTTTGTTCTTATATTGTTTATCCCTGCAAAAGACCCAGGGTACCTATGTATAACACACAAACCGTACAATAAACAATCCTAGTTATGAAAGTTTTGTCAGTCTGTGAATGGTGTGTGCAGGTATGGAGGGTGGAGAACGGAGACCTGGTACCCCAGCCAGAAGACATGTACGGTATCTTCTACACCGGCGACTGTTACCTGGTCCTGTATACCTACACTAAAGGCACCAGTTGTGTGGAGCACTACTTGCTCTACTTCTGGCAGGTATGATCATATTCATTTGATTGATGACACCATTATTTACAGAGCACGTGTGAAGTTGGCTTATAGATGTGATTTTGTTTGGTTTTGAGATTCCTCTGTTATGATTGAATCTTTCTCCCTTTAGATACGATGTGACTCACCCACTCATCGCGTATTATGCCACTGGCATGTGGCGCAGCAACGAATGTTTTCCGTTTGTGTCTATTCCATGAAAGTCTCATTTCTTTTGTGTTTGTTTGGTTTTTGTTTTGTTTTTGCTTTTTTTTTTATTCATTTTTTGTTTCACAGCAAACGAACATCTAACGTACAATATGGCAACGAAGAATGACAACAACAACAAAAATGTTTACACATGAAAAGACAATGTTGATACATGAACTCCACATAGTATACCGAATATATTTAATGATATTAAATCTCATTTCTCTTATTGCGGTCCTACACAACGACCAAAAAAAAAAAAACAAAAACAAAAAAAAAATAAAAACAAAAAACAAAAACAAAAAAACAACAACAAACAAACAAACAAAAAAGAGATGGGACAGCCGAAACAGCGAATATTTTAGCATCAAGAAAGGAGTCCGTCAAGGCTGCATCCTCTCACCTCATCTCTTCAACATATGCACGGAGCAGGCTATGAGAGAAGCAAATATTAAAGACATGGGAATGAAAATTGGCGGTCTATACATCACCTATCTACAATATGCTTATGCTTATGATACTGCATCAATGTCCGACAGTATCATTTGAAGAAAAAGAATTCTGTGCGGAGGAGTTGCCACGGGTGAGAAAGCAGGTGTAAATCTAAATGCCAAGAAGACAAAAGTAATACACCTAGAAGGAGATGAAAATCAAGCATCTCGAGATATTCAAATCAACGAGACTGCTTAAGAAAATGTGAGTGATTTTAAATATTCAGGCTCAGTTAAAGCTCATGATGGCATCTGTACTAAAGACATCACAATACTAGTAGGAATGGCCCAAAAAATAATCCAATTCAATTACATTTGAAAAACAGAAGCATACCAACAGGCCTTAAAATAAACATTCTAAAATATCTGATCTGGCCAATAACGCTGTATGGGCTGTGAAGTCCGGTCATGCGGAATAGCAGATGAAAGTAAAATTGAAGCAGCAGAGATGTGCTTCTAGAAGCGGCTTCTTGGAGTTTGATGGACTCGATGAAAGAGCAAATTTATGCATTTTGAACGAATTCGCAATCCAACGTCAACTGCTGGCAGAAATCAACAAAAGAAAAATGAAATACATCGGATATGCAACCCGCAATACCAACACAAAACCCTAATGACAACAGTTGTGCAAGGAAGAATTGAAGCCAAACGAAATATGGGCAGACCACCGACTTCCTATATGAACAACATAACCAACATCTGCGGTTTGAAGGTCTAGAAGTAACTTAGAGAAGTCAAGACGTCTGCCGCGACGGACCATCGAATTTGACTGATGCTGATCGCTGACGGGTGACGGGTCTGTTGTAATCCAGCTTCTGTATATGTCCCAAGTGTATTTCAAGACCTTAAGGTCTCCGCCTGTTGTATTGTATACGATATAGGACTTTTGATCTCTCGTTATTTACTGTTGATTTTTAAGATCTGTTATAATCGATTCCCATTGAGAACATCCGTATCTGTCTCTGTCCATCTGTCTCCTTGTCGCCCTCTCTTTGAATGGTATCATTATCTCTTATAAGAGTTAATATCCTTTGGTGCCAGTAACTTTGTGTAATTATGGAAACTGTCTTGGTATTGATAACAGAATACGAGTAATGGTAGTAGTGATTCCTACACCTTATAACACTCTTCTCTACCTATTTCTGTATCTCTCTCCCTCTCCTCTCTTCTCCTCCCTCTGTACATTTCTGATATTCCGATTTTGCATCATTTTGATATTTTCAAGCTTCTAAGTGTACTTGTACAAGTGCTGTTCTCCATGAGCGATGGCTGAATTTAAAAAACAAACAACGCATTGCTTCTACTACTACCCTCGAAAATAAAAGTTTGTTCTTTGCTCTTGTTCTTGTTGTCTCCGACTCTCTGTCTCTGTATCTCTGTGTGTGTGTGTCTCTCTGTGTCTCTGTGTGTGTCTCTCTGTCTCTCCCCCCTCCCACCTTCTCTCTCTGTCTCTGTCTCTCTCTGCTCTCTTTCTCTGTCTCTGTGTGTGCCTGTTTGTCTGTCTGTCTGTCTGTCTGTCCTGTCTCTCGCCCCTCTCTCTCTTATCTGGATGCCCGTGTTTACGTTTTCACATGTGCAGTTGTTGCATTTGTTAAGATTCTTTTTCGAACACACCATGAACACATTAACAACTAATCAACATACTCTAGCTGCTGCTTACGTTAACTTTTCATTGTTGACATGGACACGATCTCGTGAGTTGAATATAGTTTCCATAACTGGGGAGATAAGCAATGAATTATGTATTCGGTTTCTTCACTCCCCTGTTGGAAGCATAAACATGCCATGCTTTGAATACAAACTTTCGTGCCGGAGCTAATATCATGGGATCTCTTCTGACTATAAGAAAGCTCACAGACTGTACAAAATATGCTCAACAGGTGATCACTGCAGATGACGCTGACGTCAAAATTCACACTGTGAGGCAAAATGGCAGTAATTTACGCGTCTGCTACATACACATTTTTTTTCAATTAGAGGCTGAACAGGTACACTGGCAGTTTGGCGAAGAAAAGGAGAGCGATAGGAAAAAAAAAAGAAAGAAAGAAAGAAGAAAAGAAAATAGAAAGGAAGAAAGAAAACAGTCCATCAATGAATAAATACAACTTTACATAGTCAGTCAAGCAACAAGAATACAAACAACCAGCCGACCAACACATCCAGTCTACAGCCTCATCCACCCAACTACCCGACTAGTGAACTTAGATAACCAAACGGTAGCATTTGCAACAGTGAACCGGAATTGGTTCTGTCATATTTGATGAATAAAATGCCCTAACTCGCATCAGCGTTAAGTTTTTCCCTTTCCCCCGTAGGGATATCTCGGCTGTTTCAGTATAAATACTAAAATAATATCCCTGACTTCTGGAAATTCTGTGCCAGAAATTTCCTCTTTCCTGCCACTCTCTTTGTTTCTGCCTTAATCTTTTGCTTTCTGTCATTTCCTCTAATGATTTTCTGCTTTGCTGATCCATTCATCTGTATGTGTTCGATAAGGTCTTACGTACTTTCTCTTAGGATTGATAATTGGGTACATGTATTAAGCGCATTTTGGACTCTAGGGAAAAGAGATTTGCGAAAGCAATTTCAGATAATTCAGGCCTGTTTTTATATATGTTTTAGTGTCCTTAGTTATGTTTAATTTGTTTTCAGGTATGTTTTTAATCCCCTGTGTGTTAAATTGGACGTAGCGATCAATGCCAGGGACATATCCTAGATTATGTGCGCAAATGCATTGGTATGTTTATTAATTTTGTTTTCCGTTTTCTTCTGTTGAAGTATTGTGTGTATTGAAACGATAATAGCATTGGTATAGCTGAACGCAGTTGGCTGGGCTTTAAAAAAATCTATAACAATAACGTAAGTTTTTCCCTATACGAAAGCTTACCATGAGAATATCCTTTATTCATGAAAAAATAAAGTGATCATGTGTGATTGTCAGGGCGCCAAAAGCTCGACGGATGAAAAAGGAGCATCAGCCATCTTTGCCCAGAGAATGGACGACACTGAACTGAACGGGTCAGCTGTGCAGGTCTGTATGAGGTTATCCCGCTTTGTCATTCTTGTCTCTGTCTTTGTGTCTGTCAGTATGTTTGCTATATGTTTTTTGCCTGCCTGGCTCTCAGTCAGTCTCTTCCTTACTTGCCTTCTGCCTCTCAGTCAGTTTCTTTCTTACTTACCTTCTGGCTCTCGTCAGTTTCTTCCTAACTTGCCTTCTGGCTCTGAATCAGTCGCTTCCTTACTTTCCTTCTGGCTCTCAGTCAGTTTCTTTCTTACTTGCTATCTGGCTCTCAGTCAGTCTCTTTCTTACTTGTCATCTGGCTCTCAGTCAGTCTCTTTCTTACTTGCCTTCTGGCTCTCAGTCAGTCTCTTTCTTACTTGACTTCTGGCTCTCAGTCAGTTCTTTCTTACTTGCCATCTGGCTCTCAGTCAGTCTCTTTCTTACTTGACTTCTGGCTCTCAGTCAGCCTCTTTCTTACTTGACTTCTGGCTCTCAGTCAGTCTCTTTCTTACTTGACTTCTGGCTCTCAGTCAGTCTCTTTCTTACTTGACTTCTGGCTCTCAGTCAGTCTCTTTCTTACTTGACTTCTGGCTCTCAGTCAGTCTCTTTCTTACTTGACTTCTGGCTCTCAGTCAGTCTCTTTCTTACTTGACTTCTGGCTCTCAGTCAGTCTCTTTCTTACTTGACTTCTGGCTCTCAGTCAGTCTCTTTCTTACTTGACTTCTGGCTCTCAGTCAGTCTCTTTCTTACTTGACTCCTGGCTCTCAGTCAGTCTCTTTCTTACTTGACTTCTGCTCTCAGTCATTCTACTCTTTAGTTTCTTACTTTGGCTCCAGTCAGTCTCTTTCTTGCTTGCCCCTGCCTCTCACCTCCTATTCTTATTGCTTTCTCCCTCTGTCTTTCACATCTTTAGTTTCTACCGTTGGCAGTAACTATTGTTGTCACTGCCACAAATGTCTCTCTTCTCTTAATTGCAAGAATATATTTAAGCGAACAGCGTTCTACAGGTGTAACCTATCTTGAGAGTATATCTTGGTGTCATAACTTTTACGTTCATTGAATTATCGTTTGCTATTAACAGAATTAATAGTTAAGGAACTGTGATGCTTGTGGTTGTCCTTACCGATAATCATGAATGTCATCATCGTACGTGCATGATTGTCACTATTACATTCCTGTATCGTGTATCATCATCATCTCTCATGGTCATCGTCGTCGTTGTCGTCATTCGTCGTCGTCGTCGTCATCATTCATCATCATCATCATCATCATCATCATCATCATCATCATTCATCATCATCATCATCATCATCATCATCATCATCATCTAGGTTAACATAGATCATCTATTGACGAAGGCTGGATATAGAACTGTTTGTGTGACAGTATCTGTATGTCTGTGTATCTGTCTCTCTGTTCTCCTATCTCCTTCTCTGTTTGTTATATGCGTATGTGTAAGGCTATTTCGTATTTTCTTTAAATGGAGCTCTTGTGTGTGTGTGCGTGTATGTGTGTGTGTGTGTGTGAGTGTGTGTGTGTGTGAACGTGTGTGTTTATAATTAAATCCAAAAGGCCACCAACGAAACATACAAATTCAATCTGTGTGGATGAATAGGCAAGGCCAAATTGGATTTAGCCACTATTATTTCACCCCTTCTCTCAAGTTAAGGTTTTAATCCAAAAAAAAAAAAAAAAAAGTGGCGACTGCTACGGTTGACCAACTGGGCGTTTTACTTGCTTGTATATGTTCAAATGGATATCTTGCCTAATTCGCGACTCACTGAAACAGAATGAACTTATATGTCACATATTAATTCATTGTACATTTCTTTGTGCGTAGGTTCGTGTGGTGCAGGGACGAGAACCAGAACATTTCTTGCTGGTCTTCAAGGGCAAGATGGTCATATTTTTGGTCAGTCTTTTATGTTGTTTATTTAGCTTAGCGTACTGATAGACAGGAAGCAAGAGATAACGTAGCAGGCAGAAAGAAAGGAAGAGAAAAAAGAAAGAAGAGAGAGAGAGAGAGAGAGAGAGGGGGGGGGGGGGGGGGGAGAGGAGAGGAGAGGAGAGAGAGAGAGAGAGAGAGAGAGATGCAAGCAAGGTTTGCCTGAATATTTCAAGGAACCTGACATAATTAAGTTCCACCTTCAAAAATGTATCTTTGTGCAGTCCCTCTTTCTTTCTCTCTGTAGATATGTGCGCGTTCGCATATGTGTGTGTGTGTGTGTGTGTTGTGGGGTGTGTGTGTGTGTGTTGTGTGTGTGTGTGTGTGTGTGTGTGTGTGTGTGTGTCTGTGTGTCTGTGTGTCTGTGCATGCGTGTGTCTGAGTGTGTGGTGCGCGCACTTGCATTGTACGTGACAATGAGTGTTCGACAGTTACGCATTTTCATGCATAGGCCCACACAATACATAACATGCATGTGTATTTGCATATTTGTTCTTTCAGGGTGGGATCAACAATAAGGAACCAGACAGCAGCATCAGACTGTTCCAGATCCGTGGTACTAAGACAGTCAATACCAAGGCCGTACAGGCTAGTGGCAATTTCTACTTACTTTATTTCGTCAGACATTTTTTCCTTGTTTTTAATTCTTGAAACAAAAATCTTTGCCCGAATGAAATTTTTGGTTATTGGGTAAGTTGCAAAATGTCAAATACGTTTTCAGCTGCACCTATGGTTACCTATAGGTAAGAATTGCTAAATGCGAGAGCAATGGATTACCACACTCTAAGAATTTGGCAGGTATTTGAAGCCTCTCCGGTGGGGTTTGAAGATAAGAATGAAGCAGCTGTAGCATTGATTGAATATTATCTTGTCTGTGTTCTTTGAGGTTGTTTTACGGGAAAGAGAAGGAAGAGTATGAAGAAAAAGAGGAAGAGAAGGAAAAAGGAGAAGAAGAAAAAAAAGAAGAACGAGGAGGAAGAGGAGGAAGAGGGGAGAGGAGGAGGAGAGGAGAAGAAGAAGAAGAAGAAGAAAGAAGAAGAAGAAGAAGAAGAAGAAAGAAGAAGAAGAAGAAGAAGAGAGAGAAGAAGAAGAAGGAGAGAAGAAGGAGGAGAAGAAGAAGAAGAAGAAGAAGAAGAAGAAGAAGAAGAAGAAGAAAAGAAAAAAGAAAAGAAACAAGAACAAGAAGAAGAAAAAGAAGAACAAGAACATGAACAAAAACAAGAAGGAGGTGGAGGAGGATTTGAAGAAGAAGAAGAAGAAGAAGAAGAAGAAGAAGAAGAAGAAGAAGAAGAAGAAGAAGAAGAAGAAAGAAGAAGAAGAAGAAGAAGAAAAGAACAAAACAACAACAACAACAACAAGAACAAGAACAAGAACAAGAACAAGAACAAGAAGAAGAAGAAGAAGAAGAAGAAGAAAGAAGAAGAAGAAAAAAACAAGAAAAGAACAAGAACAAGAACAAGAACAAGAACAAGAAGGAAGAGGAGGAGGAGGTGAAGAAGAAGAAGAAGAAGAAGGAGAAGATAAAGAAGAAAAAGAAGAACAAGAACAAGAAGAACAAGAACAAGAAGAACAAGAACAAGAACAAGAAGAGACAGAAACATAAATCATATTTTCTCAAACAAAAGACGTTTCCAGACTTCCAGTTAGGTGAGAATTTAGGAGAGTATCATTATAAAAAGAAACTCTTAGAAAATTGTCTTGTCTTTGGTTTTTAGTGTGCTCTTTTATCTCGCTGTTTTCTGTTTCTTTTTTAAAATTTTTAAGTCTCATCGCATTTAGCCATTTTCATTTGTGCTCATTTTTTCAAAATGTTTACGAAGCTATAATAATGATGGCAATGGACATTATAATCATGATTCTGTGGAACTCCATACTGGATTGAAACTGCATGACAGTACTGTATGCTTCCTTTTGTAATGTATCTTGGCGTCAGTTAGGCAGGAGAGTTACAGGCACCTGTGTGTTTGGCGTTTGAGTTTGTTCAAGAGAGATTCATGACACCCAAACAGTTTCATTTGAGCTCCACCGAAATCTACCAGCAATTATCAAGCAGACTCCTTGAGCCTGCGCAAAACCCTGAGCGCTGGCAAGGTCTTGAAATGGGGAGGGGGGAAAACCTACGAAACACTCAAAGGGCACCACCAGAATGATGGAAACATTAAGATGGAAGCGGACAGGCCTGTTTTTAATGTGTCTACTATTTGTTTCCTGTTGTCTTCTGTTTGTTTCCTAATGTTTTCTGCAAGCCTGTTGTCTTCTGTTTGTTTCCTATTGTCTTCTGTTTGTTTCCTAATGTCTTCTGTTTGTTTCTTGTCGTCTTCTCTTTGTTTCCTCATGTTTTCTGCAAGCCCTGTTGTCTTCTGTTTGTTTCCTGTTGTCTTCTGTTTGTTTCCTGTTGTCTTCTGTTTGTTTCTTGTCGTCTTCTGTTTGTTTCCTAATGTTTTCTGCAAGCCCTGTTGTCTTCTGTTTGTTTCCTGTTGTCTTCTCTTTGTTTCCTGTTGTCTTCTGTTTGTTTCTTGTCGTCTTCTCTTTGTTTCCTAATGTTTTCTGCAAGCCCTGTTGTCTTCTGTTTGTTTCCTGTTGTCTTCTGTTTGTTTCCTGTTGTCTTCTGTTTGTTTTCTAATGTTTTCTGCAAGCCCTGTTGTCTTCTGTTTGTTTCTTGTCGTCTTCTCTTTGTTTCCTCATGTTTTCTGCAAGCCCTGTTGTCTTCTGTTTGTTTCCTGTTGTCTTCTGTTTGTTTCCTGTTGTCTTCTGTTTGTTTCTTGTCGTCTTCTCTTTGTTTCCTAATGTTTTCTGCAAGCCCTGTTGTCTTCTGTTTGTTTCCTGTTGTCTTCTGTTTGTTTCCTGTTGTCTTCTGTTTGTTTTCTAATGTTTTCTGCAAGCCCTGTTGTCTTCTGTTTGTTTCCTGTTGTCTTCTGTTTGTTTCCTGTTGTCTTCTGTTTGTTTTCTAATGTCTTCTGATTGTTTTCTGATGTCATTGTGTTTATTTCCTGTTGTCTTCTGTTTGTTTCCTAATGTTTTCTGCAAGCCCTGTTGTCTTCTGTTTGTTTCCTGTTGTCTTCTGTTTGTTTCCTGTTGTTTTCTGTTTGTTTCATGTCGTCTTCTGTTTGTTTTCTGATGTCATTGTGTTTATTTCCTGTTGTCTTCTCTTTGTTTCCTATTGTCTTCTGTTTGTTTTCTGGTGTCTTTGTGTTTATTTCCTGTTGTCTTTTGTTTGTTTCATGGTCTTCTGTTTGTTGTTTCATGGTCTTCTGTTTCTTGTCTTCTTTTCGATTCAAAATATTTTCTGTTTGTCTGATGTATCTTTTTCTTGTTTGTTAGTGTCGTATATTTGTTTCTTAAATTCGTATGGTGTTTTTTCCCCTTTCTTTCCTTTGTTCTTAATGTAATCTGCTTGCCCTTGGTTTGTTTCGTATCGTCGTTAAGTTTGAGACCCCGATGAATAAGGCATGTGCTGAACTTATTCTTCAGGTCCAGCCAAGGGCAGGCTCTCTCAATTCCAACGACGTCTTCATCGTGGACACAGAGAAGGAAATCTTCCTGTGGGTGGGCAGGGTGAGTTTCTTGTTTTTTCCCCCTTACTTTAGGGGTGTCAGTTCAGGGGTCGCTGGGAAGAACAGAGAGGCAATGAGAGTTTTAATACGACATTTGAGATGATATGATGTAATAGGATACCATAGTGAATACGATACAGATATTATTCTATAAAATACAGGTAAGATTTGGTACTAATTAATGCGATGTAATACGTTACGAAAAACATGTGTAAGAAAAAAGAACCACTTAGTACAGTATAGTCATTATTTATTACATTGACACTATAATATAACCAATGTTATGCTATGATTACGTCAAACCGACACTTCAGAAAACTAATTAGGATGAAAAGTAATTGTATATGTGGGAGAGAGAGAGAGAGAGAGAGAGAGAGAGAGAGAGAGAGAGAGAGAGAGAGAGAGACAGACAGACAGACAGACAGACAGACAGATAAAGGCAGAGACAGAGACAGAGACAGACATAAGACTGGCATATGCTGTGTGTACGTATGAAAAAAGA